>OZ024938.1:2447972-2806972 GCA_964017235.1 Sabellastarte sp. h YS-2021
ACCCTGGTTGTTAAAAAGGACATAAAACTCAAACTTTGAACTTTGATTAAAATAGTAAATATGTGAGGAAACCAAGTTTGGAAAATGAAGGTAGCAGGATCATGGTTTTTCAGTTACCAAATAGGTTTCCAGTTTACTGTTTTCTGATCCAATTAATAGATCTGTAAGCATTCTTATTAAACGTCGAGGCACCAGAGCTGGGATTCGTCCATGTTTAGGTAAGTATTGCTGTATGAATACAGATGGTGTTTTAGCAAGGGTTCCATACTGTGTTGTATCGGGACTAATGGACGTCGTGTGGGGATATCATCTGTACTGAAGATAGACAAAAAGAAAAAATAAAGACACTTCTCAACCATAACCCTTGTGAAAACCCAGGACGTCACATGGCAGGATGTCACACTCCTAAAATACAATCCATTAACCATTACATTTGACTTAATGTTGATTCCATCAAGTTAAAATAATTTTCAGTAGAATTTTTAAAATTATTACATGTCTAAAAATTTTTCACACTAGTTTATTTTATCTCAAACTTTGTAAACTGCTATGTTGAATGGTAAGTATTGGCAGGGAGTTTCACAGGAATTTCATGATATATGTAGATTCAGAAAGATAAGGATTCGCCTTTGTTACTTGCTAAGGAGAGTATTATGTAAGGGAGAAATTCCAAGTGTCTACACAAGCACTTTGATTTTCTTTTCAGGAATGGTGCATTTGCTTCAATATTTGTTTTTCCAGTTACACCGTAGGTTAAAAGACATGTTGCATTTTTTTGTATATATTTAGGGAGATTTTGTGTGAGGTTTTACATAAAACCAGAACATCTCATTTGTCTCTTTGTCAGTGTTCTGCAGTTTATCCATTTCAGAATTATGTTTATGATTAGTTTTATTCTGAGTATAGGCAGGAGATAAACAAACCTGTTCACCTCTCTTATGAAAAGAAATAGTTTTAATGAAACAAATTTTACCCGAGCAAATTTTGTGAGCTTTGTATCCATTTCATATTGTAAAGTGCCTTACTTTTTTCATTGTATGTCGAACTTAATGAGAGCAAATAGCTGACATTTCATTGTCAAACTGTTTACATAAATTAAAATCTGTTTACCAGGTTTTGAATTAAACAATATCCTGTTTTTTTGACCGTAGTCTCTTATATAATGCATTTGCAGAGATGTTACGAAGATTTTTACCCAGTATAAAGTAAAAACTGAGATGTTATAAAGATTTTTACCCAGTATATAGTAAAAACTGAGATGTTATAAAGATTTTTACCCAGTATGAAGTAAAAACTGAGATATATTTTGTCAAATTTTTAGGCTTTCACTCCACAGTCCTTAAAGGCTGTGCTGGTATTGTTTTCAATGTTTGCATCCAGATAGGTTGTTAGTTGGGGGTAAAAGCTTCTCCGGGCTGTATTCGTTGATCTGTAGCGATTGATGTGTGGTATGGACATTCATTGGGACTGCAGGTGTGCAGTCTCATGGTGTGACCTAGATTTGACCTTTAACAGTGCTTTAGCGACATCTTGGTTATCAAAATGTGAAGGATGTATCTCATAAATGGCAAGGTGTAGCAGATTGATGATTGGTTGGGACATTGGTTTGAAGTATAGGTGCAACATTTTGGTGTGACTTCGGTGTAGATGATTGACTGCCAGAATGTTTCTACTACCATATTTGAGTCATATTGCTCCTATCACAAATTATATATGGATTATTATATGTACTTTTACCTTACTGTGCTTTTTCTATATCCCCATTAACAGCTATACAACGATAATAAATTTCACAAATTCTTTACCTTTAGTTTACTTATTAGTGCAGTCAATTTGCTATTGTCTTGTTTTGATGCATTATCCTAGCATATATTTGCTCTGTCTTCAGGGTTATCACTCAAGTACCTTTGCATAATTTGCTCTGAAAATTGTATATGCAATGGAGTACAATGCTATTTCCCTGATGGCTGTGGGGTGCAGGCATCTTTGACGCCATTTTTTTGGTTTGTATAACTAGAGGTCTCCTTGCCTAGTGGTTGCCAGGTTTTACCTTTTATGGCCTGGCTCTTACCTTTACATACGGCTGCGTCTATCTGTATGTGAAGTTATGTATTATTTATGCAGGACTCTAAACCCCAAGTTTGACCTTAGTTGGCATTGCCAAAAAATACATCACTTGTTTCTGTATTTACCATATATATTCACATTGTTGTCTTTCTTTTTACAGAAAATTGCTGTTGTCTATAGATTCCTTGGTTCAAAAAAAAAATGATGCATGATCAAGATTATGATTTGTGACATTTGTTATTTGATGCCCATTTGAAAGTTTGATCAACATTTACTGTTGTCATTCAAGACCTGCAGCTTCAAAGAATTGTGTGAGCAGTTTGAGCAGTTTTACGAATTGTTGTTTTCATATATTTTAAGAAGTTTTTCATTAATTTGTAGTTAACATTTTACTTCTGCCGAAAGCATTTACTTATATTAGTATTTCATGATTGTGTGGTAGGCTGTTTCAGCAAGGGGAAAAAGTTGAAGTTGGAAGGATTTAGTCATCAATTTTTCAATAAAGTTCAATAAAGTTATGTGAAAAATAAATTGAAAGAGTGAATTATTGAGATACATAATGGTTTAAATTTACAAGTTTCGAATTTGCAAGAATCAACTTTTCACACAAATTTATGGTTTTGATGTTTCAGAACATAAATATATATATTGTTTCATATTAGCTTTCAAGATTTTTTGGAACTGTTGAAAGGAAATTTGGTTGTAGATTAGCTTTTGTTTGTCAGATGTAATGTGTGTATCAGAAATACTTAACTGTTGCAGTTTTGTTTCATGCACTATTTTTTGTACTGGCCAATTTCCATTATTTTCTGATAGAGGAGGGCTTTGTCAAAATTATCCCAGATCATAGTTCTTTTAAAACTTTATTGACAAGATGACAGTAGATTTAAGTGAGTTGGTAATTTCAAGAACATTTAGTCCTAGTTGCCTAATCTCACTTGTCAATTTTCAAGTAATTGTGTTGTCATTAGAAGAGTCTGCATTATTAGAAGTTTATCAAGAAAATTTTTGTTTACATATTTTTGGCACTTTCCAAAATTTGTTAAACTTGTGTTTATGTGTAAATGAATGTGAACCAATTAAAGGTAACATGAAGGAGAATGGTTTCCAAAAGCATTTAATTTTGTAATAAATGTGACATATAAACAGTAACTCTTTTTGTTGTTCTTCTTTCCTTTTAATCATATCTGTGTATGAAACCTATAGTGGCTGAACTTTTGTTTATCAAATATTAAATTTTATGAACTCTTTTCTCCTCTGTCAAAAGTACATTTTTGTACTGTTTACCAATGACCCTTTACATAAATGAATGAATCCTCCCCACATTTGGATAATGGAAATTTCCCTATACTCTTTCAGTAACTGTAATTCTCTGCAATTACCAAGTACTGTGCATAAAATATTCACCATAGAACACAGAAGATTCAGTAGGCCTTAATTGTGGCAAACTCACACTAGTTTGCAGTGTTTAAATTCGACTACCAAACCCCTGATCTCTAGAGAGAACCTTGTGAAGCCAAAATGCTGCAGCTGGTGAACTGTGATGACAGATATTTTCAAGCTGAGCCACATTGCGTCTATTTTTTATCCCACAGCCCTTAAGGGTATTGTTTTCACCCATGGTGTTCAGATGGGTGTTAGGGCGGGTGTCCGGGAAAAATTTGTCTGGTCTGAATCTCAGGAACTGTAAGGTGTAGGAAGTCGATACTTGGTTGGGACATTGGTTAGGGGGAGTAGGTGTGCAACGTCATGGTGTGACCTTGATTTGACCTTGCTGTAGTGACCTTGAGTTTGAAAATGTTGTCTGGACTATATCTCAGAAACCGTAAGGTGGAGGAAGTTTATACTTGGTAGGGACCTTGTTTAGGGGTGTAGGTGTGCTACATCGTAATGTGACCTTGATTTGACCTTGCTGTAGTGACCTTGAGTTTGAAAATGTTTTCTGGGCTATATCTCGGAATCCGTAAGGTGGAGGAAGTTGATACTTGGTAGGGACCTTGGTTAGGGGGTGTAGGTGTGCAACGTCATGTGATCTTGATTTGACCTTGCTGTAGTGACCTCGAGTTTGAAAATGTTTTCTGGGCAATATCTCAGAATCTGTAAGGTGGGGGAAGTTGGTACTTGGTAGGGACCTTGATTAGGGGGTGAAGAAGTGGAACGTCATGGTATGACCTTGATTTGACCTTGCCATAGTGACCTTTACCCACAAAATCTTGGCTGGGCTATATCCGACACCGTAAGGTGTAGGAAGTTTGTTGCGAGATGTAGGTATGCGACGTCCTGGTGTGACATTGATTTGACCTGGACATAGTGACCTTGACCTATAAAATCTTGTCAGGGCTATATCTCAGAAACCGGAACGTGTCGAAAGTTGATACTTGGTACAAGTTGGTAGGGACATTGCGTGGGGGTTATAGGTGTGCAAAATCATGGTGTGGTCTTAATTTGACCTCATCGTATTGACCATGAGTTTTAAAATCTTGCCCGGGCTCTAGAATTCTATAAGGTGTAGAAGGTTGATACTTGGTGGGGACATTGGTTAGGGATTGTAGGTGTGTAAGTGTGCCTAAGTGTGTTCACCTACCATATTTGAGATAGTTTCTCCCATGACAAAGATATAAGGATTGCTGCAACTGATTATTGTGTGGATACTTTGGTTTAGCGTTCGCTACGCTGCCGCTGATGCGCAGAGATTTTCGGCGCTAACGCTCTTGGAGGAAAACTACACCAGCTAGGTTCACCAAATTTGCAGGATATCTTAATTTCGGGTAAGCATCTCTGGGACTGAAATTAGCCTCGTTCTGAAAAACAAGATGGCCGCCACGGGCATTTCTTTGAAAATTATCTACATTTTTCTACTGGCTGTTTCTCATAGGTAGAAGGTTGAATCTCTTAATAGGTGATATGTATGACAGATATATATGTTCTCTACAACCTTGCACACATTTGACCTTGAAGCTCTTAATTAAAGGTCATCCATGGAGTGCCAAAGTAACCCACATAGCGGACTGTGAAAGTGCCTATATCTCCCTTATTATTGGCCCTAGAGGTTTGGGATGGTAAACCAGCCTATAGGAAATCATGTGCTGCGAATCTGATGTGGTCAGATTTGACCTTGGGGCCCCTCCTTCAAGGTCAAACGAGGATGGCCAAACTTAAAAGTGCTATTAAAATAGACCTTGGACCCCTCCTTCAAGTTCAAACGAGGATAGCCAAACTTAAAAGTGCTTAGAACTCGCTTATTATTTGTCCTAGAGGTTTGGGATGGTAAACCAACCTATGGGAAATCATGGACTGGGAATCTTCTGGTGTGATCGGATTTGACCTTGGACCCTGCCTTCAAGGTCAAATGAGGATAGCCAAACTTAAAAGTGGTTATAACTCACTTATTATTGGTCCTAGAATTTTGGGATGGTAAACCAACTTATAGGAAATCATGGACTGGGAATCTTGTGGTGTTGACCGATTTGACCTTGGGGCCCCTCCTTCAAGGTCAAACAAGGATAGCCAAAGTTAAAAGTGCTTATAACTCGTTTATTATTGGTCCTAGAGGTTTAGGATGGTAAACCAACTTATAGGAAATCATGGGCTGGGAATCTTTTGATGTGTTCAGATTTGACCTTGGGGGGCCCCTCCTTCAAGGTCAAACGAGGATGGCCAAACTTAAAAGTGCTTATAACTCGCTTATTATTGGTCCTAGAGGTTTGCAATGTGAAACCAACTTAACAGTAAATCATGGGCTGGGAATCTTTTGATGTGGTCAGATTTGACCTTGAACCCCTCCTTCAACATCAAACGAGGATGACCAAACCTAAAAGTGCTTATAACTCACTTATTATTGCTCCTAGAGGTTTGCAATGTGAAACCAATTCATAGGAAATCAAGGGCTGGGAATCTTCTGATGTTGTTAGATTTGACCTTTGGCCCCTCCTTCAAGGTCAAATGATGGTTCACTGGCTTTGGTAATTTGTCTTTCCGGTGGATACAAATTTGCATCGGTTCTCCGATGCGTAGGTCTAGTTATATATCTACTTTTACATAATTGTGCTATTTCCATTGACATCTATTCACCAGTTAATAGATTGTACAGCGTCACAATTTTTAGTTTACTAATTAATGCAGTCATCTTGGTATTGAATTATCTTGTTTTAATACTTCATCTTTACATACATTTTCTTTCTCTTAGACATTATTTTCTCTACTTAAACATTATTTGGACCTTCATGTAACTAACACTGCTCTGACAGTATCCCAGTCTTTGTACTGTTTAACTACTTCTTTATCTCATGGTGTTGAAAAATATTTCACCAAGCTGTGGGGTACGGGCATCTCTGATGCTGTTTTTAAGTTTTTATGTCAGCTGACTTGTCAGTCAGCTGGCATTATGTCGTCACTCTGCGGCGTGGGCGTCCGCGTGAACAACTTCTCCTCCAAAACTACAAGGCCTAGAGACGTGCTGTTTTTTTTAAAAGATACCTTATCTATCGAGGATGAAAAATTGTTCAAGGCATGCAAATCTGTCTGTTCGTCTGTTTGCTAGAGACATTACAAGGGGGGTACCCCCACCAAAAGTGTGAAAATTTCAACTTTTTATCACAATTTTCTCAGTGACTATTGCAGGGATTTCTCTCATATCTTGCATAGATGTACTAGGCCAGAGGTAGATTCTCTTGTGTGAGTATGAGACCTGGATCTCTCTTACTTTTTTTTTAATAATTTTTTTTAATAATTTTTAATGCATTAACATTCATGAAATCATGCACAAAATCATTTATAACTTGAAAACTGTTGCATCTAGAGCATTTTGTTAAAATATGTTATTCAGCTACTTTTTTCATAGCTACAATATGGTGAGTAAGTTGGGTGCCTGTCTCAATAGCTAAGTGAGTAATAGCTACTTTTGGGCTTTTCAGTAACTTCCATCATGAGTAGAATCACTTGTAACTTGAAAACTATTGCATTTAGAGAATTTCGTATAAATATGTTATTCAGCTACTTTTGGGTCAGCTATAACATAGTAAAATTTTAGACCTGTAGCTCATGGCATAGCTGAGTAATAGCTACTTTTACCTTATCACTGTTGAGTAAATTGCTTATAACTTCAAAACTATTGCATTTAGAGAATTTCGTATAAATATGTTATTCAGCTACTTTTGGGTCAGCTATAACATAGTAAAATTTCAGACCTGTAGCTCATGGCATAGCTGAGTAATAGCTACTTTTAGGTCATCACTATTTAGTAAATCAGTTGTAACTTGAAAACTATTGCATTTACAGTATTTTGCTTAAATATGTTGTTCACCTACTTTTGGGTCAGCTATAACATAGTAAAATTTCAGACCTGTAGCTTATGGCATAGCTGAGTAATGGCTACTTTTAGGTCATCACTATTGAGTAAATCAGTTGTAACTTGAAAACTATTGCATTTACAGTATTTTGCTTTAATATGTTGTTCACCTACTTTTGGGTCAGCTATAACATAGTGAAATTTCAGACCTGTAGCTCATTGCATAGCTGAGTAATAACTACTTTGAGGTTCTCACTATTGAGTAAATCAGTTGTAATTGGAAAACTATTGCATTTAGAGAATTTAGTATAAATATGTTATTCAGCTACTTTTGGGTCAGCTATAAGATAGTAAAATTTCAGACCTGTAGCTCATGGCATAGCTGAGTAATAGCTACTTTTAGGTCATCACTATTGAGTAAATCAGTTGTAACTTGAAAACTATTGCATTTACAGTATTTTGCTTAAATATGTTGTTCACCTACTTTTGGGTCAGCTATAACATAGTAAAATTTCAGACCTGTAGCTCATGGCATAGCTGAGTAATAGCTACTTTTAGGTTATCACTGTTGAGTAAATCGCTTATAACTTGGAAATTATTGCATTTAGAGTATTTTGTTTCAATATGTTATTCACCTATTTTGGGGTCAGCTATAACATAGTGAAGTTCCAGACCTGTGACTCATTGCATAGCTGAGTAATAGCTACTTTGAAGTTCTCAATGTTGAGTAAATCACTTGTAATTTGAAAACTATTGCATTTAGAGAATTTAGTATAAATATGTTATTCAGCTACTTTTGGGTCAGCTATAACATAGTAAAAGTTCAGACCTGTAGCTCATGGCATAGCTGAGTAATAGCTACTTTTAGGTTATCACTGTTGAGTAAATCGCTTATAACTTGGAAACTATTGCATTTAGAGTATTTTGTTTCAATATGTTATTCACCTATTTTGGGATCAGCTATAACATAGTGAAGTTTCAGATCTGTGGCTCATTGCATAGCTGAGTAATAGCTACTTTGAAGTTCTCACTATTGAGTAAATCAGTTGTAATTGGAAAACTATTGCATTTAGAGAATTTCGTATAAATATGTTATTCAGCTACTTTTGGGTCAGCTATAACATAGTAAAATTTCAGACCTGTAGCTCATAGCATAGCTGAGTAATAGCTACTATTAGGTCATCACTATTGAGTAAATCAGTTGTAACTTGAAAACTATTGCATTTACAGTATTTTGCTTAAATATGTTGTTCACCTACTTTTGGGTCAGCTATAACATAGTAAAATTTCAGACCTGTAGCTCATGGCATAGCTGAGTAATAGCTACTTTTAGGTCATCACTATTGAGTAAATCAGTTGTAACTTGAAAACTATTGCATTTACAGTATTTTGCTTTAATATGTTGTTCACCTACTTTTGGGTCAGCTATAACATAGTGAAATTTCAGACCTGTAGCTCATTGCATAGCTGAGTAATAACTACTTTGAGGTTCTCACTATTGAGTAAATCAGTTGTAATTGGAAAACTATTGCATTTAGAGAATTTAGTATAAATATGTTATTCAGCTACTTTTGGGTCAACTATAACATAGTAAAATTTCAGACCTGTAGCTCATGGCATAGCTGAGTAATAGCTACTTTTAGGTCATCACTATTGAGTAAATCAGTTGTAACTTGAAAACTATTGCATTTACAGTATTTTGCTTAAATATGTTGTTCACCTACTTTTGGGTCAGCTATAACATAGTAAAATTTCAGACCTGTAGCTCATGGCATAGCTGAGTAATAGCTACTTTTAGGTCATCACTATTGAGTAAATCAGTTGTAACTTGAAAACTATTGCATTTACAGTATTTTGCTTAAATATGTTGTTCACCTACTTTTGGGTCAGCTATAACATAGTAAAATTTCAGACCTGTAGCTCATGGCATAGCTGAGTAATAGCTACCTTTAGGTTATCACTGTTGAGTAAATCGCTTATAACTTGGAAATTATTGCATTTAGAGTATTTTGTTTCAATATGTTATTCACCTATTTTGGGGTCAGCTATAACATAGTGAAGTTCCAGACCCGTGACTCATTGCATAGCTGAGTAATAGCTACTTTTAGGTTATCACTGTTGAGTAAATCGCTTATAACTTGGAAACTATTGCATTTAGAGTATTTTGTTTCAATATGTTATTCACCTATTTTGGGATCAGCTATAACATAGTGAAGTTTCAGATCTGTGGCTCATTGCATAGCTGAGTAATAGCTACTTTGAAGTTCTCACTATTGAGTAAATCAGTTGTAATTGGAAAACTATTGCATTTAGAGAATTTCGTATAAATATGTTATTCAGCTACTTTTGGGTCAGCTATAACATAGTAAAATTTCAGACCTGTAGCTCATGGCATAGCTGAGTAATAGCTACTTTTAGGTCATCACTATTGAGTTAATCAGTTGTAACTTGAAAACTATTGCATTTACAGTATTTTGCTTAAATATGTTGTTCACCTACTTTTGGGTCAGCTATAACATAGTAAAATTTCAGACCTGTAGCTCATGGCATAGCTGAGTAATAGCTACTTTTAGGTCATCACTATTGAGTAAATCAGTTGTAACTTGAAAACTATTGCATTTACAGTATTTTGCTTAAATATGTTGTTCACCTACTTTTGGGTCAGCTATAACATAGTAAAATTTCAGACCTGTAGCTCATGGCATAGCTGAGTAATAGCTACTTTTAGGTCATCACTATTGAGTAAATCAGTTGTAACTTGAAAACTATTGCATTTACAGTATTTTGCTTAAATATGTTGTTCACCTACTTTTAGGTCAGCTATAACATAGTAAAATTTCAGACCTGTAGCTCATGGCATAGCTGAGTAATAGCTACTTTTAGGTTATCACTATTGAGTAAATCGCTTATAACTTGGAAATTATTGCATTTAGAGTATTTTGTTTCAATATGTTATTCACCTATTTTGGGGTCAGCTATAACATAGTGAAGTTCCAGACCCGTGACTCATTGCATAGCTGAGTAATAGCTACTTTTAGGTTATCACTGTTGAGTAAATCGCTTATAACTTGGAAACTATTGCATTTAGAGTATTTTGCTTCAATATGTTATTCACCTATTTTGGGATCAGCTATAACATAGTGAAGTTTCAGATCTGTGGCTCATTGCATAGCTGAGTAATAGCTACTTTGAAGTTCTCACTATTGAGTAAATCAGTTGTAATTGGAAAACTATTGCATTTAGAGAATTTCGTATAAATATGTTATTCAGCTATTTTTGGGTCAGCTATAACATAGTAAAATTTCAGACCTGTAGCTCATGGCATAGCTGAGTAATAGCTACTTTTAGGTCATCACTATTGAGTAAATCAGTTGTAACTTGAAAACTATTGCATTTACAGTATTTTGCTTAAATATGTTGTTCACCTACTTTTGGGTCAGCTATAACATAGTAAAATTTCAGACCTGTAGCTCATGGCATAGCTGAGTAATAGCTACTTTTAGGTCATCACTATTGAGTAAATCAGTTGTAACTTGAAAACTATTGCATTTACAGTATTTTGCTTTAATATGTTGTTCACCTACTTTTGGGTCAGCTATAACATAGTGAAATTTCAGACCTGTAGCTCATTGCATAGCTGAGTAATAACTACTTTGAGGTTCTCACTATTGAGTAAATCAGTTGTAATTGGAAAACTATTGCATTTAGAGAATTTAGTATAAATATGTTATTCAGCTACTTTTGGGTCAACTATAACATAGTAAAATTTCAGACCTGTAGCTCATGGCATAGCTGAGTAATAGCTACTTTTAGGTCATCACTATTGAGTAAATCAGTTGTAACTTGAAAACTATTGCATTTACAGTATTTTGCTTAAATATGTTGTTCACCTACTTTTGGGTCAGCTATAACATAGTAAAATTTCAGACCTGTAGCTCATGGCATAGCTGAGTAATAGCTACTTTTAGGTTATCACTGTTGAGTAAATCGCTTATAACTTGGAAATTATTGCATTTAGAGTATTTTGTTTCAATATGTTATTCACCTATTTTGGGGTCAGCTATAACATAGTGAAGTTCCAGACCTGTGACTCATTGCATAGCTGAGTAATAGCTACTTTGAAGTTCTCAATGTTGAGTAAATCACTTGTAATTTGAAAACTATTGCATTTAGAGAATTTAGTATAAATATGTTATTCAGCTACTTTTGGGTCAGCTATAACATAGTAAAATTTCAGACCTGTAGCTCATGGCATAGCTGAGTAATAGCTACTTTTAGGTTATCACTGTTGAGTAAATCACTTATAACTTGAAAACTATTGCATTTAGAGTATTTTGTTGCAATATGTTATTCACCTATTTTGGGGTCAGCTATAACATAGTGAAGTTCCAGACCTGTGGCTCATTGCATAGCTGAGTAATAGCTACTTTGAAGTTCTCACTGTTGAGTAAATCAGTTGTAATTGGAAAACTATTGCCTTTACAGAAATTTGTGCAAATATGTTATTCAGCTACTTTTGGGTCAGCTATAACGTAGTGAAATTACAGACCTGTAGCTCATGGCACAACTGAGCAATAGCTATTCTCAGGCACTGACTGTTGAGTAAATCAGCTATAACTTGAAAAATATTGCATTTGGAGTATTTTGTTAAAATATATTGTTCACCTACTTTTGGGTTAGCTATAACATAGTGAAATTACAGACCTATAGCTCATGGCATAGCGGAGCAATAGCTATTTTCTGGTTCTCACTATTGAGTAAATCAGTTGGAACTTGAAAACTATTGCATTTACAGTATTTTCCTTAAATATGTTGTTCAACTACTTTTAGGTCAGCTATAACAGAGCAAAAATTCAGACATGTAGCTCATTGCATAGCTGAGTAATAGTTACTTTGACGTTCTCACTCTTGAGTAAATCAGTTGTAACTTGAAAATTATTACATTTAGAGTATTTTGTTAAATATGTTATTCACAGACGTTTTGGTCAGCTATAACATAGTGAAATTGCAGACCTCTATGTCATGGGATAGCTGAGCAATAGCTTCTTTCAGGTTCTCACTGTTGAGTAAATCATTGTATCCAACCTGTAGGAAATCATGGGCTGGGAATCTGTTAATATGGTCCGATTTGACCTTGGAACCCTCCTTCAAGGTCAAATGAGGATAGCCAAAAATAAAAGTGCTTATAACTCGCTTATTATTGGTCCCAGAGGTTGGAATGAAAACCAACCTATAGAAAATCATGAGCTGGGAATTTTTTGGTGTGGTCGGATTTCACCGTGGACCCCTCCTTCAAGGTCAAATGAGGATAGCCAAACTTAAAAGTGCTTATAACTCACTTATTATTGGTCCTAGAGGTTTCGAATGGAAAACCAACCTATAGAAAATCATGGGCTGGGAATCTTTTGGTGTGGTCGGATTTGACCTTAGACCCCTCCTTCCAGGTCAAACGAAGATAGCCAAACTTAAAGTGCTTATAACTCGCGTATTATTGGTCTTGGAGGTTTGGGATGGTAAACCAACATATAGGAAATCATGGGCTGGGATTCTTTTGGTGTGGTCAGATTTGACCTGGGACCCCTCCTTCAAGGGCAGTTGAGGATAGCCAAACTTACAATTGCTTAGAACTCGCTTATTATTGGTCCTACAAGTTTGGGATGGTAAACAAGCTACAGGAAATCATGGGCTGGGAATTTTTTTGTGTGGTCGGATTTGACCTTGGACCCCCTCCTTCAAGGTCAAACAAGGATAGCCAAACTTAAAAAGTGCCTATAACTCACTTATTATTGGTCCGAGAGGTTTGGGATGGTAAACCATCCTAAATTCTTTGGCTGGGAATCTTTTGGTATGGTCTGATTTGACCTTTCGACCCCTTCTTCATGGTGGAACGAGGATATTGCATTTATAGTATTTCTTTAAATATTTTTAATCTACTTTTTACCCTTAAACAATTACCTTGTTACATTATTTCATAATACCATTTGCAGGGCACAACTTTTTTGTCGTTTTCTTCTGTCAGCTTCGGAATATCTTTCGAACATGCTGTTCAGTTACCATTTACTGTATTTCTGTACAGCCCTTTCCCTGATAATTATGCTTTCCTCTCATTATCACCATCACAAATCAAAAACATTCAGGCAGCTGACACAGTGCCCGTTCACGGGCACTCTCCTCTTGTTAACAGATGTGTTATTCCAATTCTTAAAATTCAAAATATGAAACAAGATCCTCAGTGGCCTAGTGGTAAGCAAGTTTGGCATCTTATCCTGGGTTTCAGATTCGCGTCGGCCATCGGTCATTGACCGAATTTTGCAACAAAACCCAGAATTTTAAATAGAGTATTCGGACATATTGTCCGAGTTGTATCCGTGGGTGATAATAGAAGATCTAGCCGTCTTTTTATTTACAAAATGTGAAGTCCCGTCACAACCCTAAACTCTCGCGAGATCTACGTGATTTTTATCGTAGGAAGGTCTAGACGTCTTGTATGAAATCTCGTGACAAGCCACGTGACCTGCAAGGAAATCCCCTAGGGGAAATCTGTGTCCTCATATCTTCTCATGAATATTAATGACTTGGGTGGGTGTTGTGGCACACAACACCCGAGAGTTCTCAAGTTTAAAATATTTGATCTTCGTCTATGCTTCCATTTTATGAAATATTGCAAGGAAATCCCAGGGGAAATCAGTGTCCTCATATCTTCTCATGAATATTAATGACTTGGCTGCTATGGAAGTGCGTTGGCGAGTTTAAAGTATTTGATTTTCGTCTATGCTTCCATTTTTATGTCACTGCGGCGTGGGCGCCCGTGAACAACTTCTCCAAAACTACAAGGCCTAGAGACATGCTGTTTTTTTTAAAAGATACCTTATCTATCGAGGATGAAAAATTGTTCCAAGGCATGCAAATCTGTCTGTTCGTCTGTTTGCTAGAGACATTATAAGGGAGGTACCCCCACCAAAAGTGTGAAAATTTCAACACTTTATCACAATTTTCTCAGTGACTATTGCAGGGATTTCTCTCATATCTTGCATATATGTACTAGGCCAGAGGTAGATTCTCTGCCTGTTGAGTAAATCAGTTGTAACTTGAAAAATATTGCAGTTGGAATATTTTGTTAGAATATGTTGTTCACCTACTTTTGGGTCAGCTATAACATAGTGAAATTACAGACCTGTAGCTCATGGCACAGCTGAGCAATAGCTATTTTCAGGTACTGACTGTTGAGTAAATCAGTTGTAACTTGAAAAATATTGCATTTGGAGTATTTTGTTAAAATATGTTGTTCACCTACTTTTGGGTCAGCTATAACATAGTGAAATTACAGACCTATAACTCATGGCATAGCTGAGCAACAGCTATTTTATTGCGTTAATACATCCTATCCAATGGACAATTGCTTATCCGGTCGGCGCAGACCGGCCCGCCAAACGTCAGAAAAAGACATCCTGTGTTTCCAACGGCCAGGCCGGTCCAGTACTGACCACTCGCCAGATGGCGTGTCGTACTTCCTTCGTGTCTAGACAGCGTGACGTCATAGCATCTTTTTCGTTTGGCGCGCGTGCTGAGCACAAGGAATTTTATTTGCGATTGGATTTTTGAAAGTTTGGTGAGAATTTCGAAGGTTCTGTTTTTAAAATTTTATTATTTGCTTCTATCAAGTGTATAGACTATTATGTCTTCTCCAAGTCAACGCCGTGGGGGTTGTGGACATATGATGGCGGGCTTTGATCCTCATTCTTACTGTGCACGGTGCCGTGACAAGAAAAAGGGCCAAGACCCTTGCGTTGAAAAGCCAGACTCTGCATGTACGCACTGCAATGCCTTATCACCTGAACAGTTAGCCCAGCTCTCCACCCCCTCTTATAAGCTTAAAAAAGAGAAGCGAGAAGCAAGATCTACACCTTCCAAAGAACCTTCTACAGAAGACACTCTCAGTCCCACCCTTGTGGACCCGGCCCTTGTGTCGGTAGTGGGGGTAGTGGATGGCCAGAGCACCTCTAGGTCGCCTGGTTTGAGTGCGCCACCAGAGAAGAAGAGGAAGTCGGACAACAAGAAATCTTCAACATCTAAGTCGGTTAAATCTGACAAGGCAGTGAAAACCTCTTCTAGCCGACCACCGGCTTTTACTTCTACAGAAAAGTCTGCCTCTGACCGACCCTCATCTTCTTCAACCGACTCCAGATTCACTGAACTAGATCAAAAATGGTTGGGCCGGTTCAACCGGTTGGAAGCTTTACTAATGGCTAGAACTCTGGAAACACCGTCGGATCAGACCTTCACTACAGTCAAGATTACACCGACCCATGCTCCACCGGCACATGCTCTCAGACCGGAGCCCTTCCTGAAGCCTACTAGCCAGAGTTCTCAGTTAGCCGACCGACCTACCACTGTTGATCCACCGACCCTGTCTCTAAGCACAGGCCGGGTACTAAAGCCAACATTTCACAGTCTTCTGAACCGACCAGCAAACCGACCTCACAGAGACAGCCGACTAGTGTCCATGATAGAAGGGACTCTTCCCCTGCAAGTGATTCGGATTCAGATTCTCTCTCGTCTGACCGACCACTATTAGAACTTTTCCCGGAAGAGGGTGAATTGTCAGATGAACAAGAATTCAATGCTTCCGAACATGACCAATCCCTCTCTGAAGAACAGTCCTACTGGGAAACAATGAGAGGGATCCGGTCCTATATGGGTTGGCATCATGTGCCGGACTTGGACTCTAGTGCTGCTACAGCTGATGATAATCCTTTTGCTGGCCCAAAGCTTCAAACTCCCGGCAAGGTGTCGGTCAACCTTCCCATTGATGAATGGCTCTGCAAGAAAATGTCGAAGTTAAACTTGACTCTGGTACAAGGCTACCCGACCCGTACTTCCGAAGCAGGGGGCCTATTGAGAGATCAATTTGTTCGACCGGCCAGGTCTACTGGGAAGTGGTATGGACTTCACACCGACCCCAAGAAGGACTCTAGTGACACTGTTTCCTCTTGGAATACAAACTCTTCACGCTTAAACAGCACTTACCTTAGAATTGCCAGACAAGCCGGCATTGCTACCAACCCACCACTATCTCACCCTATTTCTCAGGAAAGCTTACGAAAGTGGGAAAAGTCGGCCCGTGAATCTTCAGTGATCTGCAACCAGGCAGCAGGGTTTAATCGCTGCCTGCTGAAGATTCAACAGAACATGCAATCCCAGCTTAAGGATACACGTGGGGACTCAAAAGGGAAATCAGCAGCCAAGGCTTCAGCAGCAGTCGATGAATTGCAGTATCTCCTCGACTTCAACTCCAGTGTGTGTCAAGCAATGGCCAAGTCAATGGAACACTTGACAGATTTTGTTTTCATAAACTTGGCAAATACTACCCTTCTCAGAAGAGATTCTTATCTCCAGTATTTGAAGGCAGGAGTGAAAGCTGATACCTTGAACGCGCTCAGAACTGCCCCTCTACAGTTAGAAACTTTGTTCCCGGACACTGTCATTAAATGTGCTGAGGAAGAGATCTCTTCCTCTGATAAAGGTCGGTCTGCATCTATCTACAAGAAACGTAGATATCACCCGTACGAGAGGGAGGACACTAGGCCGGATAACAGAAGGCAGGAACGACCGGCATGGAAGAATCTTTCACGTGGTCATTACAAGAAAGGCAAAGGGAAACAGCAGTTTTCTTCACGACCAGCCAAGGGCCAGCAGTCATATAAATGACAATCACTATGTACCCAGAGTACAGCTACGACTGCTGGCCGAGGGCTTACCCCCACCACCAAGACAGACAATGAACACTCAGTTAAACCTAAATGTAAATTGTCATGTTGTCACAGATGTTTATACTGCCCCCGGGCTTTCACAAAGGAAAGATATAAGTCCTGGGGTAGCAGATTGTCACTTAAAAAATTGCAAATTAAAATCTGTGAAAAGTGTTTCTTGTGTCACTCAATTGTCTTGTGTAAATCCTGCCTCAAATGTTATCAATGCTGTACCAAATCTGCCTGTAGGGGCCAGACTTCAAAACTTTTGGCAAACTTGGTTGGAAATGGGTGCCGGACCGAAAGCGGTTCAAATCTTGAAAGAGGGTTACACCCTTCCCTTTCGGATCCGGCCAAAACTCACAAGATCTCCCACTGTCATAAGCTGTTATGTCAATCCTCACAGGAACAGCTACCTGCTGGAGGCATTACATCAGCTTATGAACAAAAAGGCAATAGAACTGGTCCACAATCAAACATCTCTAGGGTTTTTCAACCGACTGTTTTTGGTACCCAAACCCAACAACAAGTGGAGACCCATGCTGGACCTGAGCAAACTCCATCTCTTCCTCAGGGTGGAGAGATTCAAGATGGAGACACCGGAAACCATCAGAACATCCCTCCAGCAAGGGGAGTGGGTTACTTCAGTAGACTTCAAGGACGCCTACTTCCATATTCTCATACAGGAACAGTCCAGGAAATATCTCAGATTTCATGTCCAGGGTTGGACTTACCAATTCAAAGCACTGCCCTTTGGTCTGTCCACAGCACCCATGGAGTTCACTGTATTAGCAAAGGAGGTGAAGCTGATGGCCATTCACAAAGGTATAAGGATCCACCAATACCTAGACGATTGGTTGGTGAGAGCCAGGTCCCACCAAATTTGTCTGAAGCATACGCAAATTCTGGTCAAATTATGTCAGGACCTAGGTTGGCTGGTAAATATGGAAAAATCGGAAGGAGGAGGCATGAGGTCGGGCCCACTTTGTGCTCTACTGTGGCGAATCTTGACTTGATGTTCCCAACGTCAAGTGACTTTAAAAGCCCGACACATCCCAGGCCGTTTAAATGTGATAGCAGACAAACTATCCAGGCTGGGTCAGACCATCCAGACAGAGTGGTCCCTCCCGGAAGTTTTTCAAAAGTTATGCAGCAAATGGCACCGGCCTCAGATAGACCTATTTGCCACGAGGTTCAACCACAAGTTACCTCTGTTTGTGTCTCCAGTACCGGACACCCTGGCTGTAGCAGTGGATGCACTTACTCTGCCATGGGAGGATCTGGATGCATACGCCTTCCCACTGACCGCCATATTGGGCAAAGTGGTGGAGAAGTTACTGGACGCCCCGTGCAAGAGACTCATTCTGATTGCCCCAGGGTGGCCCAACATGCCTTGGTTTTGGGACTTGGTGAACATGTCCAGTCAGGTCCCTCTCAGCCTGCCCAATCTGTTGACACAGCCCTTCAGTCAGGTCCCTCACAGAAATCTGACAAATCTAAATCTCCATGCATGGCTCCTAGAGCCACAACAATCAAGAAACAGGGTTTCTCTGAGGCAGTGGCAGCAAGAATTGAAGCTCCTCAGAGAAGATCAACCAGATCAGTCTATGAGGCAAAGTGGACCATTTTTACAAAGTGGTGCATCACTAATCAGGTGGACTTCAGGTCACCACCTGTGAAGTCCGTGGCTGACTTCCTGCTGTACCTCTTTGAGGACAAGAAGTTACAGCCCAGTACCATTGATGGATACAGGTCTGCCATTGCTGATAAATTGGGTAATGCAACAATCAATATCAGCAAGGATGATAACCTCACTCGTCTCTTGGAAAGTTTTCACAGAGATAGACCCAAAGGGCAGAGGGGAATACCCTCCTGGAACCTTTCCCTGGTACTACACCAGCTGACAAAGGCTCCTTTCGAACCTCTTAGGGAGGCATCTTTGAAGCATCTGACCTTCAAAACTGTCTTCCTTTTGGCCCTGGGCTCTGGCAAAAGGAGTGAGATCCATGCATGGCAGGACAAGAACATCAGACACCAGTCCGATTGGTCCAAGGTGTCCCTGTTTCCATCTCCCAGCTTTCTTCCCAAGAATCAGCTGGCCAAAGAGGGTCCGGAAAGTGTAGCCCCAGTGGTCATACCAGCCCTGGCCCCTACACTGGATAAATCCCTCAAGTCTGACAGATCCCTTTGTCCAGTCAGAGCCTTGCGCTACTACTTGGACAGGACCTCAGACCTCAGGCAGAACAAGGAGTTAGTCTTTGTCTCCTTCAAGAAGGGTTTCGACAAAGACATCTCCCCTGCCACTGTCTCCTCATGGATCAAGCAGACTGTGATCCTATGTTATGAGCTCTCCGATCATCAAGCCCACACCCTGCATCAGGTGAAAGCTCACGATGTCGGGGCCTTTGCTGCTTCTAAGGCCTTCCAATCAGGAGTCTCCTTAGAACAGATCTTGGCAGCCTGCCACTGGAAATCTCACAATACCTTCACACAGTTTTATTTGAAGGATGTGGCCTGGGCAGATTCAGAGCTCTTCCATTTGGGTCCTGTAGTGGCTGCACAGAAGATCCACCAATAAGCCAGGACCTAGAGGAGATTTGTAAATATGTACATACAGTTAAGTAAAAAAAAAAAAAAAACTCAAATGTGCTTCCTTCGGGAGGTTTATTTCTTCTTATGGGACTGAACTCAGCCCTCTCTTCCCCTACCTCAGAGCAAGTCTGTTTAAAAGGGAGGGGGGGGGCGGAGTCGGCTTGTACCGGTCTTTGTTGTCCGACTATAGCCTTTAAGGGTTTCCTGACCTTAGGGTCGACCCAGGCTCTTGGAGAGTTGTTAGTTTATTTTATGAGTTCATCTATGTCCCTAGTAACTTACCCGCCTACCAAGCGGTAGTTATTCAGCAATTGTCCATTGGATAGGATGTATTAACGCAATAAAATTGCAAATTTAACAAGTAAATTAAATTTTTATAAGTTAATACCCTATCCAATGGACACACAAGACCCTCCCACCGACCCCGCTATCAGTTTACTAGGCGCCTACTAGGTTTAGACAACGAAAAAGATGCTATGACGTCCCGCTGTCTAGACAGGAAGGAAGTACGACACACCATCTGGCGAGTGCTCAGTACTGGACCCGCCTGGCCGGTGGAAACACAGGACGTCTTTTTCTGACGTTTGGCGGGCCGGTCTGTGCCGACCGGATAAGCAATTGTCCATTGGATAGGGTATTAACTTATAAAAATTTAATTTACTTATCAAATTTGCAATTTTCAGGTTCTCACTATTGAGTAAATCAGTTGTAACTTGAAAACTATTGCATTTACAGTATTTTGCTTAAATATGTTGTTCACCTACTTTTGGGGTCAGCTATAACATAGTAAAAATTCAGACATGTACCTTATTGCATAGCTGAGTAATAGCTACTTTGAGGTTATCACTATTGAGTAAATCAGTTGTAACTTGAAAACTATTGCATTTAGAGTATTTTGTTTAAATATGTTATTCACGTAATTTTTGGTCAGCTATAACATAGTGAAATTGCAGACCTGTATGTCCTGGCATAGCTGAGCAATAGCTACTTTCAGGTTCTCACTGTTGAGTAAATCATTGTATCCACTGGATAGCCGCAGTGTGTAGAGAGATTTCACCATTACTGCTCTAACAAAAAAAAATATTACAGCTAGCCTTCTCAAGTTTGCAGGATATATTAATAACCATAAAATGTTGCCTGGGAATATTTTTGGCCTCATTTTGAAAAACAAGATGGCCGCCACAGGTGTTTCTTTGTCAGTCATGAAAAGTGCTTATATCTCTCTTATTATTGGTCCTAGAGGTTTGGGATGGTAAACCAACCTGTAGGAAATCATGGGCTGTGAATCTTTTGGTGTGGTTAGATTTGACCTTTGACCCTTCCTTCAAGGTCAAACAAGGATAGCCAAACTTGAAAGTGCTTATAACTCGCTTATTATTGGTCCCAGAGGTTTGGGATGGTAAACAGACATATAGGAAATCATGGGCTGGGAATCTGTTGATGTGGTCCGATTTGACCTTGGACCCCTCCTTCAAGGTCAAACGAGGATACCCAAACTAAAAAGTGCTTATAACTCGCTTATTATTGGACCTAGAGGTTTGGAATGGAAAACCTACCTATAGAAAATCATGGGCTGGGAATCTTTTGGTGTGGTCGGATTTGACCTTGGACCCTGCCTTCAAGGTCAAACGAGGATAGCCAAACTTAAAAGTGCCTATAACTCGCTTATTAATGGTCCTAGAAGTTTGGGATGGTAAACCAACATATAGGAAATCATGGGCTGGGATTCTTTTGGTGTGGTCAGATTTGACCTTGGACTCCTCCTTCAAGGTCAGTTGAGGATAGCCAAACTTAAAAGTGCTTATAACTCGCTTATTATTGGTCCTACAGGTTTGGGATGGTAAACCAGCCTACAGGAAATCATGGACTGGGAATCTTTTGGTGTGGTCGGATTTGACCTTGGACCCCTCCTTCAAGGTCAAACAAGGATAGCGAAACTTAAAAGTGCCTATAACTCGCTTATTATTGGTCCTAGAGGTTTGGGATGGTAAACCATCCTATAGGAAATCATGGGCTGGGAATCTTTTGGTGTGGTCAGATTTGACCTTGGACCCTGCCTTCAAGGTCAAACGAGGATAGCCAAACTTAAAAGTGCTTATAACTCGCTTATTAATGGTCCTAGAAGTTTGGGATGGTAAACCAACCTATAGGAAATCGTGGGCTGGGAATGTTTTTGTGTGGTTGGATTTGACATTTGGACCCCTCCTTCTAGGTCAAATGAGGACAGCCAAACTTAAAAGTGCTTATAACTAGCTTATTATTGGTCCTAGAGGTTTGGGATGGTAAACCAACCTATAGGAAATCATGGGCTGGGAATGTTTTTGTGTGGTTGGATTTGACCTTGGACCCCTTCTTCAAGGTGGAACGAGGATATTGCATTTGCAGTATTTCTTTAAATATGTTTTAACCTACTATTTACACTTAAACAGTTACCTTGTTACTTTCCTTCATAATACCATTTGCAGGGCACAACTTTTTTGTCCTTTTCTTCTGTCAGCTTCGGAATTTCTTTCAAACATGCTGTTCAATTACCATTTACTGTACTTCTGTGCAGCACTTTCCCTGATAATTATGCTTTCCTCTCATTATCACCTTCACAAATCAAAAACACTCAGTCAGCTGACACAGTGCCCGTTCACGGGCACTCTCCTCTTGTTTTAAAAGATACCTTATCTATCGAGGATGAAAAATTGTTCAAGGCATGCAAATCTGTCTGTTCGTCTGTTTGCTAGAGACATTATAAGGGAGGTACCCCCACCAAAAGTGTGAAAATTTCAACACTTTATCGCAATTTTCTCAGTGACTATTGCAGGGATTTCTCTCCTATCTTGCATATATGTACTAGGCCAGAGGTAGATTCTCTTGTGTGAGTGTGAGACCTGGATCTGTCTTATTTTTTTTTAATAAATTTTTTTAATAATTTTTAATGCATTAAAATTCATGAAATCATGCACTAAATCATTTATAACTTGAAAAGTATTGCATTTAGAGCATTTTGTTAAAATATGTTATTCAGCTACTTTTTTCAGAGCTACAACATGGTAACTTGGGTGTCTGTCTCAATAGCTAAGTGAGTAATGGCTACTTTTGGGCTTTTCCGTAACTTCCATCATGAGTAAAATCACTTGTAACTTGAAAACTATTGCATTTAGAGAATTTCGTATAAATATGTTATTCAGCTACTTTTGGGTCAGCTATAACATAGTAAAATTTCAGACCTGTAGCTCATGGCATGTTATCACTGTTGAGTAAATGACTTATAACTTGAAAACGATTGCATTTAGAGTATTTTGTTGCAATATGTTATTCACCTATTTTGGGGTCAGCTATAACATAGTGAAGTTCCAGACCTGTGGCTCATTGCATAGCTGAGTAATAGCTACTTTGAAGTTCTCACTGTTGAGTAAATCAGTTGTAATTGGAAAAGTATTGCATTTACAGAAATTTGTGTAAATATGTTATTCAGCTACTTTTGGGTCAGCTATAACATAGTGAAATTACAGACCTGTAGCTCATGGCACAACTGAGCAATAGCTATTTTCAGGTACTGACTGTTGAGTAAATCAGTTGTAACTTGAAAAATATTGCTTTTGGAGTATTTTGTTAAAATATGTTGTTCACCTACTTTTGGGTCAGCTATAACAGTGAAATTACAGACCTATAACTCATGGCATAGCTGAGCAATAGCTATTTTCAGGTTCTCACTATTGAGTAAATCAGTTGTAACTTGAAAACTATTGCATTTACAGTATTTTGCTTAAATATGTTGTTCACCTACTTTTGGGTCAGCTATAACATAGTAAAAATTCAGACGTGTAGCTCATTGCATAGCTGAGTAATAGCTACTTTGAGGTTATCACTATTGAGTAAATACCAGTTGTAACTTGAAAACTATTGCATTTAGAGTATTTTGTTTAAATATGTTATTCACGTAATTTTTGGTCAGCTATAACATAGTGGAATTGCAGACCTGTATGTCATGGCATAGCTGAGCAATAGCTACTTTCAGGTTCTCACTGTTGAGTAAATCATTGTATCCACTGGATAGCCGCAGTGTGTAGAGAGATTTCACCATTACTGCTCCAACAAAAAAAAATATTATAGCTAGCCTTCTCAAGTTTGCAGGATATATTAATAACCATAAAATGTTGCCTGGGAATATTTTTGGCCTCATTTTGAAAAACAAGATGGCCGCCACAGGTGTTTCTTTGTCAGTCATGAAAAGTGCTTATATCTCTCTTATTATTGGTCCTAGAGGTTTGGGATGGTAAACCAACCTGTAGGAAATCATGGGCTGTGAATCTTTTGGTGTGGTCAGATTTGACCTTTGACCCCTCCTTCAAGGTCAAACAAGGATAGCCAAACTTAAAAGTGCTTATAACTCGCTTATTATTGGTCCTAGGGGTTTGGGATGGTAAACAGACATGTAGGAAATCATGGGCTGGGAATCTGTTGATGTGGTTCGATTTGACCTTGGACCCCTCCTTCAAGGTCAAACGAGGATACCCAAACTAAAAAGTGCTTATAACTCACTTATTATTGGTCCTAGAGGTTTGGAATGGAAAACCAACATATAGGAAATCATGGGCTGGGAATCTTTTGGTGTGGTCGGATTTGACCTTGGACCCTGCCTTCAAGGTCAAATGAGGACAGCCAAACTTAAAAGTGCTTATAACTCGCTTATTAATGGTCCTAGAAGTTTGGGATGGTAAACCAACCTATAGGAAATCATGGGCTGGGAATGTTTTTGTGTGGTTGGATTTGACCTTGGACCCCTTCTTCAAGGTGGAACGAGGATATTGCATTTGCAGTACTTCTTTAAATATGTTTTAACCTACTTTTTACACTTAAACAGTTACCTTGTTACTTTCCTTCATAATACCATTTGCAGGGCACAACTTTTTTGTCCTTCTGTCAGCTTCGGAATTTCTTTCGAACATGCTGTTTAATTACCATTTACTGTACTTCTGTACAGCACTTTCCCTGATAATTGTATCCACCGGAAGCATCCGGTGGATACTTTGGTTTAGCGTTCGCTACGCCGCCACCGCGCGTAGAGAGATTTTCGGCGTTAACGCTCTAAGAGGAAAACAGCAGCTAGGTTCACCAAATTTGCAGGATATCTTCATTGGGGGGGTAAGCTTCTCTGGGAAGGAAAATAGCCTCATTCTGAAAAACAAGATGGCCGCCATGGGCATTTCTTTGAAAATAATCTACAATTTTCTACTGGCTGTTCCTCATAGGTAGAAGGTTGAATCTCTTCATAGTTGATATGTATGATACATATACATGTCCTCTACAACCTTGCACACATTTGACCTTGAAGCTCCTAATTCAAGGTCATCCACGGAGTGCCGAAGTAACCCACATGGCGGACTGTAAAAGTGCCTATATCTCCCGTATTATTGGTCCTAGAGGTTTGCAATGTGAAGCCAACCTATAGGAAATCATGTGCTGCGAATCTTCTGATGTGGTTAGATTTGACCTTGGACCCCTCCTTCAAGGTCAAACGAGGATAGCCAACTTAAAAGTGCTTATAATTCGCTTATTATCAATCCTAGAGGTTTGGGATGGTAAACCAACATATAGGAAATCATGGGCTGCGAATTTTCTGGCGTGGTTGGATTTGACCTTGGGCCCCTCCTTCAAGGTCAAATGAGGACAGCCAAGCTTAAAAGTGCTTATAACGCGCTTATTATTGGTGCTAGAGGTTTGGGATGGTAAACCAACATATAGGAAATCATGGGCTGGGAATCTTCTGGCGTGGTCGGATTTGACCTTGGGCCCCTCCTTCAAGGTCAAACGAGGACAGCCAAACTTAAAAGTGCTTATAACTTGCTTATTAATGGTCCTAGAGGTTTGGGATGGTAAACCAGCATATAGGAAATCATGGGCTGGGAATCTTCTGGCGTGGTCGGATTTGACCTTGGGCCCCTCCTTCAAGATCAAACGAGCACAGCCAAAGGTAAAAGTGCCTATAACTCTCTTATTATTGGTCCTAGAGCTTTGGGATGGTAAACCAACATATAGAAAATCATGGGCTGGGAATCTTCTGGTGTGGTCGGATTTGACCTTGGGCCCCTCATTCAATGTCAAATGAGGACAGCCAAACTTAAAAGTGCTTATAACTCGCTTCTTATTGGTCCTAGAGGTTTGGGATGGTAAACCAGCATATAGAAAATCATGGTCTGGGAATCTTCTGGTGTGGTCGGATTTGACATTGGGCCCCTCCTTCAAGGTCAAATGAGGATAGCCAAAGGTGAAAGTGCTTATAACTCGCTTATTATTGGTCCTAGAGGTTTGGGGTGGTAAACCAGCATATAGGAAATCATGGGCTGGGACTCTTCTGGCGTGGTTGGATTTGACCTTGGGCCCCTCCTTTAAGGTCAAACGAGGACAGCCAAACTTTAAAGTGCTTATAACTCGCTTATTATTGGTCCTAGAGGTTTGGGGTGGTAAACCAGCATATAGAAAATGATGGTCTGCGAATCTTCTGGTGTGGTCGGATTTGATTGACCTTGGGCCCCTCGTTCAAGGTCCAATGAGGATAGCCAAAGGTAAAAGTGCTTATAACTCGCTTATTATTGTTCCTAGAGGTTTGGGATGGTAAACCAACATATAGGAAGTCATGGGCTGGGAATCTTCTGGTGTGGTCGGATTTGACCTTGGGCCCCTCGTTCAAGGTCAAATGAGGACAGCCAAACTTAAAAGTGCTTGTAACTCGCTTATTATTGGTCCTAGAGGTTTTGGATGGTAAACCAACCTATAGGAAGTCATGGGCTGGGAATCTTCTGGTGTGGTCGGATTTGACCTTGGGCCCCTCGTTCAAGGTCAAATGAGGACAGCCAAACTTAAAAATGCTTATAACTCGCTTATTATTGGTCCTAGAGATTTTGGTGCGTTGTCTTTACGGTGGATACAATTTGCATCGGTTCTCCGATGCGCTAGGTCTAGTTATGCTTTCCTCTCATTATCACCTTCACAAATCAAAAACACTCAGTCAGCTGACACAGTGCCCGTTCACGGGCACTCTCCTCTTGTATAAAATATTGCAAGGAAATCCCCTGGAAAATCTGTGTCCTCATATCTTCTCATGAATATTAATGACTTTGGTGCTATGGCCGTGAGTTCTCAAGTTTAAAGTATTAATTTGATCTTCGTCTATGCTTCCATTTTATAAAATATTCCAGGGGAAATCCCAGGGAAATTTTGTTTCCTCATATATTCTTCATGAGTTTTTGTGCATACTAGTATTTTCTGTAGGTTTCCACATAAATTTTACTGTAATAGTCTGAATTTATGCTTTGATTAATATTTCTTTTTATTAATAATAAAGACTTTTTGACATTTTAATTAAAATGAGATTTTTATTATGATTCAGTAAAGTTTACTTGATTTCCCATTCATATAGGGTCAGTGACTTTAATGACTTAATTTTAGCAACCTGTAGAATGAAAATTTGATTGACAAGAATTCTGTCCTAAATTCTTTGAAAATGTCCTAAACGTTTTCCTAGTCTTAGAATGTCCGGCCGGACTTTTCATGTAGCAGAATCACTGTTATCACAGGCTGTCACTTCTAGGTTCAACTCCCACAAGTAACAATACTGAAGACCAGTCCCAATATGACCCTGGCCGTTCAACGGAACGTAAAATGCCAACTTGGAATCAATATGGAACATAGTAAAAATTCTACTTTACCACATTCCATCATATTGAGGTGAAACATTCCATGAGTGGGATTATGTTTGATGCTTGTTGAAATCAGATTTAATGAAATTGAGGCATACTATGAAAAACCGAACAGAAAAATTCATGCCTGAGTTTTGGTACTTGTACAGATCATTTATATCCCACAGCCCTTGAGGGCTGTCCGGTATTATTTTCACCCCTGGCGTCCGGATGGCTGGGCAGTGGGAAAAAGTTCATCCGTGCTGTATCTAAAAAACCATAAGGTCTAGGAAGTTACAACTTAGTAGGGACATTGGCTTTGGGGTGCAGGTGTGCAACATGATGGTTTGAGCTTGCTGTAGTGACCTGGAGTTTGAAAGTCATGTTCAGGCTATATCTCAGAAACTGTAAGGTGTAGGTAGCTGGTATTTGTTACGGACATTGGTTACAGGGTGTCTGAGCAGCGACCTTAATTAAGCGTCCCTGAAAAGGGAGCGTCTTTGTTTTCGCGTCAGTTTCCTCGCCGCCACTGCCGCATTATGGTCTTCTTTGAATATCTGCCTTATTATTGGAAGCTTTTTAACCATATTTGGCAGTTATATACCTTAGGTGTGGGAAAAGTTTTCCAGATGCTTAAATTTGAGCTTTCATCTTTATCAAGGTCACATTATCAAAAAAAATAGTTTTTTGGGTACACCCGCCCGTCATCAGCGCTCAGCAAAATCTACTGACCGCAGATGCTTGTAATTATACACACACATTCATACTATCAAAAACGTGAGCTGATTAGATTTTGGGAGTGATCCGATGAAAAAAATATTGAGCGATTTTCTCGCACCTACCAACCAGAAAGTTAAAATTCATTTGGGAGGTAGTAGGAAACCATATGTGGAGAGTCTAGAAAGCAAGTCAAATTCCCCCCCCCCCCCCCCCCCCCCCCCCCGACCCCCCTGTAGGGGTCAAACTGGGGTCATAAAATAGCAAATTTTTACATTTTTCCCTTATATCTCCTTTATTATTGGTTTTAGAGCTTTAGAATGTATTAAGCGGTATTGGGAAACCATATGTGAAGAGTCGAGATACTCAGTCAGATTTACCCCCGACCCCCCCTTCTGGGTTAAACGGGGGTCATAAAATAGCCGATTTTGTGTTATTGCCTTTTATCTCCTTTATTCTTGCTTTTAGAGCTTTAGAATATATTAAGAGGTATTGGGAAACCATATGTGAAGAGTCTATATAGCTGGTCAGATTTACCCCCTGACCCCCCCTTATGGGTCAAACTGGGGTCATAAAATAGCAGATTTTGTGTTTTTGCCTTCTATCTCCTTTATTCTTGCTTTCAGAGTTTTAGATTGTATTAAGAGGTAGTGGGACAGCCATATGTGAAGAGTAGATCGCTGGTCAGATTTACCCCCTGACCCCCCACCCTTATGGGTCAAACTGAAGTCATAAAATAGCCAATTTTGTGTTTTTGCCTTATATCTACTTTATTATTGGTTTTAGAGCTTTAGAATGTATTAAGCGGTATTGGGAAACCATATGTGAAGAGTCGAGATACTCAGTCAGATTTACCCGCTGGGATCATAAAATAGCCGATTTTATTGCGTTAATACATCCTATCCAATGGACAATTGCTTTACCGGTCGGCGCGACCGGTCCTGCCAAACGCCAGAAAAAGACATCCTGTATATAATACCGGTCAGTGTGCATTCGCTAGGTGGCGTATCATACTTGCTTCCTGTCTAGACAGAGTGACGTCAGTTAATCTTTTTTGTTTGGCGCGTGTAGTGTGCAGACGTGTTTTTGAAGTGATCTCCAAGTTTAAACAAAACGCGGTTTATTCTACGAAATTAAAGCTTATTTTCTTCTGAAAATATATATATTGTGTTTCTTGCATATCATGGCCTCTCCAGGACTTAAACGAGGCATCCAGCATTTTATGGCCAGTTTTTGAAGAATTTCTTTGTGCTTGTCGTGACTAAGCCGTGGGTGAGAGCTCGTGTCTCGTCCCTGCAGCATTCCTTCTTCTGAACAGACGTGTATATTTACCACGATTCACCCTCCATTTACTTCTATGTAGTCGAGTAACACTGCCTGTATGTTGACGAGAAGAAATTAGAAGGAAAGAAGAATGCATCGTCTGATGTCATCACTTCCAGCTTATGCTTGTCACGTGACACAGACCTGGTCACGTGATACGCATTCAACTATGGAGGAATCGTGTTTTCAACAGAAGATGACCATTTATTACTCAACACCCATTTTTAACTGGCAAGAAGAAATCCAGCAACTCGTCTGTTGGCCTGAAGAATTAGATGACAAGTAGTCACAGAAATCTGCGAGTTTTTGCTGGTGCTGGTCATGTGACTTCACAGATCTCTACACAACTACCTGTAAGCAGATCCCCGAGCGTGACTGGTTCAGCTGACAAAAAGTGATGAGTTTTACCGGTACCAGTTCTGTTCAGACCACCGGTGGGGACCCCTGGTGATGACTTTTGCCGGTACCAGTCTGTCAGACTACCGGTGGGGTCCCCTGCTAGCTAGCAAGAAGTGACGGCTGTTTTTTACCGGTACCAGTTCTGTTCAGACTACCGGTGGGTGCTATTCCCGTGGTTTCCAGCTAGCCCTCCCCCCCCCCCCCCCTTTGACCCTACCTTGGTACGGGTACTGGGGCAGGTCGAGAGTAAGAAGATCTACCGAACCAGTTACAGAGGATGGACCTACTGGGAACCGGTTACAGCAGTTGCTCTAGCTAGCTGTCCAAGCCACTGAGTTCATGCTGCCTACCATGCCGGTGACAGAGCCTACCCACTGGGTGCCAGCTATACAGTCTTCATTGACCAGTGTGCTTCCCCTTAGCCGGTTACAGAGCCCACCAGACCGGTTTACAGACAAAAATACAGGTGGATTAGACAGACTGAATCTGGTTACAAGAATTTGCCGGTTACAGAGAAATCTGCTGCTCCCACCATTCCAGTGTTGACAGCAGGCTCACCGGTTACAGAATTTACCGGTTACAAAGTAAGTCCAGTGAGGACAGCAGGGTCACCAGTTACAGAGAATTGCTGGTGACAGTCAGATAGACGGGAAGTTCTACAGTAAATTGCCTCAACCAACCGGTTACAGAGCCTACCGACCAGGTTCCGGCTTACACAACCTCCCTGGACCAGTAGCTTCATACCAAGCCGGTTACAGAGTCTACTGGTCTGGCTTATAGGCAGAGAAATACTGGTGAAGTAACCTAATTGAAACTGTAACACCAGGCTACTGGACTGGCAGATCTATCAAGTGATCAAATGATACAGGCCTGTGGCTGTCTGAATTCTTGGTTACAGAGAAGCCCCAGCTTACTGGTTTTTTACCAGTTAAGTGGCTTACCAGTTACTGAGAATCATTGGTTACAGAAACCCGATTCCACCGTTATGGACAGGAAGAAGGCAGTTTTTTCATATAAGCCTACCCCTGCTGAGTTGTAGTCGCCCAGTTCTGCCAGCTCCAATGAGTTTTCACAGAACTGTGGCACCACCAGGAACCGGTTACAGAGCATTGCTTAACCTATAACCGGTTAGGTCCTGGAACTGGTAGGGCTAACAGACCAGCAAAAGTCTTTTAAGGGTCCAAATGGCCGTCTTAGACCAACCAGTTGCTGCCTGAGGAAGCTGGTTGCAGAGAAATTCTTAGACCAGTCACTAGTCCTGGTGAGATGACAGTGTCTCAACTTACTGGACCAGTCAGCCAGCCTACTGTCAGGACCTCCTAGCTGGTTGAAAGTGACTATAAAAAAAAAATCAGCCTTATCTTATCAGACCCACACCAGCCAGTTACTCTTGCCGGTGAGATGCTGAACTCAACCGGACTGGTTAGGCTACTGCCAACAAGAAGTCTGCTGTATCAGTTATTCTAGAGGTTCATCAATTTTTGTTACTAGTTCCAGTGAGATACCATTGATCCAGCCTCCGAAACTGGCCACCCAGCTTGCCTTTTACTCAGCTCGTGACCAGTGTCAGCTGACACCAGGGGCCTGAGTTTGCAAACTTTTCCCAGTTTTTTCACTCAAGCAATGGGAAATTTATCTGTTAATCGGACCAGGGGTCACAGTGCTCATAAATGGCTATTAGTGTTTTCCACAGTGGGGTTGTGTGGAAATGACCTTAGGTCGCAGATCCCCTTTGGATGGTTACCTACTGTGTGGATCAGTGAACCAGTCACCAGTGTTGACACTGGTATTTTTGCCCCAACCTGCCTGTTCAAACTTGGGCCGCCCTAGGGGCCAGCCCCAAGTTTTATATGAACCTTCCAGGAAGGCTACACCCTCCCCTTCCGGAAACGACCAGTTTGACCAGTTCTCCCGGCAGGATTTGGGCTCAGTATCCTAAATGATTCAGATGGAATTTCAGGAACCACATGAACCTCTCTTCAACCAGAGGAGTGGCTAACCTCAAGGTTGCATACTCCCTCACCCCATTAAACCAACAAGGAAATGCCAGTTCCCACCAAACCGGTCTCTAACGTACACAATCTCTAGTAGCTCTGTGTCAGGAGTAAGTTTGAATGGTATCATGGGAAAATTAGAACTGGACCTCGAGCAAGCCTTCGACTTGAGAGGCTACCAGTTCAGCCTGAAAGAGGGCAAGGTGAGACCCACCCTGGAGCATTTGCAGATGTTATCTGCAATCCAGAAACTTCTCTCCGGACCGACATGCCCGGTCCAGCGGCTGATGCCCCTGATAGCATTACCGACAGCCATAGCAAAGCCCGTCCACATAGGTGGCCTTCCTCATCAGGCTGATACAGTGGCACTTGATAAATAGCTGGAGGAGAGTACCTGAATTACCAAAAGGTGATCCCAGTTCACTCCACCCCAGCTAAAATGGTGGCTGCAGGAAGACCATGTGATTCAAGGTCAACCATTACACCTACTGAATATGCTCTGCAAATCCTTACAGGTGCATTAAGAAGGGTGGGGTGCTCACTTAAGGGAACACACTGCAAGGGGAACCTGGCCCCTTCCGAAGCAAGTTGCACGTTAATATCTGGAATTAAAGGTGGTCTTTTGGCCCTAAAGAGTTTCCAAAGCATTGATGGCTATAGACCAGCCATTGCTAACAATTCGGAAATTTGCCCATTAATGTCAGCAAAGATGAAAATCTCACTCATCTCTTGGATAGTTTCCACAGAGACAGATCCAAGAGAAGAGGGGTATCCCCTCTTGGAACCTTTCCCTGGTTCTACACCAGCTGACAAAGGCTCCCTTTGAACCCCTTAAGGAGGCCTCCCCGAAGCACTTGACTATCAAGACTGTCTTCTTGTTGGCCTTGGGTTCAGGGAAGCGAAGGGTGAGATCCATGCTTGGCTGCATAACAACTTCAGACACCAATCAGACTGGTCCATGGTGTCTTTCTACCCCTCAGCCAGCCTTCCTTCCAAGAATCAGCTGGCCAAAGAGTCCAGACAGTGTGGCCCCCGTGGTTAATGCAGCCCTGGACCCCACTCTGGATAAGTCACAGGTCCTTCTGTCCAGTCAGAGCCCTGTGTTACCATCTGGGTAGGACCTCAGATCTTAGGCATAACAAGGAGCTGGTCTTTGTCTCCTTCCAAGAAAGGTTTCGACAAGGACCTCTCTCCTGCCACCATCTCCTCATGGATCAAGCTACTGTGATCCTATGCTATGAGCTCTCTGACCAGCAAGCCCTCACCTTACATCAGGTCAAAGCCCATGATGTTAGGGCCTTTGCTGCTTCTAAGGCATTCCAGTTGGGAGTCTCCTTAGAACAGTCCTCTCAGCCTTCCACTGTAAGTCGCATATCACCTTCACACAGTTCTGAAGAATGTGGCTAGGGCTGATTTAGAGCCTCTTAACTTAGGCCTAGTAGTGGCTGCTCAGCAGATCCACAAATTTTTATAAGTTAATACCCTATCCAATGGACAGGCAAGGCCCTCCCAACCGACCCCGCTACCAGACTAGGGGTCTAAATCTGATTAGACAACGAAAAAGATGAACTGACGTCACTCTGTCTAGACAGGAAGCAAGTATGATGCGCCACCTAGCGAATGCACACTACTGACCGGTCCTGCTGGTATTATATACAGGATGTCTTTTTCTGGCGTTTGGCAGGACCGGTCGCGCCGACCGGTAAAGCAATTGTCCATTGGATAGGATGTATTAATGCAATAAAATCGGCTATTTTATGACCCCAGCAGGTAAATCTGACTGAGTATCTCGACTCTTCACATATGGTTGAAGCAATTGTCCATTGGATAGGGTATTAACTTATAAAAATTTAATTTACTTATTAAATTTGCAATTTTGTGTTATTGCCTTATATCTCATTTATTCTTGCTTTTAGAGCTTTAGAATATATTAAGAGGTATTGGGAAACCTTATGTGAAGAGTCTATATAGCTGGTCAGATTTACCCCCGACCCCCCCCTTATGGGTCAAACTGGGGTAATAAAATAGCCGATTTTGTGTTTTTGCCTTATATCTCCTTTATTCTTGCTTTCAGAGCTTTAGAATGTATTAACAGGTAATGGGAAACCATGTGAAGAGTCTAGATAGCTGGTCAGATTTACCCCCCTGATCCCCCCTTATGGGTCAAACTGGGGTCATAAAATAGCCGGTTTTGTGTTTTTGCCTTACATCTCCTTTACTCTTGCTTTTAGAGCTTTAGAATGTATTAAGAGGTAGTGGGACACCATATGTGAAGAGTCTAGATAGCTGGTCAGATTTACCCCCGACCCCCCCCCCCCCACCCTTATGGGTCAAACTGAAGTCATAAAATAGCCAATTTTGTGTTTTTGCCTTATATCTACTTTATTCTTGGTTTAGAGCTTTAGAATGTATTAAGAGGTATTGGGAAACCATATGTGAAGAGTCGAGATAGCCAGTCAGATTTACCCCGACCCCCCCCCATGGGTCAAACTAGGGTAATAAAATAGCTGATTTTGTCTTTTTGCCTTATATATTCTTTATTCTTGCTTTTAGAGTTTTAGATTGTATTAAGAGGTAGTGGGACACCATATGTGAAGAGTAGATAGCCGGTCAGATTTACCCCCTGACCCCCCACCCTTATGGGTCAAACTGAAGTCATAAAATAGCCAATTTTGTGTTTTTGCCTTATATCTACTTTATTATTGGTTTTAGAGCTTTAGAATGTATTAAGCGGTATTGGGAAACCATATGTGAAGAGTCGAGATACTCAGTCAGATTTACCCGCTGGGGTCATAAAATAGCTGATTTTATTGCGTTAATATATCCTATCCAATGGACAATTGCTTTACCGGTCGGCGCGACCGGCCCTGCCAAACGCCAGAAAAAGACATCCTGTATATAATACCGGCAGGACCGGTCAGTGTGCATTCGCTAGGTGGCGTATCATACTTGCTTCCTGTCTAGACAGAGTGACGTCAGTTAATCTTTTTTGTTTGGCGCGTGTAGTGTGCAGACGTGTTTTTGAAGTGATCTCCAAGTTTAAACAAAACGCGGTTTATTCTCGATACCTGGTCAGATTTACCCCCTGACCCTCCCTTTGCGCTACAATAGCTTACCATGTGGGACTGATTGCGGTTCTCGGATGGCCGCAAGGTATCATGGCCAACGTCTAAGAAAAATAGACATTTATAGTTGGCCGTAGCCTGAGGTTGTTGTCTCGCGGTACACTCTGACATTCGTTTCCTTTTTCTAGTTGGCCGCGTTATTTAAACATGCTTTATTTTAGAAGGAAAGTTTTTCATTTTTACAAGGATATACTTGTCGTTGGATATGGAAACTACATCAGTTTCTTAATTTTATTACATAGAATCATAATTTGGTGACATTTCATAGTTCAGAGAAGTATTTTTAACATATTTTACAACTGAAGTCCACTTCCGGGTTCACATTGTAAAGAAACAGCGACTCGTTTATGTGGTTTCTAATACAGGATATATATATATATATATATGCCTGACAGTAAAATAAAATAAATAAAATATTTAACCCCTATCTGCTTCATTATTTGACCATTTTTAGGGTTTAAAAATATATAAATTTAGCCCAAACGAGTCCTTGTCGAGTGAAATCATCGGAAACAACTTTCTTTTTTTTGTCGAGACAGCAATTACTTGCAACTAATGCACATCTCATGTAGGTAGTTTATATACAGGAATATATGCCTGTTGAATCAAATCAGATAAATTTGTGTAGGGTTTGTCCCCGTTCTTCAACAGTATTTGTCTATTTTTAGGGTTAAAATATGATATAAAGCACGAACTAACTTGGGGAATCCTTGGGGAAACCCATGTGAAGACGTCACGTCTAGACAGCATGTGCAGAGAGACGCGTGTTTCTTACAGTACGTTTACCTATAAAATAAAATATTTTATCCCTTCTGTCCTGTATTATTGACCATTTAAAATGTTAATACTTAAATAAACAGGAATAGAATCCTTCCTCAAATCGTCTAGACAGTACGTGTTTCTTCAAACTAAGGTAACCTTGGTTTGGCATTATTTTAATTCATCCAATTTTATAATATAAGAAATATTATACCTGCGTTTTAGATTCTATGTTACTTAATAAAATTCTGTGTAATTATTGCTTTCCTTATCTCACAACTAGCCCTACCTGCAGTGAGGTGGGTGGGGCAGATGACCTTGCGTCACTCTTGATTTACATACGTAAATCCAGTTGTGTAGTTCTTTTCAAAGAACCGTTTAAGGAAAGCTTACATGGAAATTATAATGTCCAACTTCTTTATAGCCAGGGTAGATCAGATCCCTGCTTGAATCTGATGCCAGATCCGATCTTAGTTCATCCGAGTTTTTCACCCGAGAATCGGATGCATTATTCCCAACTTCTATCCACCTGAGTATGATTTGATACTCTGATTTTCATTGCATCTAGACCCGATGCTCAGATATCAGATCCGATGTTCGGATGTCTGCTGCTACCATCCTATGATCGGATGTTTACACTAAGTTCCAATGCTCGGATGATCTAATCTAAAATCTGATGCTTGGATGATGTATCTAGATCTAATCCTTGGATGATCGGATCTTAAATCTGATGTTCGGATGATGGTTCCAGATCAGAACTCTGAACAATCCTAACACACACTTGGACTAATAGTTCACAAACCTGGCAGTAAATATCCCTTATTGGAGGCTTCGGTGCAAGTCCAAGTCCTCCAGCCTTTCAGTCCTGACTCTGTATTTTTAGGGAAGTAGGTTGCCTGACTTAACCCTAACCATTTTCTGAGGACATTGAAACTTAGGCAGTTTTAAACCTCCCTGCCCCCAGGGAATTTATGCCTAGATCCTCCACAGTCTGGACTCTGAATGATTTACCAGGCCAACAGGAACTTAGGCTGTTAATTTCCCTTAAAATGGAACAACCTTGTTTTGAACACATATTACAAGTTGTATTACAATCTGTATCTCCCTAGGGGCCTCCTTGGGTAAGCCCCCCAGGCTGCTTCAGGCTGCTCTTCACCAGGTTCTTCTGAATACAACCTGGTTATGGATATCTGTTAAGACAGTAGCAAGGCTACTACCAGACAGGTCAAACTCAATTTCATGGTGCATATAAGTAGTCCGAAGGGGTATGGTGAATTCAGTGAGATACTGGATCTTTAGATCTTAAAGTTCCCCATTCACAACTTGTTTAGGAGGGACAGGAGTTCCTCATCAAGGCACCTGTAATAACACTTAGGGTTTAGGCCCTATTAATCAGCCCTTTCCATTCCCCACAATCTAGAGGCTCTTACAGGAACCACCCCAATGGGGGTCATTCCATTCCAAGCAGTATCCATCGTTTTCCCGTAGGTAGAAATCGAGTAGCAGAGGCTCCAAGGTCGTTTTCGACCCCACTTCAGGGGACGAGGGCATGAAAACCCTTCCCCCCCCCCCCCCCCCCCCCCAATGACTCCTCCAAAGCCTCCCTCAGTCCACCAGTAGGAGGTCGCCTCCGTTCTTTCAGAAAAGACTGGCAAACAAATCCTGTCATTCTTTTCAAATCCAAGTCCAGTCAGATTCCCTCTGACTCAGTCAGAATACAAGGCCGTTCAAAAGACCAAGCTCTGGCCTCTTGTATCTAGTCTCTTCTGTTAAAGAACGCAATAGAAAGGGTGGAACATGTAAAATCTCTCGGGTTTTACAGTCGCCTGTTTTCTAATCCCCAAGCCTCACCAAAGGTGGAGGCCAGTAATAGACTTAAGCAGGCTCAACACTTTTCTACACATAGAAAAGTTCAAAATGGAAACTCCAGAGTCCATTAGGACCTCCCTGACTCCAGGGAAATGGGTATCGTCGATAGACCTATCGCACGCTTACCTTCACACCCCATCCACCCAAACTCAAGGAAATACCTAAGGTTTTGCCACAGGTCACAGGGGTTCCAGTTCACCTCCTTTCCTTTCGGTCTAGCCACAGCCCCCCAGGTCTTTACGATGATTGTAAAGGAAGTGAAGCTAATGGCCCTCTCCAGAGGACTCGGGCTTCACCAATACCTGGACGACTGGCTGATCAGGCCCCAGTCTCAGGAGGAAGCCCAAGTGAACACTCAGGCAGTGGTAGACCTAACCCAGTCCTTGGGGTGGATCATAAATCAGGAAAAGTCAGAACTGAAACCTACTCCGGTGTTTTCGTTCGTGGGCTACGAATACCATCTAGATTCTGCCCTTGTAAAACCCACTCAAGAGAGATGGCTCAACTTCAGGATTTGATCCTAAGACTCAAGTCAAAACGTGTTTTGACTGCAAGATGTTTGATGTCGCTATTTGGGTTGCTTGCCTCAACGGAGAAAATGGTCCCGGAGGGACGCCTTCACATGAGGCCCTTTCAGTTTCATCTCAAGGAGCACTGGAGATATCCTCAGTCGCTGGACAGCCTCCCTCCTTGGACAGAAACCATTGCAGCACACTTAGGCTGGTGGCAAAATCCCTCAAAAGTGATGAAAGGTGCAGACCTTCATCCCGAAGACCACAGTATCCAACTCTTTACAGACGCATCAAACGAAGGTTGGGGCGCTCACTTAGATCTACAAAGGGTCTGTGGTCAGACCGGGAAAAAAGGCTACACATAAACGTTCTAGAATTGAAGGCGGTCTCCCTGGCCCTTCGAAACTTCAAGGACCAGTGTCAGAACCAAACAGTGCTAGTTGCAATGGACAACTCAACAGTGGTAGCCTACATAAACAACAAGGAGGAACTCACTCAGCAGAGATGTGTGCTCTCCTGTGGAAGATCATGACCTGGTGTCATCACTATCACATAACATTGAAAGCCAGACACATTCCAGGGTGCTTGAATGTGATGGCCGACCTGTCCAGGTCGAACCAAGTGCAGTCAACAGAATGGTCACTGCATCCGCGGGTGTTCAAACAGATCTGCCCAAAGTGGTTCACACCTCATGTAGACTTATTTGCCACTCATCTGAACCACAAACTTTCACTGTACGTATCTCCTGTCCCAGACCCAAATGCTTGGGACATAGATGCTCTGAACATAAACTGGACGGGTCTCACTGCCTATGCTTACCCTCCAACGGCTCTTCTTCACAGGGCGATCCAAAAATCCGGCAATACCACTGCCTGATCATCGTAATAGCCCCAGGCTGGCCAGGGATGCCCTGGTTTTGGGACCTAGTGCAGCTCTCAACAGAGATCCCACTGCAACTCCCGGTGTCAACAACTCTTCTCAAGCAGTCCCACAACCATTTCAACCTCCATGCTTGGTGTCTAGGAGTGGACAGCTCCAAGAACAAGGTTTCTCTGTGGAGGTGGCAGAGAGAATTGCTGCCCCTCAGAGGTCATCAACAAGGACCATCTACAAGTCAAAGTGGACTCTATTTCAGAAATGGTCCAGAGAAAATTCGGTGAATTTCTCTACTCCATCTGTGAAACAAATCGCAGATTTTTTTTTTCATGTACCTGTACCAAGATCTAAACAGGCACCCCTCGACCATCGATGGTTACAGGACGGCCATTGTTGACACTATAACAAAGGAGGTAGTTTATAAAGTTGTTACCAAAGGCCTCTTGTTCTTTTACTGTTGCAAGTATAGTTTCTTCTCCAGATGATGATTATGAAGGTTTCTTCTTCACTGAGATGTGTGCAGGATATTTTATTTAATCAAGTAAAGTTGTTGATAATTTATTATCCATAGTTAACAATACCACATTCTAATAACATCACATATATGTGTACTAGCCCCAGATCTTAGATGGGGAGAAGGTGATTTTATCCCATCAAGAGCTAGTTTCCTTCTCATTGTCCAGAGGATGGATGTTTATTCCTCTGCTACAATATACCTTCTGAAGTTACTCAAGCAAACTCTGTCTAACAAAGATGTTTGGAATTGTGGGTAATGGTCAGGGATAATAACTGCTAGCCATACCAAATAAATCTGTGATATAAGCTAGGCTGGAGCAAATCTGCTAGTGAAGAGTAGTGAGTAGCCATAGCAACTGTGTGATGATGAGAATCCAGAAAATAGGAATGCATGAGTGAACAGAGCTGCATCTAGTCACAGGCTATTAATAGAACTAGTTGTTTACATGAGATCAAAGCAGCAGAAAAGTTATCTTTAAGAGTTTTACAAATTTGAACTCTGTGACAACACGTTGGGCCCAGCGGGCCACCATATTGCACAAAATTCAGACCTTCACAGGTTACTCTCCAGTTTTCATAGGGATCTTCCCAAAAGTTCCAGGAATCTTCCAAAATGGAACTTTTCTGTTGTTCTCAATGAGCTCACAAAAGCACCCTTTGAGCCTATGAAAGACACAGACCTCGAACATCTTACTTCCAAAACTCCTTTCTTGCTAGCTTTGGCCTCTGGCAAGCTCGGCAGCGGAATCCATGCCTGGGTTGCAAAGAAGTATCTAATCTAGGCCAATGGGAAAAGGTTGCCTTGTTCCCTTCTTTTGATTTTATAGCCAAAAACCAACTAGCAAGAGAAGGTTCACAAAGTGTGTCTCCGGTGACTATTCCTGCTCTAACTACCATTGTAGATAGACAATTCAAAGAATACAGGATGTTGCATCCCGTGCGGGCCCTGAGGTACTATTTGGACCGAACCAAAGACCTGAGAGGGTCTCGATCCCTCCCTTTCATCTCCTTCAAGAAAGGACACACCTCAGACATCAGGCCCGCTACTCTTTCTTCTTGGTTGAAACAAACCATTCTACTTTCTTATAAACAAGGAGACCAACAAGCCTTGGACTTGGTCCAAGAATTAAAGCGCATGACATTTGGGCCTTCGCGGCCTCCAAGGCCTTTTTACGGTGGGGTATCGGTGGACCAAATCATGCAAGCCTGTCACTGGAAAACTCACAACACATTTACAAATTTTTACCTAAAAGACCTTACTTGGTCAGACAACGACAACAATATGTTTCTGGGACCAGTGGTGGCGGCACAACAAGTCCTAGACCCTTCCCCTCAGACCAGTCATCCTCGGACAGAAAAAAGGGGGAGGCACATCCACTACAGCCAAGTCTTCAGGAGTCTAATCCCAGGATCTAGGTATAGGTTTACCTTTTAAGATGGTAAGGTCATTTTGTATTTTTAGTTTATCAAGTATAAGATGTATTAAGGACTTATCAAGGTTGTCATTAATCTCATGTTCGGTGGCAAAAATTTATGAGAATTCCAACCAGTGGGCTGGTTTTTCACTCGTGGATGGTCCCTAAGGACCCTTACACTCATTGAGTGAGCATGTCTGCACTTCTCTCCTACAATCAAAACATCTTGACAGTTTTAGCACTGTCATCCATCCTATTCAGGTTTTTGGCTCTTTACAGGCCCGGTCTTTGGGATTGGGGCACTGTAAACGGGACTCAGACTGGTATTTCTAACATTCATTCTATCTATTACTTCAAAATCTAAGAAAAATTGACCTATATATCAGTCTCAGCTGTAATCCCTCCACCGAGCGGTTGGATTCAGCAATCAGTCCCACATGGTAAGCTATTGTAGCACAATAAAATTGAAAATTTTAATTATTTAAATGTAGCTTTTATAAGCTACAAGCTTACCATGTGGGACTGAGAAGAGTCCTACCCTGCCTCCCCACTGTATTACAGCTGAGGGGGTATGGTTTAACATTGCAACGAGAAAAGGAGACGAATGTCAGAGTGTACCGCGAGACAACAACCTCAGGCTACGGCCAACTATAAATGTCTATTTTTCTTAGACGTTGGCCATGATGCCTTGCGGCCATCCGAGAATAGCAATCAGTCCCACATGGTAAGCTTGTAGCTTATAAAAGCTACATTTAAGTAATTAAAATTTTCAATTTTGTGTTTTTGCCTTGTATCTACTTTATTCTTGCTTTTAGAGCTTTACAATGTATTAAGAGGTATTGGGAAACCTTATGTGAACAGTCTAGATACCCGGCCACGTTTACCCCCTGTCCCCGCCCCCTTACAGGTCAAACTGACGTCATAAAGTAACCAATTTTGTGTTTTTGCCTCATATGTCCTTTGGATTTTTGCTTTTACAGCTTTAGAATGTATTAACAGGTAGTTGGGATTCGTTGAAAGTCTAGGTAGCTGGTCAAATTTGCCCTCGGACCCCCTCTCATGAGTCACATTGGGGTCATAAAATATCAATTTTTCTGTTTTTCCCTCGTATCTTCTTTATTATTGGTTTTACAGCTTTACAATTTTTAAGCGGTACTGGGAAACCATACGTGGAGAGTCTTAATAGCTGGTCACACTGGGGTCATAGACTGCAATTTCTACTTTAATATTTCAATATTAATGATGTCAATATCTTAATGTTATTTTCATATCTTTGTGCAAAGGGTGTAGTAACATTTTGAAATTGCACTCACGACTTATACTATTAAAGCAGGCAAAATACATTCCTATTTTGTTGTCATCATCTAAAATTATGATATGCATTAACTTATGCTTGTTTCATTGTAAAAAACTGGGTCCAAATATTTACAAACTTATTTCTGTTCAGTGCAGCAGTTTGATAATGACATATTTATAAATTCCCATTTTCAGCTCATTATCTGACTTCCATTCTTCTGCAGTAAACTAATAACTCGACAATGCAAACATATTCTTGTCCCTTATTTATACATAAAATCTACATATCACTGACACTTTCAACAGAGCATAGATAAAGACAACATCTTACTCCTTATAGGAGCATTTCTTCATGCATGGACTAAAACAGGGGGAGAGGGGGTGTTGGGGAGACACATTCACTATTGATAAACCCTTATTAGCATATACCCAGTGGACTAATTCTCTGGGGACTCATCAAAGACTGGCAATTATATATAGAAATGAGCATTATTCATAAGATATAAATAGGCTTGTGGGAACATTAACCTTTCATTTACTCATTGGGATAGATGTGTTCAGAGCATTGTGTCATAAACTTCTTGCCTTTCTAAAGGGTCAAATTTTACTATGCCTTTTTCTAAAATATAAATACATATATGGCATTTAACAGTGACAAGCTGTTTCATGTAAAAACACCAAAAAAGGTGCTAGAATCTGAGAAAGGCTTTTATTGAGTTGCAACTTCCTCCTTAGCAAATTTTCCTTTAAATGCCTCATATATTAGTAAGACATTGATATTCATACTGCCATAATATTTAGCATCAAGATTGAAAAAGTTTTTTTAAACCAAGTCAATTCATGAATTGATCTGGGTTGTAAAACTTGATTTGCAAATTGATTCAGTTCACAATTTTATGATTCCTTGCACCCCTAGTAGTAAGGACTCTTCTGGAAAAAAATTTGAATTTTCAATATTCTGACAGGGGTCTTGAATTTTTGTGGAAATGGAAAATGTCATTTATTTGACTGTAAAATATACAGTAATTTTAGCAAATTTTGCATCTGCAGCTCAGTAAACTTGCTTCAAAGTTATCATATGGAAAAGGTCTTTCATCCCTCTCAATATTGTTTCTTGGGCTTTTAACCCAGTTTTGTGGTCACACTACCCCATATATGGAGAGTCTATATAGCCAGTCCGGTTTACCCACTGACCCCTTCTTACGGGTCAAACTGGGGTAATAAATTGGCAGATTTTCTTGTTTTGCCTTATATCTACTTTAAAACTACTCTTCTTACAAATTATAGCATTTATTAAATTAACTTTACACAATTTATGACCATAGAAAACAAATTAAAGCTTACATTTTTCTTTTATGTTAATGCATAAACATCCACACTGTCTGCTTAACTTTAGCTTCTCTCAGCACTGCATATTTTTCTTTTCAAAAACCTTTTTCTACTTTAAAGCATCTGACCTTTTGGGACGCTTTGTTTTTGTTAACAGAAACATTTTTCTAGTTTTACTTTGTAGTAACCTTAACCTTAAAACCTTGTCTGGGCTATATCTAAAACTGTAAGGTGTAGAAAGTTGATTCCTGATGGTTATTTGGTTGGGGACTGGAGGTATGCCAAGTCATGGAGTGCTCTGTTACCTTGGCTCTGCCAAAGTGTGTTCACCTGCCATAATTGAGACAGATTTTTCTGATGACAAAGATGTATGGATTGCTGTAACTGACTATTATATGTACTGGTGCTATTTCTATTGGTACCAATACTTCAATTAATAAATTTTACTGATTCATAATTTACAGACATTTTCTGTCTTAAATGTTATTTTCTCTACTAGCATTATTTGGACCTTCACATAACTGACCTCATTTGTTGAGAAAGTCTCCTATCACTCTTTCACTTCTATGTCATGCTGTTGAAAATTATTTCTCCAGACTGTAAGGTATAGTCGCCTCCAATGCCATGTTATCAGCTTTGGACGTGTCCATTTCAGAATCTTAAATTTAGCATTGCATCACTCTGTTCTCATTTCTGAGGTCGTTGGTTAAGATCAGATTATCCCATTTTTGACCACAGCCCATAAAGACTGGGGTTATATTCGTCCCCTGTGCCATCCAGGCTGCGGGCATAAAGCTTGTGGGTGTTCCACAGCCTAAACCTATGCACAGATTTTCACCAAATTTTCGGGGGAAGTTTACCCCAAGAGGATCTAAAGCTGATTAGGTTTTGGGTGGTATCCGGCAACAACTGTTGCCATGGTAACACATAAGATTTTTTTATCTTAAACTTTGTGGGTGCTCCACATCCTAAACCCATGCACCGATTTTCACCAAATTTTCAGGGTATATTTACCCCAAGATGATCTAGAGTTGATTAGGTTTTGGGGGGTAACAGGCAACAACTGTTGCCATTTGGGGGGGGGGGGGGATTCAGCAACAACTGTTTCCATGACAACACTTTTAAGATTTTTGGGTCTTAAACATTGTGAGTGTTGCACAGCTAAACCCATGCATGAATTTTCACCAAATTTGTAGGTTGTGTTTACCCCAAGAGAATCTAAAGCTGATTAGGTTTTGGGGGTATCTGGCAACAACTGTTGCCATTGCAACACTTTGAATATTTTCGGGTTTTAACATTTGTTGGTGTTCGACAGCGTAAAGCAACACATTGATTTTCACCAAATTTCCAGGATATGTTAACCAAAACAGGATCTAGAGCAGAGTACGTTTTGGACGGTATCTGGCAACACCTGTTGCCATGGCAATGCTTTAAATAGTTTTCAGCATTAAACTTCTTAATTGAAAAGGGGCACTATTCAACCAATGTTACTACAGTTGGATTTTATCCCCCTCTGGCCAAGGCCGGAGTTGGGAGATAATGAAATGCCTTCCTTGCATTTGTGCATGCTGGTGTGCAATTGTTTCATATTTTTTAATCTTTATATCACATAGCGCATGTCTAAAAATTTGGTATTAATTTTTTTGATAAAAAACTTGGCCGTCATAGCCGATTTGGAGATCGTTGATATGTTCTGTATTTGTATCCACCATACAATAATGTCTCGGGTGGATACTTTGGTTTAGCGTTTGCTACGCCGCTGCCGCATGTAGAGAGATTTTCGACTTTAACGCTCTCAGAGGAAAACTACACCAGCTATGTTCACCAAATTTGCAGGATGTCTTCACTTGGGGGTAAGCTTCTCTGGGACTGAAATTATCCTCATTCTGAAAAACAAGCTGGTTGCTGCGGGGATTTCTTTAAAAAATTATCTACATTTTTCTACTGGCTGTTTCTCATAGGTAGAAGGTTGAATCTCTTCATAGGTGATATGTAGGACAGATATATATGTCCTCTACAACCTTGCACACATTTGACCTTGAAGCTCTTAATTCAAGATCATCCATGGTGTGCCAAAGTAACCCACATAGCAGACTTTAAAATATCTCCTATATCTCCCTTATTATTGGTTCTAGAGGTTTGCAATGTAAAACCAACCTATAAAATCATGTTCTGCAAATCTTCTGATGTGGTCAGATTTGACCTTGGAGCCAGTCCTTCAAGGTCAAATGAGGATAGCCAAACTTAAAAGTGCTTATATCGCGCTTATTATTGGTCCTAGAGGTTTGGGATGGTAAACCGACACATAGGAAATCATGGGCTGGGAATCTTGTGGTGTGATCAGATTTGACCTTGGGCCCCTCCTTCAAGGTCAAACGAGGATAGACAAACTTAAAAGTGCTTATAACTTGCTTATTATTGGTCCTAGAGGTTTGCAATGTGAAACCAACCTATAGGAAATCATGGGCTGGGAATCTTTTGGTGTGGTCAGATTTGACCTTGGGCCTCTCGTTCAAGGTCAAATAAGCATAGCCAAACTTTAAAGTGCTTATAACTCGCTTATTATTGTATGGATGCTTCCGGTGGATACTTTGGTTTAGCATTCACTACGCCGCCACCGCCGCGCGGAGAGATTTTCGGCATTAACACTCTAAGAGGAAAACTACACCAGCTAGGTTCACCAAATTTGCAGGATATCTTCATTGGGGGTAAGCTTCTCTGGGACTGAAAATAGCCTCAATTTAAAAAAACAAGATGGCCGCTGGGGGCATTTTGAAAATAATCTACATTTTTCTACTGGCTGTTTCTCATAGGTAGAAGGTTGAATCTCTTTATAGGTAATATGTATAACAGATATACATGTCCTCTACAACCTTGCACACATTTGACCTTGAAGCTCTTCATTCAAGGTCATCCACGGAATGCCGAAGTAAACCACATAGCGGACTTTAAAAGTGCCTATATCTCCCTTATTATTGGTCCTAGAGGTTTGCAATGTAAAACCAACATATAGGAAATCGTGGACTGGGAATCTTCTGGTGTGGTCGGATTTGACCTTGGGGCCTCCTTCGAGGTCAAACGAGGATAGCCAAACTTAAAACTGCTTATAACTCACTTATTATTGGTCCTAGAGGTTTGGCATGGTAAAGCAACATATAGGAAATCATGACCTGGGAATCTTCTTGCGTGGTCAGATTTGACCTTGGGCCCCTCCCTCAAGGTCAAACAAGGATAGCCAAACTCACTTATTATTGGTCCTAGAGGTTTGAGATGTCAAAACCAACCTATAGGAAATCATGGGCTGGGAATCTTCTGGTGTGGTCAGATTTGACATTGGCACCTCCTTTAAGGTCAAACAAGGATAGCCAAACTTAAAAGTGCTTATAACTCGTTTATTATTGGTCCTAGAAGTTTGGGATGTGAAACCAATGTATACAAAATGATGGGCTGGGAATGTTCTGGTATGGTCAGATTTGACCTTGGGCCCCTCGGTCAAGATCAAACGAGGATAGCCAAACTTAAAAGTGCTTATAGCATGTATATTATTGGTCCTAGAGGTTTGGGATGTGAAACCAACCTGTAGGAAATCATGTGTACTGCCCGTGTCCGTGAAGAACAAATTTTTCCTTCCTAATAACGCACACAGATGAGTACACTATTTTATACCACAAGATCTAGGGTATCACGGATACGGACAATAACGGAAATGGATACGGGTGAAGAAAAAAGGACAGGTGAAGTTCCTACCTTAAGCTTCACTTAAGAAAACCTTAATCACTTTTCAAAAACGTCCTGTCAATCCACTTGCACCAGTCAAACTGAACACAAATATTAAGATTTGCCAAAGAAATATCCTGACTTTATGGTGACCTTAAACTGTAATTATTAATGGTCCTATGGCCTCCATATAGTAATGAAATTTGAATAAAACCCTCTGGCTCATTTATTTTCCATTTCCATATCTAAAGATACACTTTTTCACTGATATTGAAGTAGACAAACAGAAAACCCTGGCTACTTTAAGATTTAAATATTTATCTTGTTTTGGTTTTGCTGTACTGAAAATATGATAATATATATATTATGTTAGGCTTTTGTTATACTGAAAATACAGCCGGGCATTTAAATTTTAAAATAAAACTTTGCACATTTATAAAGTGTGGATATTCTTATTTTATGGTTACCTAACTTAAAGTTCCAGTTTCTTGGGATTCTCTTGAACATAGGTGATATTTCATGTACTTGGTGATAAAAGATATTAAACCTGGATTTTGAACGTATCTTTTACTCTTTTTCTTATCAATATGGGAGAGTGTGAATATTTGCACCTGAATACTTCAAAATGCGGTCCTCAGTGGCTTTAAATACCAGTACAGCAAGTAAAAAAATACAGTACAGATTGCTCAAGGGTAAGCATTTTAAAGTCATATCAGATTTTTGTTTGATATTCTTGTAATAAAACATTAGGGGTCCCCTCAGACTGGGAGGCCTGGGTTTGATTCCCAGTGATGTGGAATAAGACATCATAGCTCAGTGACAGAGCACTCAGTCTGTTATTTTGTTGCTTCAATGCTATAACATAAAAAATATAAATTTTTAAAAATTTTGCTTCAAGTGTTTAATATGTTGGGTGTTACATTGTATTGGTAACATAGCTGTTACTGAGGGCCTAACATGACTTTAATAGTACCTCCTTTTTAATTAGGCAGGTTGCATGTAACCCAACAAGCTTATTAGATTGATGTGTCCGATGTCAGTCCGCCCTCCAGTAGAACAACATATTGTTTTTCGGACTCTGACTCGAGTTCACATAATTCTGCCAATCCATTTGAAACTTAACAGGGTGGTAGGGCACCACCTAGGTTAGGTTGCTCTCACGTCTGATGGATTGTGGTATTGGCCAATGGGGGGAAAAATACTTCCTGTCATGCTTGTTTTTTGTACTCAAATATGACGAAATATGAATTGAAATTTTATTTACAGTTTTATTTTGGTTAAAATGCTTGATCTCAAATATGTATTCACTACTGCAAGTCGATTCTGCCTTTGCAGGAATGGGTGAAAACAACAACTTTAACAACTTCATTCCTGGTTGTTTATAAAACAAATGCCCTGATACAGGGATAAAACTACACTGCTCTGTAATTGTCACTTCAGTCCTTTCATGAAAGGAAACTATTTGTTTCTCCCCATGTTTTCAGTCAGGCTTTGCTGCCGCCGAATATATATGAATATATGATAGATGTATATATTGACAGATTTTTGAGACTTTTTGAAAATTGTAAAAATGTGCATAAAAATGCCTTCTCCATGCAGTTGTGTTTCACTCAGTTGAAATATACAAAGTTTACATTTCTGCTGCAGTTGTCTTCAAACCTGGTCAATTACAAGCTAAGATAAGATATTTTTTCGTATTTGCAGATAAATCAAGTGAGGCATAGGATGAAATGAGATGCAAATGAAGTTGCCATGCAGATATGTACGCAATTGTGTCTTGTCCAGGATATTCTGTACGTCTCGCAGAATGGATATTTTTTCAATGCTGATCGACTCCATTACTATGACCAAAAAATGATATCAAAAATTGATAAACCATTGGTGGATTGATCTATATATTGAAGCTAACTAAGACAATATCAACTGTTAAACAAAATGGCAACCATTTGATTTTCTATCAGTAGTATGTAAATGCTTTATTTTCATCAGTCCGTTTAGCTGTCATCCTCCCGTTGTTTCTAGTTTAATAAAGTTACCAGGATGAGACGTGGTAACCTTGTACATGTTTAATATGTCCTGTAGAGTCAAACAGAAAATATAGATTTTATTGTGTTAATACATCCTATCCAATGGACAAATTGCTAATCCGGTCGGCGCAGACCGGCCCGCCAAACGCCAGAAAAAGACGTCCTGTGTTTCCACCGGCTGGCCGGTCCCAGTACTGTGCATTCGCCAGGTGGCGCATGGTATTTACTTCCTGTCTAGACAACATGACGTCATAGCATCTTTTTCGTTTGGCGCGTGTACTGTGCAGACGTGTTTTCTACAATCTCCAGATATTTTAAGGAAAAGTGTGGATTATGATGAATTTTCAACCATATTTGCAAATATTTTAGTGGAGAATTGTTATCTACATTTCAAGCATGGATATACATTAAGAAATCTGATGGAAACGCTCGATCCCTAGCTGACTCAATTTAGTGTTGATGATAGGGGAGTAAGCAACGAGAATTACATATGCGGCCATGTTGCAAGTTTCCTCCCAACTTTTTATGTCAGTCAGCTGACATTATGTCGTCACTCTGCGGCGTGGGCGTACGCGTCCGCGTGAACAACTTCTCCTCCAAAACTACAAGGCCTAGAGACGTGCTGTTTTTTTTAAAAGATACCTTATCTATCGAGGATGAAAAATTGTTCAAGGCATGCAAATCTGTCTGTTCATCTGTTTGCTAGAGACATTACAAGGGGGGTACCCCCACCAAAAGTGTGAAAATTTCAACACTTAATCACAATTTTCTCAGTGACTATTGCAGGGATTTCTCTCATATCTTGCATATATGTACTAGGCCAGAGGTAGATTCTCTTGTGTGAGTATGAGACCTGGATCTGTCTTACTTTTTTTTTAATAAATTTTTTTAATAATTTTTAATGCATTAAAATTCACGAAATCATGCACAAAATCATTTATAGCTTGAAAAGTGTTGCATTTAGAGCATTTTGTTAAAATATGTTATTCAGCTACTTTTTTCATAGCTACAATATGGTGAGTAAGTTGGGTGCCTGTTTCAATAGCTAAGTGAGTAATAGCTACTTTTGGGCTTTTCAGTAACTTCCATCATGAGTAAAATCACTTGTAACTTAAAAACTATTGCATTTAGAGAATTTCGTATAAATATGTTATTCAGCTACTTTTGGGTCAGCTATAACATAGTAAAATTTTAGACCTGTAGCTCATGGCATAGCTGATTAATAGCTACTTTTAGGTTATCACTGTTGAGTAAATCGCTTATAACTTCAAAACTATTGCATTTAGAGAATTTTGTATAAATATGTTATTCAGCTACTTTTGGGTCAGCTATAACATAGTAAAATTTCAGACCTGTAGCTCATGGCATAGCTGAGTAATAGCTACTTTTAGGTTATCACTGTTGAGTAAATCGCTTATAACTTGGAAACTATTGCATTTACAGTATTTTGTTTCAATATATGTTATTCACCTAGTTTGGGATCAGCTATAACATAGTGAAGTTTCAGATCTGTGGCTCATTGCATAGCTGAGTAATAGCTACTTTGAAGTTCTCACTATTGAGTAAATCACTTGCAACTTAAAACCTATTGCATTTAGAGAATTTCGTATAAATATGTTATTCAGCTACTTTTGGGCCAGCTATAACATAGTGAAATTTCAGATCTGTAGGTCATGGCATAGCTGAGTAATAGCTACTTTAAAGTTCTCACTATTGAGTAAATCAGTTGTAATTGGAAAACTATTGCATTTAGAGAATTTCATATAAATATGTTATTCAGCTACTTTTGGGTCAGCTATAACATAGTAAAATTTCAGACCTGTAGCTCATGGCATAGCTGAGTAATAGCTACTTTTAGGTCATCACTATTGAGTAAATCAGTTGTAACTTCAAAACTATTGCATTTACAGTATTTTGCTTAAATATGTTGTTCACCTACTTTTGGGTCAGCTATAACATAGTGAAATTTCAGACCTGTACCTCATTGCATAGCTGAGTAATAACTACTTTGAGGTTCTCACTATTGAGTAAATCAGTTGTAATTGCAAAACTATTGCATTTAGAGAATTTAGTATAAATATGTTATTCAGCTACTTTTAGGTCAGCTATAACATAGTAAAATTTCAGACCTGTAGCTCATGGCATAGCTGAGTAATAGCTACTTTTAGGTCATCACTATTGAGTAAATCAGTTGTAACTTGAAAACTATTGCATGTACAGTATTTTGCTTAAATATGTTGTTCACCTACTTTTGGGTCAGCTATAACATAGTAAAATTTCAGACCTGTAGCTCATGGCATAGCTGAGTAATAGCTACTTTGAGGTTATCACTGTTGAGTAAATCGCTTATAACTTGGAAATTATTGCATTTAGAGTATTTTGTTTCATATGTTATTCGCCTATTTTGGGGTCAGCTATAACATAGTGAAGTTCCAGACCTGTGACTCATTGCATAGCTGAGTAATAGCTACTTTGAAGTTCTCAATGTTGAGTAAATCACTTATAACTATTGCATTTAGAGTATTTTGTTTCAATATGTTATTCACCTATTTTGGGGTCAGCTATAACATAGGGAAGTTCCAGACCTGTGGCTCATTGCATAGCTGAATAATAGCTACTTTGAAGTTCTCACTGTTGAGTAAATCAGTTGTAATTGGAAAACTATTGCCTTTACAGAAATTTGTGCAAATATGTTATTCAGCTACTTTTGGGTCAGCTATAACATAGTGAAATTACAGACCTGTAGCTCATGGCACAACTGAGCAATAGCTATTCTCAGGCACTGACTGTTGAGTAAATCGGCTATAACTTGAAAAATATTGCATTTGGAGTATTTTGTTAAAATATATTGTTCACCTACTTTTGGGTTAGTTATAACATAGTGAAATTACAGACCTATAGCTCATGGCATAGCGGAGCAATAGCTATTTTCAGGTTCTCACTATTGAGTAAATCAGTTGTAACTTGAAAACTATTGCATTTACAGTATTTTGCTTAAATATGTTGTTCACCTACTTTTAGGTCAGCTATAACAGAGCAAAAATTCAGACATGTAGCTCATTGCATAGCTGAGTAATAGTTACTTTGAGGTTCTCACTCTTGAGTAAATCAGTTGTAACTTGAAAACTATTACATTTAGAGTATTTTGTTAAATGTTATTCACAGACGTTTTGGTCAGCTATAACATAGTGAAATTGCAGACCTCTATGTCATGGCATAGCTGAGCAATAGCTTCTTTCAGGTTCTCACTGTTGAGTAAATCATTGTATCCAACCTGTAGGAAATCATGGGCTGGGAATCTGTTAATATGGTCCGATTTGATCTTGGAACTCTCCTTCAAGGTCAAATGAGGATAGCCAAACATAAAAGTGCTTATAACTCGCTTATTATTGGTCCTAGAGGTTTGGAATGAAAACCAACCTATAGAAAATCATGAGCTGGGAATTTTTAGGTGTGGTCGGATTTCACCTTGGATCCCTCCTTCAAGGTCAAATGAGGATAGCCAAACTTAAAAGTGCTTATAACTCGCTTATTATTGGTCCTAGAGGTTTGGAATGGAAAACCAACCTATAGAAAATCATGGGCTGGGAATCTTTTGGTGTGGTCGGATTTCACCTTAGACCCCTACTTCCAGGTCAAACGAAGATAGCCAAACTTAAAGTGCTTATAACTCGCGTATTATTGGTCTTGGAGGTTTGGGATGGTAAACCTACATATAGGAAATCATGGGCTGGGATTCTTTTGGTGTGGTCAGATTTGACCTGGGACCCCTCCTTCAAGGTCAATTGAGGATAGCCAAACTTACAATTGCTTATAACTCGCTTATTATTGGTCCTACAGGTTTGGGATGGTAAACAAGCTACAGGAAATCATGGGCTCGGTGTCTTTTGTTTAAATGCACCTCTAGACCCCTCCGTCAAGGTCAAACAAGGATAGCCAAACTTAAAAAGTGCCTATGACTCACTTATTATTGGTCCGAGAGGTTTGGGATGGTAAACCATCCTAAATTCTTTGGCTGGGAATCTTTTGGTATGGTCAGATTTGACCTTTGGATCCCTTCTTCATGGTCGAACGAGGAAATTGCATTTATAGTATTTCTTTAAATATTTTTAACCTACTTTTTACACTTAAACAATTACCTTGTTACTTTATTTCATAATACCATTTGCAGGGCACAACTTGTTTGTCCTTTTCTTCTGCCACCTTTGGAATATCTTTCGAACATGCTGTTCAGTTACCATTTACTGTATTTCTGTACAGCCCTTTCCCTGATAATTATGCTTTCCTCTCATTATCACCATCACAAATCAAAAACATTCAGTCAGCTGACACAGTGCCCGTTCACGGGCACTCTCCTCTTGTTTGTTATCAGCGGCAGATCGACAATATAAGGAAAATACTGGATATGCTACTTACAAGGTAATTTTATCGGTGTCTTTTGTTTAAATGCACCTCTACAGTCCTCCAACAGAACGTCAGTCTTTTCAAGTAATTACAACGTAGAAGGAATCTCCTTCAGAAGAGCATGAAGTGCGTTCTTTTGAACGTCTAATACATAGAAGGAATTTCATCTTCAGTCACTCTCAGTCCCTCCCATGTGGACCCGGCATGTGTGTCGGTAATAAGGGCAGTGGATGGCCAGGACACTGGTTTGAGTGCACAGCCGGCTGAGAAAGAAGAATCGACTTCAGACCGGCACTGATCATCTTCAGAGCGCACTGGTACCGACTTCTCTGCAGTAAAGCATCAGTCACACCAGCCTAGCTCGGTTAATTAGTGTTTTTTCATCAGAAGCAGGAGATGCATTCTTCAGATTGCTTCAGAGCGCACTGGTCCAGACATCTTTGCTGTAAAGCATTAGTAGACCGGCAAGCTCCAGTTCAGCCGACCTCACAATAGATATTCACCTTCAGAGCACACTGGTCCAGGCTTCTCTGCTTTTAAAACATCAGCCGACCGACCAGCTCAAAAGAACGCGACCCCTGACATCATCTCCACGAAGCTGGTCACATGGTTCACAGACCAAGTCACGAAGCTGATCACGTGATTCACCGACCAGGAAGGTTGGAAGTGCGTTCTTCAGAACTCACGTCTACTGTGATTCCAATCCCTGCCTTGCAGACCCGGCCTTGTTGTCGGTAGTGGGGTTTGTGGGCTAGCATAATAGAATTACAGACTGACCAGTTTTTTCCTTCTTCAGAGTGCACTGGTACCGACTTTTCTGCTGTAAAACATCAGTCTACCAACCAGCTCCAGCGGACTACACAACCAACTATGTTGTCGGTAGTGGGATTTTTGTGGACGGTAAAACTACTGTTAAGTTGCCTGTTGAGTATCACAAAGAACGCGACCACTGACGTCATCGCCAATCAGCCAATCGCGTGTCCTTTCGACCAACAAGCTGGTCACGTGACACGTGAACAACAATTGCTTCTAAAAATATCTCACAGGGGCTTTCCCAGCAACTGTCAAATCTACAAATAAGATGTGCATTTAAAAGAAATAATTTAATTAATGGAGGAAACACGCAGTAAGCTGAATTCAACACAAAAGATAGTTGTAAACTTGCTTCAGCTACTGGCTACAGAGTGTACTGACCGGGTACCGGCTACACAGCCTTGTACAGTTGCTTCAACAACTGGTTAGTCAGACAGGAAGTTTTCCTACACAGAAACTGCTTCAACCGGTTACCGGCTATACAGTTTTCACTGAGCAGTTTGCTTCACACCAGCTGGTTACAGAGACTACCGACCTATCATGTGCAATTACTGTCTTGCCCCTTTTCAATACTGGTTACAGAGGACCGGAACCGACCAGCAGTCCCTCCTGGGGATCACCTAGTTAGTAGACCAGTAACTAAATTCAATGGTCAGCCTAACCTACCAGCTTTACTGGTTACAGAGTATCACAGGCTACAGGGATCTACTGTGGCCAAAAATTGCTGGTTACAGAGAAAACAGATGGGTCTTTTGAACAGCAAGAGAAAAGGTGGTCCACACTCAAACAAGCCTTCATCGTGTCCGTTCATGGGTCAGCCATCATACAAATGACAATGTGTACATGCTCCACCTTCAAGGCGTCTGGCCCGGGACCAAGAGTCTGTAAAATGTGAAGAGTTGTGTCAGTCCCACCGGACTGGACCACAGCAATAACAGAAGGACTGTTAACTGGTTTCATTGTCACCAGGCCAGACCAGTGTCTGGAAGGACAGAAAATGTTTGTCAGACTACCAAATATCCCAAATGTGGCACACAATCTGCCAGATTAAATCCGTTTTGGGAACTTAGGAAGCCTTGGGGGCTGGACCCTAGGTAGTACAAATGTTGAAGGAGGGCTATACTCCCCCTTTTTTGGTTCCAAACCAGACAGCCGTTGGACACCTATTCTAGATCTGAGCAAACCAAACCTTTAGGAGACCATCAGGACCTCCCTCCAATAAGGGGAGTGGGTTACCGCAATAGTTTTCAAGGATACCTACCTCCATATACCTATACAAGAACATTCCAGGAAATGCCTGAGATTTCACATCCAAGGTCGGGCATACCAGTTCAAGGCCCTGCCATTCGGTTTGCCCACAGCACCCTTGGAGTTCACCGTGATACCAAAGGAGGTGAAACTGATGGCCATACACAAGGATTTAGGAATCCACCAGTACCTAGACGACTGGTTGGTGAGAGCCAGATCCCACCAGGCTTGTCTCCAACATACACAGGAACTAGTAAATAATGTGTCCGCAACTGGGTTGGCTGGTGAACTTAGAGAAATCAGAGCTGGAGCCCAAACAAGACTTCGATTTTGTATGGTACCAGTTCTATCTCAGGTCTGATCGGGTCCGACTGACTCCGGACCGGTGGCAGAACCTTCAAGAGAAAATGCTGAAACTGCTATCCCTACCGGCTTGCCCGGTCCCGGAATTTGTGTCCTTGATAGGTTTACTAACAGCTACAGAAAAGCAAGTTCATCTAGGCCGACTTCATATGAGACTAATTCAGTGGCATCACAAAAACAACTGGAGGGTACCAGAATCACTAGAAAAGGTGATCCCAATCTCCAGGTCCCTGCACCCCCATTTACAATGGTGGCTGAAGGAAGACAATGTACTTACAGGCCAATCATTACACCCAATAAAACATGCTCTGCAAATATTTACAGACGCATCAATAGAAGGGTGGGGCGCTCACTTAGACGAGCACACTGCAAGAGGAACCTTTTCCCTTCCGGGAAGCAAGCTGCATATAAACTATCTAGAACTTAAAGCAGTATTTCTGGCTTTAAAAGAGTTCCAAGACCTTTGCTCAAACAAGATAGTACTTGTAGCAACCGACAACACCACAGTAGTGTCATACATAAACAAGGAAGGAGGCAAGGGGTCGGGCCCACTTTGTGCCCTACTATGGAGAACCTTGACCTTGTGTACCAGGAAACAAGTGATCCTAAAGCCCGACACATTCCAGGCCGGCTGAATGTGGTAGCAGACAAGCTATCCAGGCTAGGCCAGACCATCCAAACAGAGTGGTTTCTCCTTCCAGAGGTCTTCCACTCAATATGCAGCAGGTGGCACCGGCCCAAAATAGACTTATTTGCCACGAGGTTCAACAACAAGTTGCCACTGTTTGTGTCACCGGTACCAGATCCCCTGGCCACAGCAGTGGATACGCTCAGTCGGCCATAGTAGGATCTGAAAGCATACACCTTCCCACTATCAGCCATATTGGGCAAAGTGGTGGAGAAGTTGCAAGACTCTCCATGCAAGAGAATCATTCTGATTGCTCTGGGGTGGCCCAAACATGCCTTGATTTCGGGATCTAGTAGCCATGTCCAGCCAAATCCCACTGAACCTGCCCAATCTGCCCAACCTGTTGACAGCCATTCAATCAGATCCCTCACAGAAATCTGACAAATCTTAATCTCCATGCAGGGCTCCTAGAGCCTCAGCAATCGAGGAGCAGGGCTTGTCTGAGGCAGTGGCAGCAAGAATTGAGGCTCCTCAAAGGGGATCAATCAGATCAGTCTATGAGGCAAGTGGGCCATTTTTACAAAGTGATGTATCATTCATCAGGTGGACTTCGGGGCACCCCCTGCAAAGTCAGTTGCTGACTTCCTTATGTACCTGTTTCAGGACAGGAAGTTGCAGCCCAGCAGCATTGATGGTTACAGGTCAGCCATTGCTGATAGACTGGGAGATTCGCCCATCAATATCAGTAAGGATGAAAATCTCACTCGTATCCTGGATAGTTTCCACTGGGACAGACCCAAAGGCCAGAAGGGAATCCCCTCCTGGAACCTCTCCCTGGTTTTTGCACCAGCTGACAAGGTTCATTTTGAACCAATTAAAGAGGCCTCCTTGAAGCATTTGACCTTCAAGACAGGTTTCCTCTTGGCCCAGGGGTCGGGCAAGCGTAGATGTGAGATACATGCTTGGCAAACAGAAATATTAGACACCAATCCGACCAGTCAAAGGTGTCCCTGTACCCATCACCCAGCTTTCTCTCCAAGAATCAGCTGGCCAAAGAGAGTCCAGACAGTGTGGCACCAGGGGTTATAACAGCCCTGGCCCCAACTCTGGATAGATCCCTCAAGTCTGAAAGGTCCCTCTGTCCGGTCAGAGCATTGCGGTACTATTTGGACAGGACCTCAGACCTCAGGCAGAATAAGGAGGTGGTTTTTGTCTCCTTTAAAAAATTTTTCGACAAAGACATCTCACCTGCCACTATCTCCTCTTGGATCAAGCAGACTGTGATCCTATGTTATGAGCTCTCTGACCAGGAGGCCCACACTTTACATCAGGTTAAAGCCCATGATGTCAGGGCCTTTGCTGCTTCTAAGGTCTTCCAGTCGGGGGTCTCCTTAGATCCAATCTTGTCAACCTGCCACTGGGGTGATTCAGAGCTTTACTAATTGGGCTCAGTAGTGGCTGTTCAGCAGATCCACAAGTGGCCCTTAGATTGAGGAGATTTGTATATATGTATAAACAGTTCTTCATGTACATAAGAATTAAGTGTGGCGTGCTTCCTTCGGGAGGTTTAATTGCATTCTGGGACTGAACTCATCCCTCTCTTCCCCTACCCCAGAGCAGGTCTGCAAAAAGGGGGGGGGGCGACGGCGGTATAGCCCCGGGTAACCGGCTGCTGGCAACCGACCATGGCCTTACAGGGTTTCCTGACCTTAAAGTCAACCCAGGCCTGTGCCTATTGGTCTCCTGATGAAGGTCAGCCTAGACCGTAGGTTAAAATTTGCTATTACTTGTGAGTTCACATAAGTCCCTAGTAACTTACCCACCGACCAAGCGGTAGTTATTCAGCAATTTGTCCATTGGATAGGATGTATTAACGCAATAAAATTGCAAATTTAACAAGTAAATTAAATTTTTGTAAGTTAATACCCTATCAAATGGGCACACAAGACCCTCCCACTGACCCCGCTATCAGCTTACTAGGGGTCTAATAGGTTTAGACAACGAAAAAGATGCTATGACGTCATGTTGTCTAGACAGGAAGTAAATACCATGCGCCACCTGGCGAATGCACAGTACTGGGACGGGCCAGCCGGTAGAAACACAAGACTTTTTCTGGCGTTTGGCGGTTTTGCCGGTCTGCGCCGAGCGGATTAGCAATTTGTCTATTGGATAGTGTATTAACTTATAAAAATTTAATTTACATATTAAATTTGCAATTTCGTAAAAGTATTTTTTCTATTATCTTACCAGTCAAATATGCCTAGTGTCACCTAGATTTAACTTTAGACCTTGCCATAGTGACCTTGAACTTTCAAATGTTGTCTCTGTTACTGGAACTTGAAGACAGTTTTTTAGATACAAAACTCTTTTTTGGAAATTCTCTAAGTGTCCCTCAGATTGAGAGGCCTGGGTTTGACATTGCCAATCTAAGGGGTCATGCCCCCCCCCCCACACAGACACCCCGAAAATTGAAATTTTTAAAGTGGCCCTCGAGTGGGACAGCCCAATAGAAATTCATTCTCTGATATAAACGGAGTTTCCTGTAAAAATTTCAGCCAGATTGACCAACTTTAATTAAGGGCTGTTTTGGCCTGATTTGGCATTTTATGTATCCCTCGCCAACTACACTCCCTGAACCTGCACTTTGGGCTAGATATGAATTTATGAATGAACACACTACTAAACTTCATTTCAGGGGCGACTACTGTGTGAATCAATATGGTTTTTAACCTTGAATCTACCTTAATTGAGAATATATCAGCATTTCCTGATACAGCCATCTGAGGCTGTATTTTCGCCTTCCTGGATCACATATGACACATATGACACCATTGGGATACCAGATGTAATCCTAAAACCTATGCAGTCAGATTTAGTATGTGACAAGTGATTTTTAGGCCAAATTTCAGACTTATAGACCAACATTTGGTACTGGTTTGGGCTGAATTACATCTATTTTTGGCTATATTTAGAACAATATTTTGGTGGAATAATTTCTGATTAGACATGTAATGTTCCAAATGGGCCTAAAATATCCTCATTAATTATTAAAATATGCATGAAATTAAATTTGGGCTTCAGGTTGACAATATTATAATATACTTGACATCTTCCACCTGAGGGGTGACATGGGCCCCTCCCCACCCCGGAAATTGAACTTCCTAAAGTAGCCCTCGGGTGGGCCAGCCCTATACAAAATCATTCTCTGATATAAACTGAGTTTTCTGTGAAAATTTCAGCCAGATTGACCAACTTTAAGGGCTGTTTTGGCCTGATTTGGCATTTTATGTATCCCTCGCCAACTACACTCCCTGAACTTGCACTTTGGGCTAGATATGAATTTATGAATGAACACACTACTAAACTTCATTTCAGGGGCGACTACTGTGTGAATCAATATGGTTTTTAACCTTGAATCTACCTTAATTGAGAATATATCAGCATTTCCTGATACAGCCATCTGAGGCTGTATTTTCGCCTTCCTGGATCACATATGACACATATGACACCATTGGTATACCAGATGTAATCCTAAAACCTATGCAGTCAGATTTAGTATGTGGCAAGTGATTTTTAGGCCAAATTTCAGACTTATAGACCAACATTTGGTACTGGTTTGGGCTGAATTACATCTATTTTTGGCTATATTTAGAACAATATTTTGGTAGAATAATTTCTGATTAGACATGTAATGTTCCAAATGGGCCTAAAATATCCTCATTAATTATTAAAATATGCATGAAATTAAATTTGGGCTTCAGGTTGACAATATTATAATATACTTGACATCTTCCACCTGAGGGGTGACATGGGCCCCTCCCCACCCCGGAAATTGAACTTCCTAAAGTAGCCCTCGGGTGGGCCAGCCCTATACAAAATCATTCTCTGCTATAAACTGAGTTTTCTGTGAAAATTTCAGCCAGATTGACCAACTTTAAGGGCTGTTTTGGCCTGATTTGGCATTTTATGTATCCCTCGCCAACTACACTCCCTAAACCTGCACTTTGGGCTAGATATGAATTTCTAAATGAACACACTACTAAAATTCATTTCAAGGGCGACTACTCTGTGAATCAATATGGTTTTTAACCTTGAATCTACCTTAATTGAGAATATATCAGCATTTCCTGATACAGCCATCTGAGGCTGTATTTTCGCCCTCCTTGATCACATAGGACACATGTGACACCACTGCTATACCAGATGTAATCCCAAAACCTATGCAGTCAGATTTAGTATGTGGCAAGTGATTTTTAGGCCAAATTTCAGACTTATAGACCAACATTTGGTACTGGTTTGGGCTGAATTATATCTATTTTTGGCTATATTTAGAACAATATTTTGGTGGAATAATTTCTGATTAGACATGTAATGTTCCAAATGGGCCTAAAATATCCTCATTAATTATTAAAATATGCATGAAATTAAATTTGGGCTTCAGGTTGACAATATTATAACATACTTGACATCTTCCGCCTGAGGGGTGACATGGGCCCCTCCCCACCCCGGAAATTGAACTTCCTAAAGTAGCCCTCGAGTGGGCCAGCCCTATGCAAAATCATTCTGTGATATAAACTGAGTTTCCTGTGAAAATTTCAGCCAGATTGACCAACTTTAATTAAGGGCTGTTTTGGCCTGATTTGTCATTTTATGTATCCCTCGCCAACTACACTCCCTGAACCTGCACTTTGGGCTAGATATGAATTTATGAATGAACACACTACTAAACTTCATTTCAGGGGCGACTACTGTGTGAATCAATATGGTTTTTAACCTTGAATCTACCTTAATTTGCTCCTCTGCACCTTAGTGCTGAGGGGCTCAGTCCACTGAGCCACTCCTTGGCTAGTTTGCTATCATGTTAAAGCCTTGTCCCTGGCTAGATAGCATGTTTGAGAGTGTAGCTTGGTTGCTAGGGCTACTTTAAAGCCATTGGCTAATACATAATTCTCAGTCCTGTGAAAGGGGTTGCCGTTCAGTTTAAATTTCAGTTCTGAAAAAGACAGACATGTTTCTTTATTTTATGAACTTTATGTTTTACAAAGGATTTTACAGTGTTTTACTTATGAACTTGGAACATTTTAGTTATTGATACACTCTACCTGGCGACCTTATAGACAACCTTATGCTTGTGGCTCATAACTCTGAGGGACGGTCTAACCTATGTTTTCTTGTGCCTATAGCCTATTTACCGTCGAGATTATGAGTGATAAGTATATCCTTGTCTACAAGGTCTAAGCACAGAGTGCTTCTGTCTATTTCCAGATATTGAACATTGACTTTTTATTTGCAATCCAGTTTTAGTGCTATATCATATTGTGACAATGGGGAGACAAAAATATTTTCATTGTGGCAAGTGTAACAAAAAACATCAACGGCCAGTGGGGAAAAACTGTACTGCTGAAATGGTTCCAGAAGAAAAATTCAGTGACTTGGACAGTAGTGTTTCCAGTGTAACAAGTACTGAGGACAGTACCTGCGGTGCCAGTGGGAAAAGTCAAGATACAAACAGTCTATTGCTACAAGAAATGAAAAGTTTAAGTTCCAAGATGAATCTGATGGCAAAACGGTTGGCAACAACAGAAAAACAACTCAAAGCCTCCAACCCAGCGTGTCAACAGAATGGCAAGAGTGAAAGAAAAAAGAAGAAAGTACCTGCAGTACCTCAGCCACAGACGTCTGAAGAGGACTCATCAGATGCTGAGCTGGTCATGCCTTCTAAGAAATTTCTCAAGGAAGATCCAAAGATTCAACAGCAAGTCAAGGCAAGGATGGAAGAGCTGAAACACATCAATGATAGAGATTGTCAAGGTAAATTTAAATCTCAAAGGTCTACAAATGATGATGTTACAGTAAAATTTAAAATTCCATGGCCCCAGAATCAAGTACTGTCAGGTTCTACTAGATCTAGGCCCTCTTATGACCAACTAAATGTTTTCCAATGGGTTTCTGCGTTTGCGCGTATTGCTCAAGATGAATCAAACATTGATGTAAAAAATAAGATGTTAGAGTACTTGGCAGACCTTATGGAAGATGCTCAGGATTTTTCCTGGGCATCGGCCAAGGCTGCTCATGCAGTAGCTCTGTGTAGAATGGAAGATGGAAAACTGTCGTGGAATGATACTCAAGGGTTGGATAGAGTAAGAAGAGCGCATGCTCAAAAGAATATTGGGGCTTCAAACTCAAACAATGGAATGAGTAGCAATAAGTTTGGAAAAAATAAAGAATTGGGATTTATTTGCAAATTTTTTTCAAATTGGGACTTGCACTCACTCCAAGGATCACATTAGTGGAGGTCGCAAGTATAGACATGTCTGTTCTCACTGTCAGGGTTTCCATCCAGCAAAAGAGTGTAAATCTAGTGATAAAAAATCAAAAAACGAGTAAGGCACTGCAGCAGTGCAGTGCCGAAAAATTTGGATGATAACAAACCAAAAATGTTCTATACTAGGGTGGTGTATAACAGTAAATTTAAAGCTGTTAATAAGAATGAGGCGAATGTTAACATTCGCAAAAATACACAACATCTTGGTACAAACAAACGTGAGAAAGGTACATCAATTGACAAAGTGTGCAAAGTGCAAACAGCACCTGAACAAAAGTGTAATATGATTCAAGGTGTGTGTTATAATGTACCTGTCATTAATCGATTTGATAGTCTTGATATTGAAGACAATTTACCCCTTAATACATGTGACAATGTGCTTGATAATGTGCGTGTCAATGTGCCAAAACAAGCACAAGTTATATACAGTAATGATAATATTCATGCAACGCATGGAAGAAATGGTGAAAAACAGTTGCAAAGAAAAGATAAAGGTAAGGTTGGCAAATATCTGGACACTGAACGTAATTGTGAAGGTATGAACCAGTTGGTTATAAATAAATTTGGAAAAAATGTCGAAAATAAACAAATAAACAACACATCTATGGTTCAATCTTCAGATTTACAATTGGACGGTAGGTTGAATAATGGTTGTTCCAGTAGTCGTACTGAACCGAATCTTAGTCGAGAGGTTCCGTGGCAAGACGTGCAACCGGAATTCTTTGTTTCCCCAGATCTGGCTCCTGTTTGGGATTGTAAACTTGCAAAACAAATGAAATTGAGGGAGGCGGCTACTGTTCCAGACTTCCAAAAATGGAAAATTCAAAATAAATTTGCGTTTGGTTTCATACCCCTTAGTCCATTACTTGGGGAAAAACATTGGAAAGAAAATGGCAAAGCTCAGTGCCCTATAGAAGCTTATGACATGGTTAAAACTTCAGGACGTTATAACCATCAACAAGCAAGAATTCTATTAGAAAGTCAGTTGAATTCTGAAATGTGGGAAGATCATTTGCAAGACTATTGGGACTGGCAACTGGTCCAGTATATAAAATTTGGATTTCCTTTGGATGTTGCTCTCCATGCTGAATTAGTTTGTGATTTTTCCAATCATAAATCAGCCACTTTGTTTCCCTCACATGTTAATACTTACTTACAGGAAGAAAAGAAATTCAAAGCCATATATGGCCCTTTTAATAAAAAACCCTTTGAAACATTGCATTGCAGCCCATTTATTACTAGAGAAAAGCCTGATTCAGAGAATAGGCGGGTGATAGTGGATCTTAGCTGGCCAAAAGGCAACTCTGTGAATGAATTCGTGAATTCTGATGAATATATGGGCACAAAATTCATGCTAACTTTTCCCTCCATTGATGATATCACTGCTCAAATTATCAGACTTGGTCATGGGTGTCTGTTATACAAGGTTGATATTAGTCGTGCCTTCAGGCATATCAAAATTGATCCTTCTGAATATGATAAATTGGGTCTAAATTGGGATGGTTTTTACTTTGATTCTTGCCTGCCCTTCGGGTTTAAACATGGGAGCAAAATTTTTCAGAGAACCAGTGATGCAGTAAGATACATCATGAGCAACCAAAATTATGATATTATAAATTATATAGATGATTTAATTGGTTTTGGTCTGCCCAGTACTGTCCACAATAGCTACAAATACTTGTGTGAGTTGCTGGAAAAACTAGGTCTCACTATTAGCAGTAAAAAACTGGTTCCGCCAAGTACAGTAGTGACGTGCCTTGGGGTTCAGATTGACACGGTTAAAGGCACAATTTCTGTTCCCCCTGAAAAATTGCAAAAAATCATGCTAATGTGTTTCACATGGGAGAGTAAAAAGACGGTTCGAAAGCGAGACCTCCAGTCACTATTGGGCTCCCTAATGCATATCACAAAGTGTGTAAAAAGCTCTAGACCTTTCCTCAACAGGATGTTGCAAAACCTCAGGGAGGCAAAAACTGATTATGTCCATTTGAATTCAGATTTTTATAAAGATTTGTTGTGGTTTCAGACTTTTCTTCCCCATTTTAATGGTGTATGTCTGTACAATCACCCCCTATTACAGGGTACAATACAGGTTGATGCCTCCCTCCAAGGGTTGGGGGGTAGATGGGGTGACTGTGTGTATAAATTGTCAATACCTCTGGGCATGGACGACCTTGGCATTGTTCAACTTGAAATGTTAAATTTGTTTTTGGCCCTCAGGATCTGGGCTCCCAATTGGGCTGGAAAAAGGGTCAAATTTGAATGTGACAACCAAGCAGTTGTAGCTGTTATGAAAGCAGGTAAAACAAGAGATCCTGTCCTAGCTGCTTATGCGAGAAATATACATATGTTAGCTTCTGTGTTTGATATAGAAATCACTGTAATTCATCTCCCAGGTGTCAAAAATACAGTGGCTGATCTGCTGTCTCGGTGGGATACAATCAGTGACGGTATGATACAATTAAAAAAGCATATAGCAGAACCACAATGGGTGCCTGTGCACCTGCAGATGTTGCACATTGATTGGACCATATAATCAGTTTTTCTTTGCAGGTCTTCATCCTGTTGCAGCATCACTTAGCTCCAGGGCCTTCAGCAGAGCAAAATCTGGCTTCAGACCCAACACTCAAAGAAATTATGACTCTATGTTTTCATTATTTGTAGGATTTTGTGTATTTTTAAACATTGCATTTCAGCAAGTCACATCTGAGGTCTTAATGGCCTTCATGGAGTTCCTAGTAGGCAATGGTGCTTCTTACTCAGCAGTGCTCAATCACATCTCTGCTGTAAAAGCCATGTGGGGTCTTTATGGTCTTCCTCTTGCTATGTTTGATTCACCAAAGATCAAATTATTCATAAAGTCCGTCCAAATGAATAGGCCTATTACTGTGTCAATTCCATCCATTATTGACATCCCTCTTTTACATAAAATTATTGCAACATGTGATACGATGTATATGGGTCAGGTCTTCAAGGCCCTTTACCTTGTGGCCTTTTATAGTTTCTTGCGGTTGTCAAACATGGTTCCCCATTCTTTTCACCAGTTTGACCCCTCTCGCCATCTTGCCAGGGGTGATATTTTTTTGAATAAATCATCAGGTAAAATTCTCATAAAATGGTCTAAGACTATCCAGAATCGTGATAGAGTAAAAATCATTGATCTACCTTTCCTTCATCACTCTCATCTCTGTCCTATTATGGCCCTAAAGGTCCTTCTAGCCCTCGTCCCTGCAGGGAATAATTCACCTTTATTTCAGATTAAAATCAAAGGTAAATGGTATCCCCTTACAGATTCAAAAGTCAGGTATCATCTTAAGTTGGTACTTAAAAAACTAGGTATGGCTCCAAATAGTTTAACTTTTTATAGCTTTCGCAGGTCAGGAGCTTCTTATGTATTCAATAACCATGTTAGGCTCCAAGATATTAAATCTCATGGTACCTGGACCTCTGATAGTGTGTGGAGGTACCTCCTCCAGGATCCCTCTACCACATCATCAGTAGCCCTCGCATTTCAGGCAAACCTTTCTGTTCCTACCCCTACTTAGTGGGGCTTGGGGTTCTTACTTTTAATGCTTTATATTTACTATAATTGTATTCTATTCTGTATATACTTAGTATTATATATTATACATTCAGACTAAAGTTTATTGCATCAAATTAACTTGGTATTTAGTAACATGTACAGTTACTTTATTGCTTACTTGCTCACTTTTCTTTGGCCTTGGAATTCAAAATTTAGTGAATTTTATTCATTTTGTCATTTAGTAATTTAACTCATATTGTATTCGTGTCCTCACTTTGGGTTGTGAATTCAAGTTAGTAATCTTTATTACTTTCAGTAATGGAGTAATGTTTATATCTAGTAAATTATCACTTCTAATCACTTAGTATTGTCAATCTCTAGGGTTGACCGGATTTCAGTGTGATTTATTACTAATTATTATTTCCATGGTATTCATCCTGTTATATTCATGGTTACTGTATGTTATGTGAAATTTAACTCTCTAATTGATGGCAATGATTTGTTATGTAATCAGGGCTAGCCTGTATGTTATAATCATGGACTGTACAATTTATCATTGGGCCTTCCCTGTTATTGTGTTATGTGATGTATAATTGTATGTTATGAAAAAGTCAATGGTAGTATATAATATTAGTAATAAAGATAATATAACCTCAATTGTGGTTCTTGGGGACTGTGCTCCTCTGCACCTTAGTGCTGAGGGGCTCAGTCCACTGAGCCACTCCTTGGCTAGTTTGCTATCATGTTAAAGCCTTGTCCCTGGCTAGATAGCATGTTTGAGAGTGTAGCTTGGTTGCTAGGGCTACTTTAAAGCCATTGGCTAATACATAATTCTCAGTCCTGTGAAAGGGGTTGCCGTTCAGTTTAAATTTCAGTTCTGAAAAAGACAGACATGTTTCCCCACCCTCCCTCCCTTTATTAGGCCAGGCTCTCATAGTTCTTCTGTAGTTTCAGATGAAATGATGGTGCTGGTGATCACTGTACACGTATGAATTCCTGGGCCTCAGATTGAGCAAGTTCAAGTCAGGAGAGCTGAGGAGGCAGTGGCAGCTCCTTCCTCCTTCTAGTATGCTGCGGTTTGGTTTGGTCAGCCAGAAGCTGATGAACAGTGAATGCTCCTCTCCTGGCTTGTTTATGGTCAATGGCTAAGATATCACTTCTCATGTCTTGTAATAGAGAGAATATGACAGTTAGCATATAGTTGTAATGGGCTTGTTTTTAGTATGCAATGTTTATGTATATTAATTTTATTTTACTTTTAGTGGTAACTGATATTAGTAATTGGGGTTCTTACTTTTAATGCTTTATATTTACTATAATTGTATTCTATTCTGTATATACTTAGTATTATATATTATACATTCAGACTAAAGTTTATTGCATCAAATTAACTTGGTATTTAGTAACATGTACAGTTACTTTATTGCTTACTTGCTCACTTTTCTTTGGCCTTGGAATTCAAAATTTAGTGAATTTTATTCATTTTGTCATTTAGTAATTTAACTCATATTGTATTCGTGTCCTAACTTTGGGTTGTGAATTCAAGTTAGTAATCTTTATTACTTTCAGTAATGGAGTAATGTTTATATCTAGTAAATTATCACTTCTAATCACTTAGTATTGTCAATCTCTAGGGTTGACCGGATTTCAGTGTGATTTATTACTAATTATTATTTCCATGGTATTCATCCTGTTATATTCATGGTTACTGTATGTTATGTGAAATTTAACTCTCTAATTGATGGCAATGATTTGTTATGTAATCAGGGCTAGCCTGTATGTTATTATCATGGACTGTACAATTTATCATTGGGCCTTCCCTGTTATTGTGTTATGTGATGTATAATTGTATGTTATGAAAAAGTCAATGGTAGTATATAATATTAGTAATAAAGATAATATAACCTCAATTGTGGTTCTTGGGGACTGGAGAATATATCAGCATTTCCTGATACAGCCATCTGAGGCTGTATTTTCGCCTTCCTGGATCACATATGACACATATGACACCATTGGTATACCAGATGTAATCCTAAAACCTATGCAGTCAGATTTAGTATGTGGCAAGTGATTTTTAGGCCAAATTTCAGACTTATAGACCAACATTTGGTACTGGTTTGGGCTGAATTACATCTATTTTTGGCTATATTTAGAACAATATTTTGGTGGAATAATTTCTGATTAGACATGTAATGTTCCAAATGGGCCTAAAATATCCTCATTAATTATTAAAATATGCATGAAATTAAATTTGGGCTTCAGGTTGACAATATTATAATATACTTGACATCTTCCACCTGAGGGGTGACATGGGCCCCTCCCCACCCCGGAAATTGAACTTCCTAAAGTAGCCCTCGGGTGGGCCAGCCCTATACAAAATCATTCTCTGATATAAACTGAGTTTTCTGTGAAATTTTCAGCCAGATTGACCAACTTTAAGGGCTGTTTTGGCCTGATTTGGCATTTTATGTATCCCTCGCCAACTACACTCCCTGAACCTGCACTTTGGGCTAGATATGAATTTATGAATGAACACACTACTAAACTTCATTTCAGGGGCGACTACTGTGTGAATCAATATGGTTTTTAACCTTGAATCTATCTTAATTGAGAATATATCAGCATTTCCTGATACAGCCATCTGAGGCTGTATTTTCGCCTTCCTGGATCACATATGACACATATGACACCATTGGTATACCAGATGTAATCCTAAAACCTATGCAGTCAGATTTAGTATGTGGCAAGTGATTTTTAGGCCAAATTTCAGACTTATAGACCAACATTTGGTACTGGTTTGGGCTGAATTACATCTATTTTTGGCTATATTTAGAACAATATTTTGGTGGAATAATTTCTGATTAGACATGTAATGTTCCAAATGGGCCTAAAATATCCTCATTAATTATTAAAATATGCATGAAATTAAATTTGGGCTTCAGGTTGACAATATTATAATATACTTGACATCTTCCACCTGAGGGGTGACATGGGCCCCTCCCCACCCCGGAAATTGAACTTCCTAAAGTAGCCCTCGGGTGGGCCAGCCCTATACAAAATCATTCTCTGATATAAACTGAGTTTTCTGTGAAAATTTCAGCCAGATTGACCAACTTTAAGGGCTGTTTTGGCCTGATTTGGCATTTTATGTATCCCTCGCCAACTACACTCCCTAAACCTGCACTTTGGGCTAGATATGAATTTCTAAATGAACACACTACTAAAATTCATTTCAGGGGCGACTACTCTGTGAATCAATATGGTTTTTAACCTTGAATCTACCTTAATTGAGAATATATCAGCATTTCCTGATACAGCCATCTGAGGCTGTATTTTCGCCCTCCTTGATCACATAGGACACATGTGACACCACTGCTATACCAGATGTAATCCCAAAACCTATGCAGTCAGATTTAGTATGTGGCAAGTGATTTTAAGGCCAAATTTCAGACTTATAGACCAACATTTGGTACTGGTTTGGGCTGAATTATATCTATTTTTGGCTATATTTAGAACAACATTTTGGTGGAATAATTTCTGATTAGACATGTAATGTTCCAAATGGGCCTAAAATATCCTCATTAATTATTAAAATATGCATGAAATTAAATTTGGGCTTCAGGTTGACAATATTATAACATGCTTGACATCTTCCGCCTGAGGGGTGACATGGGCCCCTCCCCACCCCGGAAATTGAACTTCCTAAAGTAGCCCTCGAGTGGGCCAGCCCTATGCAAAATCATTCTCTGATATAAACTGAGTTTCCTGTGAAAATTTCAGCCAGATTGACCAACTTTAATTAAGGGCTGTTTTGGCCTGATTTGGCATTTTATGTATCCCTCGCCAACTACACTCCCTGAACCTGCACTTTGGGCTAGATATGAATTTATGAATGAACACAGTACTAAACTTCATTTCAGGGGCGACTACTGGGTGAATCAATATGGTTTTTAACCTTGAATCTACCTTAATTGAGAATATATCAGCATTTCCTGATACAGCCATCTGAGGCTGTATTTTCGCCTTCCTGGATCACATATGACACATATGACACCATTGTGATACCAGATGTAATCCTAAAACCTATGCAGTCAGATTTAGTATGTGACAAGTGATTTTTAGGCCAAATTTAGGACTTATAGACCAACATTTGGTACTGGTTTGGGCTGAATTACATCTATTTTTGGCTATATTTAGAACAATATTTTGGTGGAATAATTTCTGATTAGACATGTAATGTTCCAAATGGGCCTAAAATATCCTCATTAATTATTAAAATATGCATGAAATTAAATTTGGGCTTCAGGTTGACAATATTATAATATACTTGACATCTTCCACCTGAGGGGTGACATGGGCCCCTCCCCACCCCGGAAATTGAACTTCCTAAAGTAGCCCTCGAGTGGGCCAGCCCTATGCAAAATCATTCTGTGATATAAACTGAGTTTCCTGTGAAAATTTCAGCCAGATTGACCAACTTTAATTAAGGGCTGTTTTGGCCTGATTTGGCATTTTATGTATCCCTCGCCAACTACACTCCCTGAACCTGCACTTTGGGCTAGATATGAATTTATGAATGAACACAGTACTAAACTTCATTTCAGGGGCGACTACTGTGTGAATCAATATGGTTTTTAACCTTGAATCTACCTTAATTGAGAATATATCAGCATTTCCTGATACAGCCATCTGAGGCTGTATTTTCGCCTTCCTGGATCACATATGACACATATGACACCATTGGGATACCAGATGTAATCCTAAAACCTATGCAGTCAGATTTAGTATGTGACAAGTGATTTTTAGGCCAAATTTCAGACTTATAGACCAATATTTGGTACTGGTTTGGGCTGAATTACATCTATTTTTGGCTATATTTAGAACAATATTTTGGTGGAATAATTTCTGATTAGACATGTAATGTTCCAAATGGGCCTAAAATATCCTCATTAATTATTAAAATATGCATGAAATTAAATTTGGGCTTCAGGTTGACAATATTATAATATACTTGACATCTTCCACCTGAGGGGTGACATGGGCCCCTCCCCACCCCGGAAATTGAACTTCCTAAAGTAGCCCTCGAGTGGGCCAGCCCTATGCAAAATCATTCTGTGATATAAACTGAGTTTCCTGTGAAAATTTCAGCCAGATTGACCAACTTTAATTAAGGGCTGTTTTGGCCTGATTTGGCATTTTATGTATCCCTCGCCAACTACACTCCCTGAACCTGCACTTTGGGCTAGATATGAATTTATGAATGAACACAGTACTAAACTTCATTTCAGGGGCGACTACTGTGTGAATCAATATGGTTTTTAACCTTGAATCTACCTTAATTGAGAATATATCAGCATTTCCTGATACAGCCATCTGAGGCTGTATTTTCGCCTTCCTGGATCACATATGACACATATGACACCATTGGGATACCAGATGTAATCCTAAAACCTATGCAGTCAGATTTAGTATGTGACAAGTGATTTTTAGGCCAAATTTCAGACTTATAGACCAATATTTGGTACTGGTTTGGGCTGAATTACATCTATTTTTGGCTATATTTAGAACAATATTTTGGTGGAATAATTTCTGATTAGACATGTAATGTTCCAAATGGGCCTAAAATATCCTCATTAATTATTAAAATATGCATGAAATTAAATTTGGGCTTCAGGTTGACAATATTATAATATACTTGACATCTTCCACCTGAGGGGTGACATGGGCCCCTCCCCACCCCGGAAATTGAACTTCCTAAAGTAGCCCTCGAGTGGGCCAGCCCTATGCAAAATCATTCTGTGATATAAACTGAGTTTCCTGTGAAAATTTCAGCCAGATTGACCAACTTTAATTAAGGGCTGTTTTGGCCTGATTTGGCATTTTATGTATCCCTCGCCAACTACACTCCCTGAACCTGCACTTTGGGCTAGATATGAATTTATGAATGAACACAGTACTAAACTTCATTTCAGGGGCGACTACTGTGTGAATCAATATGGTTTTTAACCTTGAATCTACCTTAATTGAGAATATATCAGCATTTCCTGATACAGCCATCTGAGGCTGTATTTTCGCCTTCCTGGATCACATATGACACATATGACACCATTGGGATACCAGATGTAATCCTAAAACCTATGCAGTCAGATTTAGTATGTGACAAGTGATTTTTAGGCCAAATTTCAGACTTATAGACCAACATTTGGTACTGGTTTGGGCTGAATTACATCTATTTTTGGCTATATTTAGAACAATATTTTGGTGGAATAATTTCTGATTAGACATGTAATGTTCCAAATGGGCCTAAAATATCCTCATTAATTATTAAAATATGCATGAAATTAAATTTGGGCTTCAGGTTGACAATATTATAATATACTTGACATCTTCCACCTGAGGGGTGACATGGGCCCCTCCCCACCCCGGAAATTGAACTTCCTAAAGTAGCCCTCGAGTGGGCCAGCCCTATGCAAAATCATTCTGTGATATAAACTGAGTTTCCTGTGAAAATTTCAGCCAGATTGACCAACTTTAATTAAGGGCTGTTTTGGCCTGATTTGGCATTTTATGTATCCCTCGCCAACTACACTCCCTGAACCTGCACTTTGGGCTAGATATGAATTTATGAATGAACACAGTACTAAACTTCATTTCAGGGGCGACTACTGTGTGAATCAATATGGTTTTTAACCTTGAATCTACCTTAATTGAGAATATATCAGCATTTCCTGATACAGCCATCTGAGGCTGTATTTTCGCCTTCCTGGATCACATATGACACATATGACACCATTGGGATACCAGATGTAATCCTAAAACCTATGCAGTCAGATTTAGTATGTGACAAGTGATTTTTAGGCCAAATTTCAGACTTATAGACCAATATTTGGTACTGGTTTGGGCTGAATTACATCTATTTTTGGCTATATTTAGAACAATATTTTGGTGGAATAATTTCTGATTAGACATGTAATGTTCCAAATGGGCCTAAAATATCCTCATTAATTATTAAAATATGCATGAAATTAAATTTGGGCTTCAGGTTGACAATATTATAATATACTTGACATCTTCCACCTGAGGGGTGACATGGGCCCCTCCCCACCCCGGAAATTGAACTTCCTAAAGTAGCCCTCGAGTGGGCCAGCCCTATGCAAAATCATTCTGTGATATAAACTGAGTTTCCTGTGAAAATTTCAGCCAGATTGACCAACTTTAATTAAGGGCTGTTTTGGCCTGATTTGGCATTTTATGTATCCCTCGCCAACTACACTCCCTGAACCTGCACTTTGGGCTAGATATGAATTTATGAATGAACACAGTACTAAACTTCATTTCAGGGGCGACTACTGTGTGAATCAATATGGTTTTTAACCTTGAATCTACCTTAATTGAGAATATATCAGCATTTCCTGATACAGCCATCTGAGGCTGTATTTTCGCCTTCCTGGATCACATATGACACATATGACACCATTGGGATACCAGATGTAATCCTAAAACCTATGCAGTCAGATTTAGTATGTGACAAGTGATTTTTAGGCCAAATTTCAGACTTATAGACCAACATTTGGTACTGGTTTGGGCTGAATTACATCTATTTTTGGCTATATTTAGAACAATATTTTGGTGGAATAATTTCTGATTAGACATGTAATGTTCCAAATGGGCCTAAAATATCCTCATTAATTATTAAAATATGCATGAAATTAAATTTGGGCTTCAGGTTGACAATATTATAATATACTTGACATCTTCCACCTGAGGGGTGACATGGGCCCCTCCCCACCCCGGAAATTGAACTTCCTAAAGTAGCCCTCGAGTGGGCCAGCCCTATGCAAAATCATTCTGTGATATAAACTGAGTTTCCTGTGAAAATTTCAGCCAGATTGACCAACTTTAATTAAGGGCTGTTTTGGCCTGATTTGGCATTTTATGTATCCCTCGCCAACTACACTCCCTGAACCTGCACTTTGGGCTAGATATGAATTTATGAATGAACACAGTACTAAACTTCATTTCAGGGGCGACTACTGTGTGAATCAATATGGTTTTTAACCTTGAATCTACCTTAATTGAGAATATATCAGCATTTCCTGATACAGCCATCTGAGGCTGTATTTTCGCCTTCCTGGATCACATATGACACATATGACACCATTGGGATACCAGATGTAATCCTAAAACCTATGCAGTCAGATTTAGTATGTGACAAGTGATTTTTAGGCCAAATTTCAGACTTATAGACCAACATTTGGTACTGGTTTGGGCTGAATTACATCTATTTTTGGCTATATTTAGAACAATATTTTGGTGGAATAATTTCTGATTAGACATGTAATGTTCCAAATGGGCCTAAAATATCCTCATTAATTATTAAAATATGCATGAAATTAAATTTGGGCTTCAGGTTGACAATATTATAATATACTTGACATCTTCCACCTGAGGGGTGACATGGGCCCCTCCCCACCCCGGAAATTGAACTTCCTAAAGTAGCCCTCGGGTGGGCCAGCCCTATACAAAATCATTCTCTGATATAAAATGAGTTTTCTGTGAAAATTTCAGCCAGATTGACCAACTTTAAGGGCTGTTTTGGCCTGATTTGGCATTTTATGTATCCCTCGCCAACTACACTCCCTAAAGCTGCACTTTGGGCTAGATATGAATTTCTAAATGAACACACTACTAAAATTCATTTCAGGGGCGACTACTCTGTGAATCAATATGGTTTTTAACCTTGAATCTACCTTAATTGAGAATATATCAGCATTTCCTGATACAGCCATCTGAGGCTGTATTTTCGCCCTCCTTGATCACATAGGACACATATGACACCACTGCTATACCAGATGTAATCCCAAAACCTATGCAGTCAGATTTAGTATGTGGCAAGTGATTTTTAGGCCAAATTTCAGACTTATAGACCAACATTTGGTACTGGTTTGGGCTGAATTATATCTATTTTTGGCTATATTTAGAACAACATTTTGGTGGAATAATTTCTGATTAGACATGTAATGTTCCAAATGGGCCTAAAATATCCTCATTAATTATTAAAATATGCATGAAATTAAATTTGGGCTTCAGGTTGACAATATTATAACATACTTGACATCTTCCGCCTGAGGGGTGACATGGGCCCCTCCCCACCCCGGAAATTGAACTTCCTAAAGTAGCCCTTGAGTGGGCCAGCCCTATGCAAAATCATTCTGTGATATAAACTGAGTTTCCTGTGAAAATTTCAGCCAGATTGACCAACTTTAATTAAGGGATGTTTTGGCCTGATTTGGCATTTTATGTATCTCTCGCCAACTACACTCCCTGAACCTGCACTTTGGGCTAGATATGAATTTATGAATGAACACACTACTAAACTTCATTTCAGGGGCGACTACTGTGTGAATCAATATGGTTTTTAACCTTGAATCTACCTTAATTGAGAATATATCAGCATTTCCTGATACAGCCATCTGAGGCTGTATTTTCGCCTTCCTGGATCACATATGACACATATGACACCATTGGTATACCAGATGTAATCCTAAAACCTATGCAGTCAGATTTAGTATGTGGCAAGTGATTTTTAGGCCAAATTTCAGACTTATAGACCAACATTTGGTACTGGTTTGGGCTGAATTACATCTATTTTTGGCTATATTTAGAACAATATTTTGGTGGAATAATTTCTGATTAGACTTGTAATGTTCCAAATGCGCCTAAAATATCCTCATTAATTATTAAAATATGCATGAAATTAAATTTGGGCTTCAGGTTGACAATATTATAATATACTTGACATCTTCCACCTGAGGGGTGACATGGGCCCCTCCCCACCCCGGAAATTGAACTTCCTAAAGTAGCCCTCGGGTGGGCCAGCCCTATGCAAAATCATTCTGTGATATAAACTGAGTTTCCTGTGAAAATTTTAGCCAGATTGATCAACTTTAATTAAGGGCTGTTTTGGCCTGATTTGGCATTTTATGTATCCCTCGCCAACTACACTCCCTGAACCTGCACTTTGGGCTAGATATGAATTTATGAATGAACACACTACTAAACTTCATTTCAGGGGCGACTACTGTGTGAATCAATATGGTTTTTAACCTTGAATCTACCTTAATTGAGAATATATCAGCATTTCCTGATACAGCCATCTGAGGCTGTATTTTCGCCTTCCTGGATCACATATGACACATATGACACCATTGGTATACCAGATGTAATCCTAAAACCTATGCAGTCAGATTTAATATGTGGCAAGTGATTTTTAGGCCAAATTTCAGACTTATAGACCAACATTTGGTACTGGTTTGGGCTGAATTACATCTATTTTTGGCTATATTTAGAATATTTTGGTGGAATAATTTCTGATTAGACATGTAATGTTCCAAATGGGCCTAAAATATCCTCATTAATTATTAAAATATGCATGAAATTAAATTTGGGCTTCAGGTTGACAATATTATAATATACTTGACATCTTCCACCTGAGGGGTGACATGGGCCCCTCCCCATCCCGGAAATTGAACTTCCTAAAGTAGCCCTCGGGTGGGCCAGCCCTATACAAAATCATTCTCTGATATAAACTGAGTTTTCTGTGAAAATTTCAGCCAGATTGACCAACTTTAAGGGCTGTTTTGGCCTGATTTGGCATTTTATGTATCCCTCGCCAACTACACTCCCTAAACCTGCACTTTGGGCTAGATATGAATTTCTAAATGAACACACTACTAAAATTCATTTCAGGGGCCACTACTCTGTGAATCAATATGGTTTTTAACCTTGAATCTACCTTAATTGAGAATATATCAGCATTTCCTGATACAGCCATCTGAGGCTGTATTTTCGCCTTCCTGGATCACATAGGACACATGTGACACCACTGCTATACCAGATGTAATCCCAAAACCTATGCAGTCAGATTTAGTATGTGGCAAGTGATTTTTAGGCCAAATTTCAGACTTATAGACCAACATTTGGTACTGGTTTGGGCTGAATTACATCTATTTTTGGCTATATTTAGAACAATATTTTGGTGGAATAATTTCTGATTAGACATGTAATGTTCCAAATGGGCCTAAAATATCCTCATTAATTATTAAAATATGCATGAAATTAAATTTGGGCTTCAGGTTGACAATATTATAATATACTTGACATCTTCCACCTGAGGGGTGACATGGGCCCCTCCCCACCCCGGAAATTGAACTTCCTAAAGTAGCCCTCGGGTGGGCCAGCCCTATACAAAATCATTCTCTGATATAAACTGAGTTTTCTGTGAAAATTTCAGCCAGATTGACCAACTTTAAGGGCTGTTTTGGCCTGATTTGGCATTTTATGTATCCCTCGCCAACTACACTCCCTAAACCTGCACTTTGGGCTAGATATGAATTTCTAAATGAACACACTACTAAAATTCATTTCAGGGGCGACTACTCTGTGAATCAATATGGTTTTTAACCTTGAATCTACCTTAATTGAGAATATATCAGCATTTCCTGATACAGCCATCTGAGGCTGTATTTTCGCCTTCCTGGATCACATAGGACACATATGACACCACTGCTATACCAGATGTAATCCCAAAACCTATGCAGTCAGATTTAGTATGTGGCAAGTGATTTTTAGGCCAAATTTCAGACTTATAGACCAACATTTGGTACTGGTTTGGGCTGAATTACATCTATTTTTGGCTATATTTAGAACAATATTTTGGTGGAATAATTTCTGATTAGACATGTAATGTTCCAAATGGGCCTAAAATATCCTCATTAATTATTAAAATATGCATGAAATTAAATTTGGGCTTCAGGTTGACAATATTATAATATACTTGACATCTTCCACCTGAGGGGTGACATGGGCCCCTCCCCACCCCGGAAATTGAACTTCCTAAAGTAGCCCTCGGGTGGGCCAGCCCTATACAAAATCATTCTCTGATATAAACTGAGTTTTCTGTGAAAATTTCAGCCAGATTGACCAACTTTAAGGGCTGTTTTGGCCGGATTTGGCATTTTATGTATCCCTCGCCAACTACACTCCCTGAACCTGCACTTTGGGCTAGATATGAATTTATGAATGAACACACTACTAAACTTCATTTCAGGGGCGACTACTGTGTGAATCAATATGGTTTTTAACCTTGAATCTACCTTAATTGAGAATATATCAGCATTTCCTGATACAGCCATCTGAGGCTGTATTTTCGCCTTCCTGGATCACATAGGACACATATGACACCATTGGTATACCAGATGTAATCCTAAAACCTATGCAGTCAGATTTAGTATGTGGCAAGTGATTTTTAGGCCAAATTTCAGACTTATAGACCAACATTTGGTACTGGTTTGGGCTGAATTGCATCTATTTTTGGCTATATTTAGAACAATATTTTGGTGGAATAATTTCTGATTAGACATGTAATGTTCCAAATGGGCCTAAAATATCCTCATTAATTATTAAAATATGCATGAAATTAAATTTGGGCTTCAGGTTGACAATATTATAATATACTTGACATCTTCCACCTGAGGGGTGACATGGGCACCTCCCCACCCCGGAAATTGAACTTCCTAAAGTAGCCCTCGGGTGGGCCAGCCCTATACAAAATCATTCTCTGATATAAACTGAGTTTTCTGTGAAAATTTCAGCCAGATTGACCAACTTTAAGGGCTGTTTTGGCCTGATTTGGCATTTTATGTATCCCTCGCCAACTACACTCCCTAAACCTGCACTTTGGGCTAGATATGAATTTCTAAATGAACACACTACTAAAATTCATTTCAGGGGCGACTACTCTGTGAATCAATATGGTTTTTAACCTTGAATCTACCTTAATTGAGAATATATCAGCATTTCCTGATACAGCCATCTGAGGCTGTATTTTCGCCTTCCTGGATCACATAGGACACATGTGACACCACTGCTATACCAGATGTAATCCCAAAACCTATGCAGTCAGATTTAGTATGTGGCAAGTGATTTTTAGGCCAAATTTCAGACTTATAGACCAACATTTGGTACTGGTTTGGGCTGAATTACATCTATTTTTGGCTATATTTAGAACAATATTTTGGTGGAATAATTTCTGATTAGACATGTAATGTTCCAAATGGGCCTAAAATATCCTCATTAATTATTAAAATATGCATGAAATTAAATTTGGGCTTCAGGTTGACAATATTATAATATACTTGACATCTTCCACCTGAGGGGTGACATGGGCCCCTCCCCACCCCGGAAATTGAACTTCCTAAAGTAGCCCTCGGGTGGGCCAGCCCTATACAAAATCATTCTCTGATATAAACTGAGTTTTCTGTGAAAATTTCAGCCAGATTGACCAACTTTAAGGGCTGTTTTGGCCTGATTTGGCATTTTATGTATCCCTCGCCAACTACACTCCCTGAACCTGCACTTTGGGCTAGATATGAATTTATGAATGAACACACTACTAAACTTCATTTCAGGGGCGACTACTGTGTGAATCAATATGGTTTTTAACCTTGAATCTACCTTAATTGAGAATATATCAGCATTTCCTGATACAGCCATCTGAGGCTGTATTTTCGCCTTCCTGGATCACATATGACACATATGACACCATTGGTATACCAGATGTAATCCTAAAACCTATGCAGTCAGATTTAGTATGTGGCAAGTGATTTTTAGGCCAAATTTCAGACTTATAGACCAACATTTGGTACTGGTTTGGGCTGAATTACATCTATTTTTGGCTATATTTAGAACAATATTTTGGTGGAATAATTTCTAATTAGACATGTAATGTTCCAAATGGGCCTAAAATATCCTCATTAATTATTAAAATATGCATGAAATTAAATTTGGGCTTCAGGTTGACAATATTATAATATACTTGACATCTTCCACCTGAGGGGTGACATGGGCCCCTCCCCACCCCGGAAATTGAACTTCCTAAAGTAGCCCTCGGGTGGGCCAGCCCTATACAAAATCATTCTCTGATATAAACTGAGTTTTCTGTGAAAATTTCAGCCAGATTGACCAACTTTAAGGGCTGTTTTGGCCTGATTTGGCATTTTATGTATCCCTCGCCAACTACACTCCCTGAACCTGCACTTTGGGCTAGATATGAATTTATGAATGAACACACTACTAAACTTCATTTCAGGGGCGACTACTGTGTGAATCAATATGGTTTTTAACCTTGAATCTACCTTAATTGAGAATATATCAGCATTTCCTGATACAGCCATCTGAGGCTGTATTTTCGCCTTCCTGGATCACATATGACACATATGACACCATTGGTATACCAGATGTAATCCTAAAACCTATGCAGTCAGATTTAGTATGTGGCAAGTGATTTTTAGGCCAAATTTCAGACTTATAGACCAACATTTGGTACTGGTTTGGGCTGAATTGCATCTATTTTTGGCTATATTTAGAACAATATTTTGGTGGAATAATTTCTGATTAGACATGTAATGTTCCAAATGGGCCTAAAATATCCTCATTAATTATTAAAATATGCATGAAATTAAATTTGGGCTTCAGGTTGACAATATTATAATATACTTGACATCTTCCACCTGAGGGGTGACATGGGCACCTCCCCACCCCGGAAATTGAACTTCCTAAAGTAGCCCTCGGGTGGGCCAGCCCTATACAAAATCATTCTCTGATATAAACTGAGTTTTCTGTGAAAATTTCAGCCAGATTGACCAACTTTAAGGGCTGTTTTGGCCTGATTTGGCATTTTATGTATCCCTCGCCAACTACACTCCCTAAACCTGCACTTTGGGCTAGATATGAATTTCTAAATGAACACACTACTAAAATTCATTTCAGGGGCGACTACTCTGTGAATCAATATGGTTTTTAACCTTGAATCTACCTTAATTGAGAATATATCAGCATTTCCTGATACAGCCATCTGAGGCTGTATTTTCGCCTTCCTGGATCACATAGGACACATGTGACACCACTGCTATACCAGATGTAATCCCAAAACCTATGCAGTCAGATTTAGTATGTGGCAAGTGATTTTTAGGCCAAATTTCAGACTTATAGACCAACATTTGGTACTGGTTTGGGCTGAATTACATCTATTTTTGGCTATATTTAGAACAATATTTTGGTGGAATAATTTCTGATTAGACATGTAATGTTCCAAATGGGCCTAAAATATCCTCATTAATTATCAAAATATGCATGAAATTAAATTTGGGCTTCAGGTTGACAATATTATAATATACTTGACATCTTCCACCTGAGGGGTGACATGGGCCCCTCCCCACCCCGGAAATTGAACTTCCTAAAGTAGCCCTCGGGTGGGCCAGCCCTATACAAAATCATTCTCTGATATAAACTGAGTTTTCTGTGAAAATTTCAGCCAGATTGACCAACTTTAAGGGCTGTTTTGGCCTGATTTGGCATTTTATGTATCCCTCGCCAACTACACTCCCTGAACCTGCACTTTGGGCTAGATATGAATTTATGAATGAACACACTACTAAACTTCATTTCAGGGGCGACTACTGTGTGAATCAATATGGTTTTTAACCTTGAATCTACCTTAATTGAGAATATATCAGCATTTCCTGATACAGCCATCTGAGGCTGTATTTTCGCCTTCCTGGATCACATATGACACATATGACACCATTGGTATACCAGATGTAATCCTAAAACCTATGCAGTCAGATTTAGTATGTGGCAAGTGATTTTTAGGCCAAATTTCAGACTTATAGACCAACATTTGGTACTGGTTTGGGCTGAATTACATCTATTTTTGGCTATATTTAGAACAATATTTTGGTGGAATAATTTCTAATTAGACATGTAATGTTCCAAATGGGCCTAAAATATCCTCATTAATTATTAAAATATGCATGAAATTAAATTTGGGCTTCAGGTTGACAATATTATAATATACTTGACATCTTCCACCTGAGGGGTGACATGGGCCCCTCCCCACCCCGGAAATTGAACTTCCTAAAAGTAGTATAGGGGGTAGTATAGTCACACAAATAGTCACACAATCTACGTGGTCCCTGTGTGGGGTTGTATAGATTTTTGTGACCAGCAGTCACGGCCCATCTGTGTGAGGAGGGGGGATATGGGGGAGTTGGGGGGGTTTACTTAATGCAGGGTGTGTTAATTATCTGTGAAAATGAGGTTGAAATGAAATACATTTATTGGAAGGAAGTACATAAAATATTCATAGCATCACCAACAACTACACAACATTTAAAGCAACATAAAGGCAAATAAAATCATGCAAACAGCTAAAGTAAAATAAAACCAGCAAACATCCAAGGACCTTTAAAAACTAGTAAACAACTTTGCTATATTTAAGCATCTACATATTTATAGCAACAAATAAGGGACATTTAAAACAACAAATTATCATAAATATGAAACATCCAAAAAAGTTAAGACATTTAATCCCATACAAATTTGTAAGGATATTTAAAAACGAAATAGTCATGAAAGGTAAAATGATTATATAGTCCATTAACCGCTAAATGACTATAGTGTTTGCTACTTTTCATATTTTCAAAAATAAAAGCATCATAAAAATTCCTGGATTTCCATTGGGGTGACTATAATTCCAGCAATCCGATTGGCGTGACTATAAATCAGCGTCAGGGGTCATTTAAACATCTACAAATTAAAGCTAACCAAAAAAGTACACACAAGTAATGGTCAAGCTTTTTTCCCACAATTTTTCCCCAGTTAAAGGGACCCAGTTTCACATTGGCACAGCAGCCTTTCATTAGACGCAACATATAATTCAAACCCAATCCCTTTAATTTAAACCAACCCCTGTACATTATTACCTTTATTTTTAAGTAATTACCTTATTTTAAAGTTTTCTCGGCGACTGTTATTCAATAGTACTGGAATAAGTAAGAATCCCTCTAATATACCAAAGTCCCAAAAATTTAAATATCATATACTAGAGTCCAATGAAAAGGCTATTATCCCCTATCATTTGAAAAGCATGTGACTATTCTCACAGATGGTCATTCCACAATACAAAATGGGTTTAATGATCTGGAAAAAAGTGTGGGGTAATAAATGTATAATTTTCAAATGCTCATAACTTTTTGAGGAATAGTCCAATTTTAAAAATTCAAAAAGGACCTCGATTCATATCTCCAGACGAAAATTTTGATACCTAATACTATAACCCCGAATAATAAATGCACAATATTTCGAAATCCAGCACATTAAAAAAAAGTCCCATTGTAAAAGCCTATTATCACCTATTGACAATGCCATTCGCACAGCTGGTGTCTTTAATCATTAAAAAGGTCTTTTTAAGGAATTATAATGTAGAATTTTCAAATGCTCATAACTTTTTGAGGAATAGTCCGATTTTAAAAATTCAAAAAGGACCTCGATCCATATCTCCAGACGAAAATTTTGATACCGAATACTATAACCCCGAATAATAAATGCACAATATTTCGAAATCCAGCACATTAAAAAAAAGTCCCATTGTAAAAGCCTATTATCACCTATTGACAATGCCATTCGCACAGCTGGTGTCTTTAATCATTAAAAAGGTCTTTTTAAGGAATTATAATGTAGAATTTTCAAATACTCATAACTTTTTGAGGAATAGTCCGATTTTAAAAATTAAAAAAGCGTCTTAATCAGTGAGTCCAGACGAACGTGTTGATATGAAATACGCTCCTGTTAAACCATTGATAAAAATTTGAAAAAAATATTCATTAATTATGTTAAGAAACACATAATTTGCATTTTTCAAATGGCCCCAACTCTGCGAGGGATAGTCGGATTTTAAAAATTCGAAAAGCATCTTAATCAGTGAGTCCCGGCGAACGTTTTGATATCAAACTTAACCTTATATGGGAAATAACGGGAAATTTTAACTATACCAAAGCGTTCATTATGATATAACACAATGTGCGCACATTTAACACATGTGACCCTCACAATCCGCATATGTAACACATGTAACACAATGTGCACCGCACATGTAACACAATGTGCGCACATGTGACCCTCACAAACCACACATGTAACACAATGTGCACCGCACATGTAACACAATGTGCACCGCACATGTAACACAATGTGCGCACATTTAACGCGTGTGACCCTCACAATCCGCATATGTAACACATGTAACACAATGTGCACCGCACATGTAACACAATGTGCGCACATGTAACACAATGTGCGCACATGTGACCCTCACAAACTGCACATGTAACACATTGTGTTACATGTGCGCACATGTGACCCTCACAAACCGCACATGTAACACAATGTGCACCGCACATGTAACACAATGTGCGCACATGTTGTAACACAATGTGTGCACATGTAACACAATGTGCGCACATGTTGTAACACAATGTACACCGCACAAACTGCACGTGTAACACAATGTGCGCACATGTAATGCACGTAACACAATCTGCACCGCACACGTAACATAATGTGCACCGCACATGAGGCTCATCAAACGTAATCCATCTCAGGGTTTCCTGGTCCCCCCTTCTTTTTGACAATCGGAAGGTATTATTCGCTCAAAGACGAGGGTATCGCCTCGGGACCCCAACCGAGGCTCATTGTTGCCAGGATTCTACGACTTTACCATCTTTTAAGACTCTCACGTTTATTAGGTTGTTACCGAATCTGGCTTGACCGTACTGTAATCCAGCCATCGCACACTCTTTGGCATCCGCGTATTTCTTCTTGCTGGGTAATTTTTCCAAGTATTCTATCGTATACGTATACTTTGCGATACTAGGGTGATATCTGACATGCTCCATCTGTTTTTTTTTATTTTGTTTTTTTAATTTTTAAAATTTTTTTATATTTTTTATTCATTAAAAATTCGGATGTTCGATAAAATCGATGCAGTAACTGCCTTATTGTACTCCATCACGAAAATATATCCGTTCGCACCATCCTTCGACCTCTTGTAGACTTTTTAACTCTCCTGACTGATGTATTTTTACTCCCAGACTTTTTAGTTACATAGTTATTACCGGTCTTCTTTTTCTTCACCATTTTTCTTATACTTTTCTTCTTTTTTTCCGTCGGTTTTCCTATTCCTTTTTTCTGAGCCTGTTTTTCCATGGCTCTCTTCCTTTTGACCAACATTTCAGCCATTTCGGTTTGCTGTTGCACCGGGCTGATTAATTTAAACGGATGGTAACCACATGGTATCCACATATTTTTTCCTTACATACAAGATACACTCTATATGGCTGTTAGTAAGGTTTAAAGTTTTTGATCGAGAATATTCAATCTTATACTACGCACCTCGGATTTGTTTGTTTCTACGGTCTTTTATAAACTTTTCAAATATTTTTGAGCCACCTAGCCACTTGCTTTCGTTAAGGTACAAAAGTTAAGGCTATGGTTTGGCTAAGGCCTTTTACAAATCCGGGTATTTAGGTCAAATACATTGTTTGTTGGGTAATAAATTTATCTAAAAATCCTATGCATCGAGTGGGCAAATTTATAAAAGATGGCAGTTACATTTAGATGAAGACGTTTTATTCCTAGACACTGAAGAGTCACCATGAATAAAACATGCGAAAAGTGCTCAAAGGGTTTTGCTACACCTTATTCATTCAGGAGACATATGTTTACACAGCACAAAAGGGGTGCAATGTCGGGTTGGAATGAGAAAAGAATTGTAAATCCATCGTTGGCTGATCTTGCACACGCAATGCCAAATGTTACACGCGTCTCAAATATAAACCCTAATGTGGCACACATAGCACCCGATGTCACACACGTGCCCATTGTAACACCCGAGACACCGCAAGAAAAGTTTTTATCATCCGAAGCATTACACGGATTGAGACAAATTTATCTTCCGCGTTTGAAAGTATCGTCAAAACAGGAGAATGCCTTTGTGTTTAGGCACCCATTTACAATGTTATTGGCAGGACCGACCTCTTGCGGAAAAACAACCTGGATGAAACATTTACTGCAACAGGCTGAATCAATGATAACACCTCCTCCTGAAAAGATCTTATGGTTTTACAAAAGATGGCAGCCTGCTTACACTGATTTACAAGACACTGTTCCTCATATAGAATTCGTGCAGGGTATCGAACAGTGGACTCCCGATGGTCAGCCTACCTTGTACATTTACGATGACCTTATGAATGATACCACAATAAATGTAGACGTATGCGAAATGTATACCGAAGGCTCTCACCATTGTAACTTGAGCGTCATTTGCTTGCTACAAAATTTGTACCACCATGGCAAAGAAAACAGAACCATAAACTTAAATACGCAATATATTGTACTTTTTAAAAATCCGCGCGACCAGCAACAGGTGGCGCATTTGGCAAGGCAGATGTACCCGAATAATTCTCAGTCGTTTTTAGATGCATTTCATTATGCTACCAAGGAGCCCTACGGCTATTTACTAGTCGACCTCAAACAAGATACAGCCGATGAAGACAGGCTTAGGACTAATATTATAAAAGGGGTTGGAAAGCGTAAGATGCATCACTTAACATCTGACAGTCAGCAGGGAAACAGTGTGAAAAAGAGAGTTGAAGATATATATAAAATGGATAAAAGCCAATGGTCTTGCATCGATTGCGGTATTATTTTTGCATCTACAATGGACCTACAGAAACACGTTAAAAGAGGGTGTCCCGAAAATGATGAGCCCCCTATGAAAAGACTGTGCGATGAAAATACAGATGAACCCGATGAATCTGGATGGGATAACATAGTGCAAAGAGTGTATAGAAAGTACGATGACCAATACTCCGAAAAGGTTGAATCCTACGAGAAAGAGGGTTATTCCGAAGTAGAATCGAGACAAAAGGCCACAGAAGACTTATTTTGGAAGTATAGAAAGGGTATTATGAAAAGTTATGCCGATATTTTGACAACTGTGCATCATTTGAAAAGGAGTACGATACACCAGGAAGTGATGGAAGAGATCCAGACCTTAATGAATGAAAAACATTACAGATTCGTCCAGGCTTTGAAAATAGTTCTTCGTCGAAACTCATCTTTGTTCGATGAACTTATTGACAGCGAAGAAGAAAACGATGATGATAGTACAGATGATGAATCCGATTCGCATACAGAGGAAGAAAGCTCTGAAACGGATGGGGAATCCGATCAGCATGCACAGGATGACAGCTATGAAACGGATGGGGAATCCAATCCGCATGCACAGGATGAAAGCTCTGTACAAAGTTACAAGACCCCTTACAATTAGACAGTTCCTGCGTCGATTTTATCGAACATCCGAATTTTTAATGAATAAAAAATATAAAAAAATTTTAAAAATCAAATAAATAAAAACAAAATAATGGAGCATGTAAGAAATAACCCCAGTATCGCAAAGTATACTTATAGGATCGAATACTTGGAAAAACTGCCGAGCAAGAAGAACTACGCAAATACCAGAGTACCCCATGGCGGCTTTACAATACGGGGAACCCAGATTCGGTAACAACCTAATAAACATGAGAGTCTTAAAAGATGGTAAAGTCATAGAATCCTGGCAACAATGAGCCTCGGTTGGGGACCCGAGGCGATACCCTCGTCTTTGAGCGAATAATACCTTCCGATTGTCAAAAAGAAGGGGGGACCAGGAAACCCTGAGATGGATTACGTTTGATGAGCCTCATGTGCGGTGCACATTATGTTACGTGTGCGGTGCAGATTGTGTTACATGCATTACATGTGCGCACATTGTGTTACACGTGCAGTTTGTGCGGTGTACATTGTGTTACAACATGTGCGCACATTGCGTTACATGTGCGCACATTGTGTTACATGTGCGGTGCACATTGTGTTACATGTGCGGTTTGTGAGGGTCACATGTGCGCACATTGTGTTACATGTGCGCACATTGTGTTACATGTGCAGTTTGTGAGGGTCACATGTGCGCACATTGTGTTACATGTGCGCACATTGTGTTACATGTGCGGTGCACATTGTGTTACATGTGTTACATATGCGGATTGTGAGGGTCACACGCGTTAAATGTGCGCACATTGTGTTACATGTGTGGTGCACATTGTGTTACATGTGCGGTGCACATTGTGTTACATGTGTGGTTTGTGAGGGTCACATGTGCGCACATTGTGTTACATGTGCGGTGCACATTGTGTTACATGTGTTACATATGCGGATTGTGAGGGTCACATGCGTTAAATGTGCGCACATTGTGTTATATCATAATGAACGCTTTGGTATAGTTAAAATTTCCCGTTATTTCTCATATAAGGTTAAGTTTGATATCAAAACGTTCGCCGGGACTCACTGATTAAGATGCTTTTTGAATTTTTAAAATCCGACTATCCCTCGCAGAGTTGGGGCCGTTTGAAAAATGCAAATTATGTGTCTCTTAACATAATTAATGAATATTTTTTTCAAATTTTTATCAATGGTTTAACAGGAGCATGTTTCATATCAACACGTTTGTCTGGACTCACTGATTAAGACGCTTTTTTAATTTTTAAAATCGGACTATTCCTCAAAAAGTTATGAGTATTTGAAAATTCTACATTATAATTCCTTAAAAAGACCTTTTTAATGATTAAAGACACCAGCTGTGCGAATGGCATTGTCAATAGGTGATAATAGGCTTTTACAATGGGACTTTTTTTTAATGTGCTGGATTTCGAAATATTGTGCATTTATTATTCGGGGTTATAGTATTAGGTATCAAAATTTTCGTCTGGAGATATGGATCGAGGTCCTTTTTGAATTTTTAAAATCGGACTATTCCTCAAAAAGTTATGAGCATTTGAAAATTATACATTTATTACCCCACACTTTTTTTCCAGATCATTAAACCCATTTTGTATTGTGGAATGACCATCTGTGAGAATAGTCACATGCTTTTCAAATGATAGGGGATAATAGCCTTTCCATTGGACTCTAGTATATGATATTTAAATTTTTGGGACTTTGGTATATTAGAGGGATTCTTACTTATTCCAGTACTATTGAATAACAGTCGCCGAGAAAACTTTAAAATAAGGTAATTACTTAAAAATAAAGGTAATAATGTACAGGGGTTGGTTTAAATTAAAGGGATTGGGTTTGAATTATATGTTGCGTCTAATGAAAGGCTGCTGTGCCAATGTGAAACTGGGTCCCTTTCACTGGGGAAAAATTGTGGGAAAAAAGCTTGACCATTACTTGTGTGTACTTTTTTGGTTAGCTTTAATTTGTAGATGTTTAAATGACCCCTGACGCTGATTTATAGTCACGCCAATCGGATTGCTGGAATTATAGTCACCCCAATGGAAATCCAGGAATTTTTATGATGCTTTTATTTTTGAAAATATGAAAAGTAGCAAACACTATAGTCATTTAGCGGTTAATGGACCATATAATCATTTTACCTTTCATGACTATTTCGTTTTTAAATATCCTTACAAATTTGTATGGGATTAAATGTCTTAACTTTTTTGGATGTTTCATATTTATGATAATTTGTTGTTTTAAATGTCCCTTATTTGTTGCTATAAATATGTAGATGCTTAAATATAGCAAAGTTGTTTACTAGTTTTTAAAGGTCCTTGGATGTTTGCTGGTTTTATTTTACTTTAGCTGTTTGCATGATTTTATTTGCCTTTATGTTGCTTTAAATGTTGTGTAGTTGTTGGTGATGCTATGAATATTTTATGTACTTCCTTCCAATAAATGTATTTCATTTCAACCTCATTTTTCACAGATAATTAACACCCCTGGCATTAAGTAAACCCCCCAACTCCCCCATATCCCCCCTCCTCACACAGATGGGCCGTGACTGCTGGTCACAAAAATCTATACAACCCCCCAGGGAGACCATGTAGATTGTGTGACTATTTGTGTGACTATACTACCCCCTATACTACTCCTAAAGTAGCCCTCGGGTGGGCCAGCCCTATATAAAATCATTCTCTGATATAAACTGAGTTTTCTGTGAAAATTTCAGCCAGATTGACCAACTTTAAGGGCTGTTTTGGCCTGATTTGGCATTTTATGTATCCCTCGCCAACTACACTCCCTAAACCTGCACTTTGGGCTAGATATGAATTTCTAAATGAACACACTACTAAAATTCATTTCAGGGGCGACTACTGTGTGAATCAATATGGTTTTTAACCTTGAATCTACCTTAATTGAGAATATATCAGCATTTCCTGATACAGCCATCTGAGGCTGTATTTTCGCCCTCCTTGATCACATATGACACATGTGACACCACTGCTATACCAGATGTAATCCCAAAACCTATGCAGTCAGATTTAGTATGTGGCAAGTGATTTTTAGGCCAAATTTCAGACTTATAGACCAACATTTGGTACTGGTTTGGGCTGAATTATATCTATTTTTGGCTATATTTAGAACAATATTTTGGTGGAATAATTTCTGATTAGACATGTAATGTTCCAAATGGGCCTAAACTATCCTCATTAATTATTAAAATATGCATGAAATTAAATTTGGGCTTCAGGTTGACAATATTATAACGTACTTGACATCTTCCGCATGAGGGGTGACATGGGCCCCTCCCCACCCCGGAAATTGAGTAGCCCTCGAGTGGGCCAGCCATATGCAAAATCATTCTGTGATATAAACTGAGTTTCCTGTGAAAATTTCAGCCAGATTGATCAACTTTAATTAAGGGCTGTTTTGGCCTGATTTGGCATTTTATGTATCCCTCGCCAACTACACTCCCTGAACCCGCACTTTGGGCTAGATATGAATTTATGAATGAACACACTACTAAACTTCATTTCAGGGGCGACTACTGTGTGAATCAATATGGTTTTTAACCTTGAATCTACCTTAATTGAGAATATATCAGCATTTCCTGATACAGCCATCTGAGGCTGTATTTTCGCCTTCCTGGATCACATATGACACATATGACACCATTGGGATACCAGATGTAATCCTGAAACCTATGCAGTCAGATTTAGTATGTGACAAGTGATTTTTAGGCCAAATTTCAGACTTATAGACCAATATTTGGTACTGGTTTGGGCTGAATTACATCTATTTTTGGCTATATTTAGAACAATATTTTGGTGGAATAATTTCTGATTAGACATGTAATGTTCCAAATGGGCCTAAAATATCCTCATTAATTATTAAAATATGCATGAAATTAAATTTGGGCTTCAGGTTGACAATATTATAATATACTTGACATCTTCGACCTGAGGGGTGACATGGGCCCCTCCCCACCCCGGAAATTGAACTTCCTAAAGTAGCCCTCGGGTGGGCCAGCCCTATACAAAATCATTCTCTGATATAAACTGAGTTTTCTGTGAAAATTTCAGCCAGATTGACCAACTTTAAGGGCTGTTTTGGCCTGATTTGGCATTTTATGTATCCCTCGCCAACTACACTCCCTGAACCTGCACTTTGGGCTAGATATGAATTCATGAATGAACACACTACTAAACTTCATTTCAGGGGCGACTACTGTGTGAATCAATATGGTTTTTAACCTTGAATCTACCTTAATTGAGAAGATATCAGCATTTCCTGATACAGCCATCTGAGGCTGTATTTTCGCCTTCCTGGATCACATATGACACATATGACACCATTGGTATACCAGATGTAATCCTAAAACCTATGCAGTCAGATTTAGTATGTGGCAAGTGATTTTTAGGCCAAATTTCAGACTTATAGACCAACATTTGGTACTGGTTTGGGCTGAATTACATCTATTTTTGGCTATATTTAGAACAATATTTTGGTGGAATAATTTCTGATTAGACATGTAATGTTCCAAATGGGCCTAAAATATCCTCATTAATTATTAAAATATGCATGAAATTAAATTTGGGCTTCAGGTTGACAATATTATAATATACTTGACATCTTCCACCTGAGGGGTGACATGGGCCCCTCCCCACCCCGGAAATTGAACTTCCTAAAGTAGCCCTCGGGTGGGCCAGCCCTATACAAAATCATTCTCTGATATAAACTGAGTTTTCTGTGAAAATTTCAGCCAGATTGACCAACTTTAAGGGCTGTTTTGGCCTGATTTGGCATTTTATGTATCCCTCGCCAACTACACTCCCTAAACCTGCACTTTGGGCTAGATATGAATTTCTAAATGAACACACTACTAAAATTCATTTCAGGGGCGACTACTCTGTGAATCAATATGGTTTTTAACCTTGAATCTACCTTAATTGAGAATATATCAGCATTTCCTGATACAGCCATCTGAGGCTGTATTTTCGCCCTCCTTGATCACATAGGAAACATGTGACACCACTGCTATACCAGATGTAATCCTAAAACCTATGCAGTCAGATTTAGTATGTGGCAAGTGATTTTTAGGCCAAATTTCAGACTTATAGACCAACATTTGGTACTGGTTTGGGCTGAATTATATCTATTTTTGTCTATATTTAGAACAATATTTTGGTGGAATAATTTCTGATTAGACATGTAATGTTCCAAATGGGCCTAAAATATCCTCATTAATTATTAAAATATGCATGAAATTAAATTTGGGCTTCAGGTTGACAATATTATAACATACTTGACATCTTCCGCCTGAGGGGTGAAATGGGCCCCTCCCCACCCCGGAAATTGAACTTCCTAAAGTAGCCCTCGAGTGGGCCAGCCCTATGCAAAATCATTCTGTGATATAAACTGAGTTTCCTGTGAAAATTTCAGCCAGATTGACCAACTTTAATTAAGGGCTGTTTTGGACTGATTTGGCATTTTATGTATCCCTCGCCAACTACACTCCCTGAACCTGCACTTTGGGCTAGATATGAATTTATGAATGAACACACTACTAAACTTCATTTCAGGGGCGACTACTGTGTGAATCAATATGGTTTTTAACCTTGAATCTACCTTAATTGAGAAGATATCAGCATTTCCTGATACAGCCATCTGAGGCTGTATTTTCGCCTTCCTGGATCACATATGACACATATGACACCATTGGGATACAAGATGTAATCCTAAAACCTATGCAGTCAGATTTAGTATGTGACAAGTGATTTTTAGGCCAAATTTCAGACTTATAGACCAACATTTGGTACTGGTTTGGGCTGAATTACATCTATTTTTGGCTATATTTAGAACAATATTTTGGTGGAATAATTTCTGATTAGACATGTAATGTTCCAAATGGGCCTAAAATATCCTCATTAATTATTAAAATATGCATGAAATTAAATTTGGGCTTCAGGTTGACAATATTATAATATACTTGACATCTTCCACCTGAGGGGTAACATGGGCCCCTCCCCACCCCGGAAATTGAAATTCCTAAAGTAGCCCTCGAGTGGGCCAGCCCTATACAAAATCATTCTCTGATATAAACTGAGTTTCCTGTGAAAATTGCAGCCAGATTGACCAACTTTAAGGGGTGTTTTGGGCTGATCTGGCATTTAACCTTACCCTCGCCAACTACACTCCCTGAACCTGCACTTTGGGCTAGATATGAATTTCTGAATGAACACACTACTAAAATTCATTTCAGGGGCGACTCCTGTGTGAATCAATGTGGTTTTCAACCTTGAATCTACCTTAATTGAGAATATATCAGCATTTCCTGATACAGCCATCTGGGGCTGTATTTTCGCCTTCCTGGATCACATATGACACATGTGACACCACTGGGATACCAGATGTAATCCTAAAACCTATGCAGTCAGATTTAGTATGTGGCAAGTGATTTTTAGGCTAAATTTCAGACTTATAGACCAATATTTGGTACTGGTTTGGGCTGAATTACATCTATTTTTGGCTATATTTAGAACAATATTTTGGTGGAATAATTTCTGATTAGACATGTAATGCTCCAAATGTGCCTAAAATATCCTCATTAATTATTAGAATATGCAGGAAATTAAATTTGGGCTTAATGTTAACAATATTATGACATACCTGACATCTTCCACCTGAGGGGTGGTATGGGGGGCTCCCCCACCCCGGAAATTGAAATTCCTAAAGTAGCCCTCGAGTGGGCCAGCCCTATACAAAATCATTCTCTGATATAAACTGAGTTTCCTGTGAAAATTGCAGCCAGATTGACCAACTTTAAGGGGTGTTTTGGGCTGATCTGGCATTTAACCTTACCCTCGCCAACTACACTCCCTGAACCTGCACTTTGGGCTAGATATGAATTTCTGAATGAACACACTACTAAAATTCATTTCAGGGGCGACTCCTGTGTGAATCAATGTGGTTTTCAACCTTGAATCTACCTTAATTGAGAATATATCAGCATTTCCTGATACAGCCATCTGGGGCTGTATTTTCGCCTTCCTGGATCACATATGACACATGTGACACCACTGGGATACCAGATGTAATCCTAAAACCTATGCAGTCAGATTTAGTATGTGGCAAGTGATTTTTAGGCCAAATTTCAGACTTATAGACCAATATTTGGTACTGGTTTGGGCTGAATTACATTTATTTTTGGCTATATTTAGAACAATATTTTGGTGGAATAATTTCTGATTAGACAGGTAATGCTCCAAATGTGCCTAAAATATCCTCATTAATTATTAGAATATGCAGGAAATTAAATTTGGGCTTAATGTTAACAATATTATGACATACCTGACATCTTCCACCTGAGGGGTGGTATGGGGGGCTCCCCCACCCCGGAAATTGAAATTCCTAAAGTAGCCCTCGAGTGGGCCAGCCCTATACAAAATCATTCTCTGATATAAACTGAGTTTCCTGTGAAAATTGCAGCCAGATTGACCAACTTTAAGGGGTGTTTTGGGCTGATCTGGCATTTAACCTTACCCTCGCCAACTACACTCCCTGAACCTGCACTTTGGGCTAGATATGAATTTCTGAATGAACACACTACTAAAATTCATTTCAGGGGCGACTCCTGTGTGAATCAATGTGGTTTTCAACCTTGAATCTACCTTAATTGAGAATATATCAGCATTTCCTGATACAGCCATCTGGGGCTGTATTTTCGCCTTCCTGGATCACATATGACACATGTGACACCACTGGGATACCAGATGTAATCCTAAACCTATGCAGTCAGATTTAGTATGTGGCAAGTGATTTTTAGGCCAAATTTCAGACTTATAGACCAATATTTGGTACTGGTTTGGGCTGAATTACATCTATTTTTGGCTATATTTAGAACAATATTTTGGTGGAATAATTTCTGATTAGACATGTAATGCTCCAAATGTGCCTAAAATATCCTCATTAATTATTAGAATATGCAGGAAATTAAATTTGGGCTTAATGTTAACAATATTATGACATACCTGACATCTTCCACCTGAGGGGTGGTATGGGGGGCTCCCCCACCCCGGAAATTGAAATTCCTAAAGTAGCCCTCGAGTGGGCCAGCCCTATACAAAATCATTCTCTGATATAAACTGAGTTTCCTGTGAAAATTGCAGCCAGATTGACCAACTTTAAGGGGTGTTTTGGGCTGATCTGGCATTTAACCTTACCCTCGCCAACTACACTCCCTGAACCTGCACTTTGGGCTAGATATGAATTTCTGAATGAACACACTACTAAAATTCATTTCAGGGGCGACTCCTGTGTGAATCAATGTGGTTTTCAACCTTGAATCTACCTTAATTGAGAATATATCAGCATTTCCTGATACAGCCATCTGGGGCTGTATTTTCGCCTTCCTGGATCACATATGACACATGTGACACCACTGGGATACCAGATGTAATCCTAAAACCTATGCAGTCAGATTTAGTATGTGGCAAGTGATTTTTAGGCCAAATTTCAGACTTATAGACCAATATTTGGTACTGGTTTGGGCTGAATTACATCTATTTTTGGCTATATTTAGAACAATATTTTGGTGGAATAATTTCTGATTAGACATGTAATGCTCCAAATGTGCCTAAAATATCCTCATTAATTATTAGAATATGCAGGAAATTAAATTTGGGCTTAATGTTAACAATATTATGACATACCTGACATCTTCCACCTGAGGGGTAGTATGGGGGGCTCCCCCACCCCGGAAATTGAAATTCCTAAAGTAGCCCTCGAGTGGGCCAGCCCTATACAAAATCATTCTCTGATATAAACTGAGTTTCCTGTGAAAATTGCAGCCAGATTGACCAACTTTAAGGGGTGTTTTGGGCTGATCTGGCATTTAACCTTACCCTCGCCAACTACACTCCCTGAACCTGCACTTTGGGCTAGATATGAATTTCTGAATGAACACACTACTAAAATTCATTTCAGGGGCGACTCCTGTGTGAATCAATGTGGTTTTCAACCTTGAATCTACCTTAATTGAGAATATATCAGCATTTCCTGATACAGCCATCTGGGGCTGTATTTTCGCCTTCCTGGATCACATATGACACATGTGACACCACTGGGATACCAGATGTAATCCTAAAACCTATGCAGTCAGATTTAGTATGTGGCAAGTGATTTTTAGGCCAAATTTCAGACTTATAGACCAATATTTGGTACTGGTTTGGGCTGAATTACATCTATTTTTGGCTATATTTAGAACAATATTTTGGTGGAATAATTTCTGATTAGACATGTAATGCTCCAAATGTGCCTAAAATATCCTCATTAATTATTAGAATATGCAGGAAATTAAATTTGGGCTTAATGTTAACAATATTATGACATACCTGACATCTTCCACCTGAGGGGTGGTATGGGGGGCTCCCCCACCCCGGAAATTGAAATTCCTAAAGTAGCCCTCGAGTGGGCCAGCCCTATATAAAATCATTCTCTGATATAAACTGAGTTTCCTGTGAAAATTGCAGCCAGATTGACCAACTTTAAGGGGTGTTTTGGGCTGATCTGGCATTTAACCTTACCCTCGCCAACTACACTCCCTGAACCTGCACTTTGGGCTAGATATGAATTTCTGAATGAACACACTACTAAAATTCATTTCAGGGGCGACTCCTGTGTGAATCAATGTGGTTTTCAACCTTGAATCTACCTTAATTGAGAATATATCAGCATTTCCTGATACAGCCATCTGGGGCTGTATTTTCGCCTTCCTGGATCACATATGACACATGTGACACCACTGGGATACCAGATGTAATCCTAAAACCTATGCAGTCAGATTTAGTATGTGGCAAGTGATTTTTAGGCCAAATTTCAGACTTATAGACCAATATTTGGTACTGGTTTGGGCTGAATTACATCTATTTTTGGCTATATTTAGAACAATATTTTGGTGGAATAATTTCTGATTAGACATGTAATGCTCCAAATGTGCCTAAAATATCCTCATTAATTATTAGAATATGCAGGAAATTAAATTTGGGCTTAATGTTAACAATATTATGACATACCTGACATCTTCCACCTGAGGGGTGGTATGGGGGGCTCCCCCACCCCGGAAATTGAAATTCCTAAAGTAGCCCTCGAGTGGGCCAGCCCTATACAAAATCATTCTCTGATATAAACTGAGTTTCCTGTGAAAATTGCAGCCAGATTGACCAACTTTAAGGGGTGTTTTGGGCTGATCTGGCATTTAACCTTACCCTCGCCAACTACACTCCCTGAACCTGCACTTTGGGCTAGATATGAATTTCTGAATGAACACACTACTAAAATTCATTTCAGGGGCGACTCCTGTGTGAATCAATGTGGTTTTCAACCTTGAATCTACCTTAATTGAGAATATATCAGCATTTCCTGATACAGCCATCTGGGGCTGTATTTTCGCCTTCCTGGATCACATATGACACATGTGACACCACTGGGATACCAGATGTAATCCTAAAACCTATGCAGTCAGATTTAGTATGTGGCAAGTGATTTTTAGGCCAAATTTCAGACTTATAGACCAATATTTGGTACTGGTTTGGGCTGAATTACATCTATTTTTGGCTATATTTAGAACAATATTTTGGTGGAATAATTTCTGATTAGACATGTAATGCTCCAAATGTGCCTAAAATATCCTCATTAATTATTAGAATATGCAGGAAATTAAATTTGGGCTTAATGTTAACAATATTATGACATACCTGACATCTTCCACCTGAGGGGTGGTATGGGGGGCTCCCCCACCCCGGAAATTGAAATTCCTAAAGTAGCCCTCGAGTGGGCCAGCCCTATACAAAATCATTCTCTGATATAAACTGAGTTTCCTGTGAAAATTGCAGCCAGATTGACCAACTTTAAGGGGTGTTTTGGGCTGATCTGGCATTTAACCTTACCCTCGCCAACTACACTCCCTGAACCTGCACTTTGGGCTAGATATGAATTTCTGAATGAACACACTACTAAAATTCATTTCAGGGGCGACTCCTGTGTGAATCAATGTGGTTTTCAACGTTGAATCTACCTTAATTGAGAATATATCAGCATTTCCTGATACAGCCATCTGGGGCTGTATTTTCGCCTTCCTGGATCACATATGACACATGTGACACCACTGGGATACCAGATGTAATCCTAAAACCTATGCAGTCAGATTTAGTATGTGGCAAGTGATTTTTAGGCCAAATTTCAGACTTATAGACCAATATTTGGTACTGGTTTGGGCTGAATTACATCTATTTTTGGCTATATTTAGAACAATATTTTGGTGGAATAATTTCTGATTAGACAGGTAATGCTCCAAATGTGCCTAAAATATCCTCATTAATTATTAGAATATGCAGGAAATTAAATTTGGGCTTAATGTTAACAATATTATGACATACCTGACATCTTCCACCTGAGGGGTGGTATGGGGGGCTCCCCCACCCCGGAAATTGAAATTCCTAAAGTAGCCCTCGAGTGGGCCAGCCCTATACAAAATCATTCTCTGATATAAACTGAGTTTCCTGTGAAAATTGCAGCCAGATTGACCAACTTTAAGGGGTGTTTTGGGCTGATCTGGCATTTAACCTTACCCTCGCCAACTACACTCCCTGAACCTGCACTTTGGGCTAGATATGAATTTCTGAATGAACACACTACTAAAATTCATTTCAGGGGCGACTCCTGTGTGAATCAATGTGGTTTTCAACCTTGAATCTACCTTAATTGAGAATATATCAGCATTTCCTGATACAGCCATCTGGGGCTGTATTTTCGCCTTCCTGGATCACATATGACACATGTGACACCACTGGGATACCAGATGTAATCCTAAAACCTATGCAGTCAGATTTAGTATGTGGCAAGTGATTTTTAGGCCAAATTTCAGACTTATAGACCAATATTTGGTACTGGTTTGGGCTGAATTACATCTATTTTTGGCTATATTTAGAACAATATTTTGGTGGAATAATTTCTGATTAGACATGTAATGCTCCAAATGTGCCTAAAATATCCTCATTAATTATTAGAATATGCAGGAAATTAAATTTGGGCTTAATGTTAACAATATTATGACATACCTGACATCTTCCACCTGAGGGGTAGTATGGGGGGCTCCCCCACCCCGGAAATTGAAATTCCTAAAGTAGCCCTCGAGTGGGCCAGCCCTATACAAAATCATTCTCTGATATAAACTGAGTTTCCTGTGAAAATTGCAGCCAGATTGACCAACTTTAAGGGGTGTTTTGGGCTGATCTGGCATTTAACCTTACCCTCGCCAACTACACTCCCTGAACCTGCACTTTGGGCTAGATATGAATTTCTGAATGAACACACTACTAAAATTCATTTCAGGGGCGACTCCTGTGTGAATCAATGTGGTTTTCAACCTTGAATCTACCTTAATTGAGAATATATCAGCATTTCCTGATACAGCCATCTGGGGCTGTATTTTCGCCTTCCTGGATCACATATGACACATGTGACACCACTGGGATACCAGATGTAATCCTAAAACCTATGCAGTCAGATTTAGTATGTGGCAAGTGATTTTTAGGCCAAATTTCAGACTTATAGACCAATATTTGGTACTGGTTTGGGCTGAATTACATCTATTTTTGGCTATATTTAGAACAATATTTTGGTGGAATAATTTCTGATTAGACATGTAATGCTCCAAATGTGCCTAAAATATCCTCATTAATTATTAGAATATGCAGGAAATTAAATTTGGGCTTAATGTTAACAATATTATGACATACCTGACATCTTCCACCTGAGGGGTGGTATGGGGGGCTCCCCCACCCCGGAAATTGAAATTCCTAAAGTAGCCCTCGAGTGGGCCAGCCCTATATAAAATCATTCTCTGATATAAACTGAGTTTCCTGTGAAAATTGCAGCCAGATTGACCAACTTTAAGGGGTGTTTTGGGCTGATCTGGCATTTAACCTTACCCTCGCCAACTACACTCCCTGAACCTGCACTTTGGGCTAGATATGAATTTCTGAATGAACACACTACTAAAATTCATTTCAGGGGCGACTCCTGTGTGAATCAATGTGGTTTTCAACCTTGAATCTACCTTAATTGAGAATATATCAGCATTTCCTGATACAGCCATCTGGGGCTGTATTTTCGCCTTCCTGGATCACATATGACACATGTGACACCACTGGGATACCAGATGTAATCCTAAAACCTATGCAGTCAGATTTAGTATGTGGCAAGTGATTTTTAGGCCAAATTTCAGACTTATAGACCAATATTTGGTACTGGTTTGGGCTGAATTACATCTATTTTTGGCTATATTTAGAACAATATTTTGGTGGAATAATTTCTGATTAGACATGTAATGCTCCAAATGTGCCTAAAATATCCTCATTAATTATTAGAATATGCAGGAAATTAAATTTGGGCTTAATGTTAACAATATTATGACATACCTGACATCTTCCACCTGAGGGGTGGTATGGGGGGCTCCCCCACCCCGGAAATTGAAATTCCTAAAGTAGCCCTCGAGTGGGCCAGCCCTATATAAAATCATTCTCTGATATAAACTGAGTTTCCTGTGAAAATTGCAGCCAGATTGACCAACTTTAAGGGGTGTTTTGGGCTGATCTGGCATTTAACCTTACCCTCGCCAACTACACTCCCTGAACCTGCACTTTGGGCTAGATATGAATTTCTGAATGAACACACTACTAAAATTCATTTCAGGGGCGACTCCTGTGTGAATCAATGTGGTTTTCAACCTTGAATCTACCTTAATTGAGAATATATCAGCATTTCCTGATACAGCCATCTGGGGCTGTATTTTCGCCTTCCTGGATCACATATGACACATGTGACACCACTGGGATACCAGATGTAATCCTAAAACCTATGCAGTCAGATTTAGTATGTGGCAAGTGATTTTTAGGCCAAATTTCAGACTTATAGACCAATATTTGGTACTGGTTTGGGCTGAATTACATCTATTTTTGGCTATATTTAGAACAATATTTTGGTGGAATAATTTCTGATTAGACATGTAATGCTCCAAATGTGCCTAAAATATCCTCATTAATTATTAGAATATGCAGGAAATTAAATTTGGGCTTAATGTTAACAATATTATGACATACCTGACATCTTCCACCTGAGGGGTGGTATGGGGGGCTCCCCCACCCCGGAAATTGAAATTCCTAAAGTAGCCCTCGAGTGGGCCAGCCCTATACAAAATCATTCTCTGATATAAACTGAGTTTCCTGTGAAAATTGCAGCCAGATTGACCAACTTTAAGGGGTGTTTTGGGCTGATCTGGCATTTAACCTTACCCTCGCCAACTACACTCCCTGAACCTGCACTTTGGGCTAGATATGAATTTCTGAATGAACACACTACTAAAATTCATTTCAGGGGCGACTCCTGTGTGAATCAATGTGGTTTTCAACCTTGAATCTACCTTAATTGAGAATATATCAGCATTTCCTGATACAGCCATCTGGGGCTGTATTTTCGCCTTCCTGGATCACATATGACACATGTGACACCACTGGGATACCAGATGTAATCCTAAAACCTATGCAGTCAGATTTAGTATGTGGCAAGTGATTTTTAGGCCAAATTTCAGACTTATAGACCAATATTTGGTACTGGTTTGGGCTGAATTACATCTATTTTTGGCTATATTTAGAACAATATTTTGGTGGAATAATTTCTGATTAGACATGTAATGCTCCAAATGTGCCTAAAATATCCTCATTAATTATTAGAATATGCAGGAAATTAAATTTGGGCTTAATGTTAACAATATTATGACATACCTGACATCTTCCACCTGAGGGGTGGTATGGGGGGCTCCCCCACCCCGGAAATTGAAATTCCTAAAGTAGCCCTCGAGTGGGCCAGCCCTATACAAAATCATTCTCTGATATAAACTGAGTTTCCTGTGAAAATTGCAGCCAGATTGACCAACTTTAAGGGGTGTTTTGGGCTGATCTGGCATTTAACCTTACCCTCGCCAACTACACTCCCTGAACCTGCACTTTGGGCTAGATATGAATTTCTGAATGAACACACTACTAAAATTCATTTCAGGGGCGACTCCTGTGTGAATCAATGTGGTTTTCAACCTTGAATCTACCTTAATTGAGAATATATCAGCATTTCCTGATACAGCCATCTGGGGCTGTATTTTCGCCTTCCTGGATCACATATGACACATGTGACACCACTGGGATACCAGATGTAATCCTAAAACCTATGCAGTCAGATTTAGTATGTGGCAAGTGATTTTTAGGCCAAATTTCAGACTTATAGACCAATATTTGGTACTGGTTTGGGCTGAATTACATCTATTTTTGGCTATATTTAGAACAATATTTTGGTGGAATAATTTCTGATTAGACATGTAATGCTCCAAATGTGCCTAAAATATCCTCATTAATTATTAGAATATGCAGGAAATTAAATTTGGGCTTAATGTTAACAATATTATGACATACCTGACATCTTCCACCTGAGGGGTGGTATGGGGGGCTCCCCCACCCCGGAAATTGAAATTCCTAAAGTAGCCCTCGAGTGGGCCAGCCCTATACAAAATCATTCTCTGATATAAACTGAGTTTCCTGTGAAAATTGCAGCCAGATTGACCAACTTTAAGGGGTGTTTTGGGCTGATCTGGCATTTAACCTTACCCTCGCCAACTACACTCCCTGAACCTGCACTTTGGGCTAGATATGAATTTCTGAATGAACACACTACTAAAATTCATTTCAGGGGCGACTCCTGTGTGAATCAATGTGGTTTTCAACCTTGAATCTACCTTAATTGAGAATATATCAGCATTTCCTGATACAGCCATCTGGGGCTGTATTTTCGCCTTCCTGGATCACATATGACACATGTGACACCACTGGGATACCAGATGTAATCCTAAAACCTATGCAGTCAGATTTAGTATGTGGCAAGTGATTTTTAGGCCAAATTTCAGACTTATAGACCAATATTTGGTACTGGTTTGGGCTGAATTACATCTATTTTTGGCTATATTTAGAACAATATTTTGGTGGAATAATTTCTGATTAGACAGGTAATGCTCCAAATGTGCCTAAAATATCCTCATTAATTATTAGAATATGCAGGAAATTAAATTTGGGCTTAATGTTAACAATATTATGACATACCTGACATCTTCCACCTGAGGGGTGGTATGGGGGGCTCCCCCACCCCGGAAATTGAAATTCCTAAAGTAGCCCTCGAGTGGGCCAGCCCTATACAAAATCATTCTCTGATATAAACTGAGTTTCCTGTGAAAATTGCAGCCAGATTGACCAACTTTAAGGGGTGTTTTGGGCTGATCTGGCATTTAACCTTACCCTCGCCAACTACACTCCCTGAACTTGCACTTTGGGCTAGATATGAATTTCTGAATAAACACACTACTAAAATTCATTTCAGGGGCGACTCCTGTGTGAATCAATGTGGTTTTCAACCTTGAATCTACCTTAATTGAGAATATATCAGCATTTCCTGATACAGCCATCTGGGGCTGTATTTTCGCCTTCCTGGATCACATATGACACATGTGACACCACTGGGATACCAGATGTAATCCTAAAACCTATGCAGTCAGATTTAGTATGTGGCAAGTGATTTTTAGGCCAAATTTCAGACTTATAGACCAATATTTGGTACTGGTTTGGGCTGAATTACATCTATTTTTGGCTATATTTAGAACAATATTTTGGTGGAATAATTTCTGATTAGACAGGTAATGCTCCAAATGTGCCTAAAATATCCTCATTAATTATTAGAATATGCAGGAAATTAAATTTGGGCTTAATGTTAACAATATTATGACATACCTGACATCTTCCACCTGAGGGATGGTATGGGGGGTTCCCCCACCCCGGAAATTGAAATTCCTAAAGTAGCCCTCGAGTGGGCCAGCCCTATACAAAATCATTCTCTGATATAAACTGAGTTTCCTGTGAAAATTGCAGCCAGATTGACCAATTTTAAGGGGTGTTTTGGGCTGATCTGGCATTTAACCTTACCCTCGCCAACTACACTCCCTGAACTTGCACTTTGGGCTAGATATGAATTTCTGAATGAACACACTACTAAAATTCATTTCAGGGGCGACTCCTGTGTGAATCAATGTGGTTTTCAACCTTGAATCTACCTTAATTGAGAATATATCAGCATTTCCTGATACAGCCATCTGGGGCTGTATTTTCGCCTTCCTGGATCACATATGACACATGTGACACCACTGGGATACCAGATGTAATCCTAAAACCTATGCAGTCAGATTTAGTATGTGGCAAGTGATATTTAGGCCAAATTTCAGACTTATAGACCAATATTTGGTACTGGTTTGGGCTGAATTACATCTATTTTTGGCTATATTTAGAACAATATTTTGGTGGAATAATTTCTGATTAGACATGTAATGCTCCAAATGTGCCTAAAATATCCTCATTAATTATTAGAATATGCAGGAAATTAAATTTGGGCTTAATGTTAACAATATTATGACATACCTGACATCTTCCACCTGAGGGGTGGTATGGGGGGCTCCCCCACCCCGGAAATTGAAATTCCTAAAGTAGCCCTCGAGTGGGCCAGCCCTATACAAAATCATTCTCTGATATAAACTGAGTTTCCTGTGAAAATTGCAGCCAGATTGACCAACTTTAAGGGGTGTTTTGGGCTGATCTGGCATTTAACCTTACCCTCGCCAACTACACTCCCTGAACCTGCACTTTGGGCTAGATATGAATTTCTGAATGAACACACTACTAAAATTCATTTCAGGGGCGACTCCTGTGTGAATCAATGTGGTTTTCAACCTTGAATCTACCTTAATTGAGAATATATCAGCATTTCCTGATACAGCCATCTGGGGCTGTATTTTCGCCTTCCTGGATCACATATGACACATGTGACACCACTGGGATACCAGATGTAATCCTAAAACCTATGCAGTCAGATTTAGTATGTGGCAAGTGATTTTTAGGCCAAATTTCAGACTTATAGACCAATATTTGGTACTGGTTTGGGCTGAATTACATCTATTTTTGGCTATATTTAGAACAATATTTTGGTGGAATAATTTCTGATTAGACAGGTAATGCTCCAAATGTGCCTAAAATATCCTCATTAATTATTAGAATATGCAGGAAATTAAATTTGGGCTTAATGTTAACAATATTATGACATACCTGACATCTTCCACCTGAGGGGTGGTATGGGGGGCTCCCCCACCCCGGAAATTGAAATTCCTAAAGTAGCCCTCGAGTGGGCCAGCCCTATACAAAATCATTCTCTGATATAAACTGAGTTTCCTGTGAAAATTGCAGCCAGATTGACCAACTTTAAGGGGTGTTTTGGGCTGATCTGGCATTTAACCTTACCCTCGCCAACTACACTCCCTGAACTTGCACTTTGGGCTAGATATGAATTTATGAATAAACACACTACTAAAATTCATTTCAGGGGCGACTCCTGTGTGAATCAATGTGGTTTTCAACCTTGAATCTACCTTAATTGAGAATATATCAGCATTTCCTGATACAGCCATCTGGGGCTGTATTTTCGCCTTCCTGGATCACATATGACACATGTGACACCACTGGGATACCAGATGTAATCCTAAAACCTATGCAGTCAGATTTAGTATGTGGCAAGTGATTTTTAGGCCAAATTTCAGACTTATAGACCAATATTTGGTACTGGTTTGGGCTGAATTACATCTATTTTTGGCTATATTTAGAACAATATTTTGGTGGAATAATTTCTGATTAGACAGGTAATGCTCCAAATGTGCCTAAAATATCCTCATTAATTATTAGAATATGCAGGAAATTAAATTTGGGCTTAATGTTAACAATATTATGACATACCTGACATCTTCCACCTGAGGGATGGTATGGGGGGTTCCCCCACCCCGGAAATTGAAATTCCTAAAGTAGCCCTCGAGTGGGCCAGCCCTATACAAAATCATTCTCTGATATAAACTGAGTTTCCTGTGAAAATTGCAGCCAGATTGACCAATTTTAAGGGGTGTTTTGGGCTGATCTGGCATTTAACCTTACCCTCGCCAACTACACTCCCTGAACTTGCACTTTGGGCTAGATATGAATTTCTGAATGAACACACTACTAAAATTCATTTCAGGGGCGACTCCTGTGTGAATCAATGTGGTTTTCAACCTTGAATCTACCTTAATTGAGAATATATCAGCATTTCCTGATACAGCCATCTGGGGCTGTATTTTCGCCTTCCTGGATCACATATGACACATGTGACACCACTGGGATACCAGATGTAATCCTAAAACCTATGCAGTCAGATTTAGTATGTGGCAAGTGATATTTAGGCCAAATTTCAGACTTATAGACCAATATTTGGTACTGGTTTGGGCTGAATTACATCTATTTTTGGCTATATTTAGAACAATATTTTGGTGGAATAATTTCTGATTAGACATGTAATGCTCCAAATGTGCCTAAAATATCCTCATTAATTATTAGAATATGCAGGAAATTAAATTTGGGCTTAATGTTAACAATATTATGACATACCTGACATCTTCCACCTGAGGGGTGGTATGGGGGGCTCCCCCACCCCGGAAATTGAAATTCCTAAAGTAGCCCTCGAGTGGGCCAGCCCTATACAAAATCATTCTCTGATATAAACTGAGTTTCCTGTGAAAATTGCAGCCAGATTGACCAACTTTAAGGGGTGTTTTGGGCTGATCTGGCATTTAACCTTACCCTCGCCAACTACACTCCCTGAACCTGCACTTTGGGCTAGATATGAATTTCTGAATGAACACACTACTAAAATTCATTTCAGGGGCGACTCCTGTGTGAATCAATGTGGTTTTCAACCTTGAATCTACCTTAATTGAGAATATATCAGCATTTCCTGATACAGCCATCTGGGGCTGTATTTTCGCCTTCCTGGATCACATATGACACATGTGACACCACTGGGATACCAGATGTAATCCTAAAACCTATGCAGTCAGATTTAGTATGTGGCAAGTGATTTTTAGGCCAAATTTCAGACTTATAGACCAATATTTGGTACTGGTTTGGGCTGAATTACATCTATTTTTGGCTATATTTAGAACAATATTTTGGTGGAATAATTTCTGATTAGACAGGTAATGCTCCAAATGTGCCTAAAATATCCTCATTAATTATTAGAATATGCAGGAAATTAAATTTGGGCTTAATGTTAACAATATTATGACATACCTGACATCTTCCACCTGAGGGATGGTATGGGGGGTTCCCCCACCCCGGAAATTGAAATTCCTAAAGTAGCCCTCGAGTGGGCCAGCCCTATACAAAATCATTCTCTGATATAAACTGAGTTTCCTGTGAAAATTGCAGCCAGATTGACCAATTTTAAGGGGTGTTTTGGGCTGATCTGGCATTTAACCTTACCCTCGCCAACTACACTCCCTGAACTTGCACTTTGGGCTAGATATGAATTTCTGAATGAACACACTACTAAAATTCATTTCAGGGGCGACTCCTGTGTGAATCAATGTGGTTTTCAACCTTGAATCTACCTTAATTGAGAATATATCAGCATTTCCTGATACAGCCATCTGGGGCTGTATTTTCGCCTTCCTGGATCACATATGACACATGTGACACCACTGGGATACCAGATGTAATCCTAAAACCTATGCAGTCAGATTTAGTATGTGGCAAGTGATTTTTAGGCCAAATTTCAGACTTATAGACCAATATTTGGTACTGGTTTGGGCTGAATTACATCTATTTTTGGCTATATTTAGAACAATATTTTGGTGGAATAATTTCTGATTAGACATGTAATGCTCCAAATGTGCCTAAAATATCCTCATTAATTATTAGAATATGCAGGAAATTAAATTTGGGCTTAATGTTAACAATATTATGACATACCTGACATCTTCCACCTGAGGGGTGGTATGGGGGGCTCCCCCACCCCGGAAATTGAAATTCCTAAAGTAGCCCTCGAGTGGGCCAGCCCTATACAAAATCATTCTCTGATATAAACTGAGTTTCCTGTGAAAATTGCAGCCAGATTGACCAACTTTAAGGGGTGTTTTGGGCTGATCTGGCATTTAACCTTACCCTCGCCAACTACACTCCCTGAACCTGCACTTTGGGCTAGATATGAATTTCTGAATGAACACACTACTAAAATTCATTTCAGGGGCGACTCCTGTGTGAATCAATGTGGTTTTCAACCTTGAATCTACCTTAATTGAGAATATATCAGCATTTCCTGATACAGCCATCTGGGGCTGTATTTTCGCCTTCCTGGATCACATATGACACATGTGACACCACTGGGATACCAGATGTAATCCTAAAACCTATGCAGTCAGATTTAGTATGTGGCAAGTGATTTTTAGGCCAAATTTCAGACTTATAGACCAATATTTGGTACTGGTTTGGGCTGAATTACATCTATTTTTGGCTATATTTCGAACAATATTTTGGTGGAATAATTTCTGATTAGACAGGTAATGCTCCAAATGTGCCTAAAATATCCTCATTAATTATTAGAATATGCAGGAAATTAAATTTGGGCTTAATGTTAACAATATTATGACATACCTGACATCTTCCACCTGAGGGATGGTATGGGGGGTTCCCCCACCCCGGAAATTGAAATTCCTAAAGTAGCCCTCGAGTGGGCCAGCCCTATACAAAATCATTCTCTGATATAAACTGAGTTTCCTGTGAAAATTGCAGCCAGATTGACCAATTTTAAGGGGTGTTTTGGGCTGATCTGGCATTTAACCTTACCCTCGCCAACTACACTCCCTGAACTTGCACTTTGGGCTAGATATGAATTTCTGAATGAACACACTACTAAAATTCATTTCAGGGGCGACTCCTGTGTGAATCAATGTGGTTTTCAACCTTGAATCTACCTTAATTGAGAATATATCAGCATTTCCTGATACAGCCATCTGGGGCTGTATTTTCGCCTTCCTGGATCACATATGACACATGTGACACCACTGGGATACCAGATGTAATCCTAAAACCTATGCAGTCAGATTTAGTATGTGGCAAGTGATATTTAGGCCAAATTTCAGACTTATAGACCAATATTTGGTACTGGTTTGGGCTGAATTACATCTATTTTTGGCTATATTTAGAACAATATTTTGGTGGAATAATTTCTGATTAGACATGTAATGCTCCAAATGTGCCTAAAATATCCTCATTAATTATTAGAATATGCAGGAAATTAAATTTGGGCTTAATGTTAACAATATTATGACATACCTGACATCTTCCACCTGAGGGATGGTATGGGGGGTTCCCCCACCCCGGAAATTGAAATTCCTAAAGTAGCCCTCGAGTGGGCCAGCCCTATACAAAATCATTCTCTGATATAAACTGAGTTTCCTGTGAAAATTGCAGCCAGATTGACCAATTTTAAGGGGTGTTTTGGGCTGATCTGGCATTTAACCTTACCCTCGCCAACTACACTCCCTGAACTTGCACTTTGGGCTAGATATGAATTTCTGAATGAACACACTACTAAAATTCATTTCAGGGGCGACTCCTGTGTGAATCAATGTGGTTTTCAACCTTGAATCTACCTTAATTGAGAATATATCAGCATTTCCTGATACAGCCATCTGGGGCTGTATTTTCGCCTTCCTGGATCACATATGACACATGTGACACCACTGGGATACCAGATGTAATCCTAAAACCTATGCAGTCAGATTTAGTATGTGGCAAGTGATATTTAGGCCAAATTTCAGACTTATAGACCAATATTTGGTACTGGTTTGGGCTGAATTACATCTATTTTTGGCTATATTTAGAACAATATTTTGGTGGAATAATTTCTGATTAGACATGTAATGCTCCAAATGTGCCTAAAATATCCTCATTAATTATTAGAATATGCAGGAAATTAAATTTGGGCTTAATGTTAACAATATTATGACATACCTGACATCTTCCACCTGAGGGGTGGTATGGGGGGCTCCCCCACCCCGGAAATTGAAATTCCTAAAGTAGCCCTCGAGTGGGCCAGCCCTATACAAAATCATTCTCTGATATAAACTGAGTTTCCTGTGAAAATTGCAGCCAGATTGACCAACTTTAAGGGGTGTTTTGGGCTGATCTGGCATTTAACCTTACCCTCGCCAACTACACTCCCTGAACCTGCACTTTGGGCTAGATATGAATTTCTGAATGAACACACTACTAAAATTCATTTCAGGGGCGACTCCTGTGTGAATCAATGTGGTTTTCAACCTTGAATCTACCTTAATTGAGAATATATCAGCATTTCCTGATACAGCCATCTGGGGCTGTATTTTCGCCTTCCTGGATCACATATGACACATGTGACACCACTGGGATACCAGATGTAATCCTAAAACCTATGCAGTCAGATTTAGTATGTGGCAAGTGATTTTTAGGCCAAATTTCAGACTTATAGACCAATATTTGGTACTGGTTTGGGCTGAATTACATCTATTTTTGGCTATATTTAGAACAATATTTTGGTGGAATAATTTCTGATTAGACAGGTAATGCTCCAAATGTGCCTAAAATATCCTCATTAATTATTAGAATATGCAGGAAATTAAATTTGGGCTTAATGTTAACAATATTATGACATACCTGACATCTTCCACCTGAGGGATGGTATGGGGGGTTCCCCCACCCCGGAAATTGAAATTCCTAAAGTAGCCCTCGAGTGGGCCAGCCCTATACAAAATCATTCTCTGATATAAACTGAGTTTCCTGTGAAAATTGCAGCCAGATTGACCAATTTTAAGGGGTGTTTTGGGCTGATCTGGCATTTAACCTTACCCTCGCCAACTACACTCCCTGAACTTGCACTTTGGGCTAGATATGAATTTCTGAATGAACACACTACTAAAATTCATTTCAGGGGCGACTCCTGTGTGAATCAATGTGGTTTTCAACCTTGAATCTACCTTAATTGAGAATATATCAGCATTTCCTGATACAGCCATCTGGGGCTGTATTTTCGCCTTCCTGGATCACATATGACACATGTGACACCACTGGGATACCAGATGTAATCCTAAAACCTATGCAGTCAGATTTAGTATGTGGCAAGTGATATTTAGGCCAAATTTCAGACTTATAGACCAATATTTGGTACTGGTTTGGGCTGAATTACATCTATTTTTGGCTATATTTAGAACAATATTTTGGTGGAATAATTTCTGATTAGACATGTAATGCTCCAAATGTGCCTAAAATATCCTCATTAATTATTAGAATATGCAGGAAATTAAATTTGGGCTTAATGTTAACAATATTATGACATACCTGACATCTTCCACCTGAGGGGTGGTATGGGGGGCTCCCCCACCCCGGAAATTGAAATTCCTAAAGTAGCCGTCGAGTGGGCCAGCCCTATACAAAATCATTCTCTGATATAAACTGAGTTTCCTGTGAAAATTGCAGCCAGATTGACCAACTTTAAGGGGTGTTTTGGGCTGATCTGGCATTTAACCTTACCCTCGCCAACTACACTCCCTGAACTTGCACTTTGGGCTAGATATGAATTTCTGAATGAACACACTACTAAAATTCATTTCAGGGGCGACTCCTGTGTGAATCAATGTGGTTTTCAACCTTGAATCTACCTTAATTGAGAATATATCAGCATTTCCTGATACAGCCATCTGGGGCTGTATTTTCGCCTTCCTGGATCACATATGACACATGTGACACCACTGGGATACCAGATGTAATCCTAAAACCTATGCAGTCAGATTTAGTATGTGGCAAGTGATTTTTAGGCCAAATTTCAGACTTATAGACCAATATTTGGTACTGGTTTGGGCTGAATTACATCTATTTTTGACTATATTTAGAACAATATTTTGGTGGAATAATTTCTGATTAGACAGGTAATGCTCCAAATGTGCCTAAAATATCCTCATTAATTATTAGAATATGCAGGAAATTAAATTTGGGCTTAATGTTAACAATATTATGACATACCTGACATCTTCCACCTGAGGGATGGTATGGGGGGTTCCCCCACCCCGGAAATTGAAATTCCTAAAGTAGCCCTCGAGTGGGCCAGCCCTATACAAAATCATTCTCTGATATAAACTGAGTTTCCTGTGAAAATTGCAGCCAGATTGACCAACTTTAAGGGGTGTTTTGGGCTGATCTGGCATTTAACCTTACCCTCGCCAACTACACTCCCTGAACCTGCACTTTGGGCTAGATATGAATTTCTGAATGAACACACTACTAAAATTCATTTCAGGGGCGACTCCTGTGTGAATCAATGTGGTTTTCAACCTTGAATCTACCTTAATTGAGAATATATCAGCATTTCCTGATACAGCCATCTGGGGCTGTATTTTCGCCTTCCTGGATCACATATGACACATGTGACACCACTGGGATACCAGATGTAATCCTAAAACCTATGCAGTCAGATTTAGTATGTGGCAAGTGATTTTTAGGCCAAATTTCAGACTTATAGACCAATATTTGGTACTGGTTTGGGCTGAATTACATCTATTTTTGACTATATTTAGAACAATATTTTGGTGGAATAATTTCTGATTAGACAGGTAATGCTCCAAATGTGCCTAAAATATCCTCATTAATTATTAGAATATGCAGGAAATTAAATTTGGGCTTAATGTTAACAATATTATGACATACCTGACATCTTCCACCTGAGGGATGGTATGGGGGGTTCCCCCACCCCGGAAATTGAAATTCCTAAAGTAGCCCTCGAGTGGGCCAGCCCTATACAAAATCATTCTCTGATATAAACTGAGTTTCCTGTGAAAATTGCAGCCAGATTGACCAATTTTAAGGGGTGTTTTGGGCTGATCTGGCATTTAACCTTACCCTCGCCAACTACACTCCCTGAACTTGCACTTTGGGCTAGATATGAATTTCTGAATGAACACACTACTAAAATTCATTTCAGGGGCGACTCCTGTGTGAATCAATATGGTTTTCAACCTTGAATCTACCTTAATTGAGAATATATCAGCATTTCCTGATACAGCCATCTGGGGCTGTATTTTCGCCTTCCTGGATCACATATGACACATGTGACACCACTGGGATACCAGATGTAATCCTAAAACCTATGCAGTCAGATTTAGTATGTGGCAAGTGATATTTAGGCCAAATTTCAGACTTATAGACCAATATTTGGTACTGGTTTGGGCTGAATTACATCTATTTTTGGCTATATTTAGAACAATATTTTGGTGGAATAATTTCTGATTAGACATGTAATGCTCCAAATGTGCCTAAAATATCCTCATTAATTATTAGAATATGCAGGAAATTAAATTTGGGCTTAATGTTAACAATATTATGACATACCTGACATCTTCCACCTGAGGGGTGGTATGGGGGGCTCCCCCACCCCGGAAATTGAAATTCCTAAAGTAGCCCTCGAGTGGGCCAGCCCTATACAAAATCATTCTCTGATATAAACTGAGTTTCCTGTGAAAATTGCAGCCAGATTGACCAACTTTAAGGGGTGTTTTGGGCTGATCTGGCATTTAACCTTACCCTCGCCAACTACACTCCCTGAACTTGCACTTTGGGCTAGATATGAATTTCTGAATAAACACACTACTAAAATTCATTTCAGGGGCGACTCCTGTGTGAATCAATGTGGTTTTCAACCTTGAATCTACCTTAATTGAGAATATATCAGCATTTCCTGATACAGCCATCTGGGGCTGTATTTTCGCCTTCCTGGATCACATATGACACATGTGACACCACTGGGATACCAGATGTAATCCTAAAACCTATGCAGTCAGATTTAGTATGTGGCAAGTGATTTTTAGGCCAAATTTCAGACTTATAGACCAATATTTGGTACTGGTTTGGGCTGAATTACATCTATTTTTGGCTATATTTAGAACAATATTTTGGTGGAATAATTTCTGATTAGACAGGTAATGCTCCAAATGTGCCTAAAATATCCTCATTAATTATTAGAATATGCAGGAAATTAAATTTGGGCTTAATGTTAACAATATTATGACATACCTGACATCTTCCACCTGAGGGGTGGTATGGGGGGCTCCCCCACCCCGGAAATTGAAATTCCTAAAGTAGCCCTCGAGTGGGCCAGCCCTATACAAAATCATTCTCTGATATAAACTGAGTTTCCTGTGAAAATTGCAGCCAGATTGACCAACTTTAAGGGGTGTTTTGGGCTGATCTGGCATTTAACCTTACCCTCGCCAACTACACTCCCTGAACCTGCACTTTGGGCTAGATATGAATTTCTGAATGAACACACTACTAAAATTCATTTCAGGGGCGACTCCTGTGTGAATCAATGTGGTTTTCAACCTTGAATCTACCTTAATTGAGAATATATCAGCATTTCCTGATACAGCCATCTGGGGCTGTATTTTCGCCTTCCTGGATCACATATGACACATGTGACACCACTGGGATACCAGATGTAATCCTAAAACCTATGCAGTCAGATTTAGTATGTGGCAAGTGATTTTTAGGCCAAATTTCAGACTTATAGACCAATATTTGGTACTGGTTTGGGCTGAATTACATCTATTTTTGGCTATATTTAGAACAATATTTTGGTGGAATAATTTCTGATTAGACAGGTAATGCTCCAAATGTGCCTAAAATATCCTCATTAATTATTAGAATATGCAGGAAATTAAATTTGGGCTTAATGTTAACAATATTATGACATACCTGACATCTTCCACCTGAGGGATGGTATGGGGGGTTCCCCCACCCCGGAAATTGAAATTCCTAAAGTAGCCCTCGAGTGGGCCAGCCCTATACAAAATCATTCTCTGATATAAACTGAGTTTCCTGTGAAAATTGCAGCCAGATTGACCAATTTTAAGGGGTGTTTTGGGCTGATCTGGCATTTAACCTTACCCTCGCCAACTACACTCCCTGAACTTGCACTTTGGGCTAGATATGAATTTCTGAATGAACACACTACTAAAATTCATTTCAGGGGCGACTCCTGTGTGAATCAATGTGGTTTTCAACCTTGAATCTACCTTAATTGAGAATATATCAGCATTTCCTGATACAGCCATCTGGGGCTGTATTTTCGCCTTCCTGGATCACATATGACACATGTGACACCACTGGGATACCAGATGTAATCCTAAAACCTATGCAGTCAGATTTAGTATGTGGCAAGTGATATTTAGGCCAAATTTCAGACTTATAGACCAATATTTGGTACTGGTTTGGGCTGAATTACATCTATTTTTGGCTATATTTAGAACAATATTTTGGTGGAATAATTTCTGATTAGACATGTAATGCTCCAAATGTGCCTAAAATATCCTCATTAATTATTAGAATATGCAGGAAATTAAATTTGGGCTTAATGTTAACAATATTATGACATACCTGACATCTTCCACCTGAGGGGTGGTATGGGGGGCTCCCCCACCCCGGAAATTGAAATTCCTAAAGTAGCCCTCGAGTGGGCCAGCCCTATACAAAATCATTCTCTGATATAAACTGAGTTTCCTGTGAAAATTGCAGCCAGATTGACCAACTTTAAGGGGTGTTTTGGGCTGATCTGGCATTTAACCTTACCCTCGCCAACTACACTCCCTGAACTTGCACTTTGGGCTAGATATGAATTTCTGAATAAACACACTACTAAAATTCATTTCAGGGGCGACTCCTGTGTGAATCAATGTGGTTTTCAACCTTGAATCTACCTTAATTGAGAATATATCAGCATTTCCTGATACAGCCATCTGGGGCTGTATTTTCGCCTTCCTGGATCACATATGACACATGTGACACCACTGGGATACCAGATGTAATCCTAAAACCTATGCAGTCAGATTTAGTATGTGGCAAGTGATTTTTAGGCCAAATTTCAGACTTATAGACCAATATTTGGTACTGGTTTGGGCTGAATTACATCTATTTTTGGCTATATTTCGAACAATATTTTGGTGGAATAATTTCTGATTAGACAGGTAATGCTCCAAATGTGCCTAAAATATCCTCATTAATTATTAGAATATGCAGGAAATTAAATTTGGGCTTAATGTTAACAATATTATGACATACCTGACATCTTCCACCTGAGGGGTGGTATGGGGGGCTCCCCCACCCCGGAAATTGAAATTCCTAAAGTAGCCCTCGAGTGGGCCAGCCCTATACAAAATCATTCTCTGATATAAACTGAGTTTCCTGTGAAAATTGCAGCCAGATTGACCAACTTTAAGGGGTGTTTTGGGCTGATCTGGCATTTAACCTTACCCTCGCCAACTACACTCCCTGAACCTGCACTTTGGGCTAGATATGAATTTCTGAATGAACACACTACTAAAATTCATTTCAGGGGCGACTCCTGTGTGAATCAATGTGGTTTTCAACCTTGAATCTACCTTAATTGAGAATATATCAGCATTTCCTGATACAGCCATCTGGGGCTGTATTTTCGCCTTCCTGGATCACATATGACACATGTGACACCACTGGGATACCAGATGTAATCCTAAAACCTATGCAGTCAGATTTAGTATGTGGCAAGTGATTTTTAGGCCAAATTTCAGACTTATAGACCAATATTTGGTACTGGTTTGGGCTGAATTACATCTATTTTTGGCTATATTTAGAACAATATTTTGGTGGAATAATTTCTGATTAGACAGGTAATGCTCCAAATGTGCCTAAAATATCCTCATTAATTATTAGAATATGCAGGAAATTAAATTTGGGCTTAATGTTAACAATATTATGACATACCTGACATCTTCCACCTGAGGGATGGTATGGGGGGTTCCCCCACCCCGGAAATTGAAATTCCTAAAGTAGCCCTCGAGTGGGCCAGCCCTATACAAAATCATTCTCTGATATAAACTGAGTTTCCTGTGAAAATTGCAGCCAGATTGACCAATTTTAAGGGGTGTTTTGGGCTGATCTGGCATTTAACCTTACCCTCGCCAACTACACTCCCTGAACTTGCACTTTGGGCTAGATATGAATTTCTGAATGAACACACTACTAAAATTCATTTCAGGGGCGACTCCTGTGTGAATCAATGTGGTTTTCAACCTTGAATCTACCTTAATTGAGAATATATCAGCATTTCCTGATACAGCCATCTGGGGCTGTATTTTCGCCTTCCTGGATCACATATGACACATGTGACACCACTGGGATACCAGATGTAATCCTAAAACCTATGCAGTCAGATTTAGTATGTGGCAAGTGATTTTTAGGCCAAATTTCAGACTTATAGACCAATATTTGGTACTGGTTTGGGCTGAATTACATCTATTTTTGGCTATATTTAGAACAATATTTTGGTGGAATAATTTCTGATTAGACAGGTAATGCTCCAAATGTGCCTAAAATATCCTCATTAATTATTAGAATATGCAGGAAATTAAATTTGGGCTTAATGTTAACAATATTATGACATACCTGACATCTTCCACCTGAGGGATGGTATGGGGGGTTCCCCCACCCCGGAAATTGAAATTCCTAAAGTAGCCCTCGAGTGGGCCAGCCCTATACAAAATCATTCTCTGATATAAACTGAGTTTCCTGTGAAAATTGCAGCCAGATTGACCAATTTTAAGGGGTGTTTTGGGCTGATCTGGCATTTAACCTTACCCTCGCCAACTACACTCCCTGAACTTGCACTTTGGGCTAGATATGAATTTCTGAATGAACACACTACTAAAATTCATTTCAGGGGCGACTCCTGTGTGAATCAATGTGGTTTTCAACCTTGAATCTACCTTAATTGAGAATATATCAGCATTTCCTGATACAGCCATCTGGGGCTGTATTTTCGCCTTCCTGGATCACATATGACACATGTGACACCACTGGGATACCAGATGTAATCCTAAAACCTATGCAGTCAGATTTAGTATGTGGCAAGTGATATTTAGGCCAAATTTCAGACTTATAGACCAATATTTGGTACTGGTTTGGGCTGAATTACATCTATTTTTGGCTATATTTAGAACAATATTTTGGTGGAATAATTTCTGATTAGACATGTAATGCTCCAAATGTGCCTAAAATATCCTCATTAATTATTAGAATATGCAGGAAATTAAATTTGGGCTTAATGTTAACAATATTATGACATACCTGACATCTTCCACCTGAGGGGTGGTATGGGGGGCTCCCCCACCCCGGAAATTGAAATTCCTAAAGTAGCCCTCGAGTGGGCCAGCCCTATACAAAATCATTCTCTGATATAAACTGAGTTTCCTGTGAAAATTGCAGCCAGATTGACCAACTTTAAGGGGTGTTTTGGGCTGATCTGGCATTTAACCTTACCCTCGCCAACTACACTCCCTGAACTTGCACTTTGGGCTAGATATGAATTTCTGAATAAACACACTACTAAAATTCATTTCAGGGGCGACTCCTGTGTGAATCAATGTGGTTTTCAACCTTGAATCTACCTTAATTGAGAATATATCAGCATTTCCTGATACAGCCATCTGGGGCTGTATTTTCGCCTTCCTGGATCACATATGACACATGTGACACCACTGGGATACCAGATGTAATCCTAAAACCTATGCAGTCAGATTTAGTATGTGGCAAGTGATTTTTAGGCCAAATTTCAGACTTATAGACCAATATTTGGTACTGGTTTGGGCTGAATTACATCTATTTTTGGCTATATTTCGAACAATATTTTGGTGGAATAATTTCTGATTAGACAGGTAATGCTCCAAATGTGCCTAAAATATCCTCATTAATTATTAGAATATGCAGGAAATTAAATTTGGGCTTAATGTTAACAATATTATGACATACCTGACATCTTCCACCTGAGGGGTGGTATGGGGGGCTCCCCCACCCCGGAAATTGAAATTCCTAAAGTAGCCCTCGAGTGGGCCAGCCCTATACAAAATCATTCTCTGATATAAACTGAGTTTCCTGTGAAAATTGCAGCCAGATTGACCAACTTTAAGGGGTGTTTTGGGCTGATCTGGCATTTAACCTTACCCTCGCCAACTACACTCCCTGAACCTGCACTTTGGGCTAGATATGAATTTCTGAATGAACACACTACTAAAATTCATTTCAGGGGCGACTCCTGTGTGAATCAATGTGGTTTTCAACCTTGAATCTACCTTAATTGAGAATATATCAGCATTTCCTGATACAGCCATCTGGGGCTGTATTTTCGCCTTCCTGGATCACATATGACACATGTGACACCACTGGGATACCAGATGTAATCCTAAAACCTATGCAGTCAGATTTAGTATGTGGCAAGTGATTTTTAGGCCAAATTTCAGACTTATAGACCAATATTTGGTACTGGTTTGGGCTGAATTACATCTATTTTTGGCTATATTTAGAACAATATTTTGGTGGAATAATTTCTGATTAGACAGGTAATGCTCCAAATGTGCCTAAAATATCCTCATTAATTATTAGAATATGCAGGAAATTAAATTTGGGCTTAATGTTAACAATATTATGACATACCTGACATCTTCCACCTGAGGGATGGTATGGGGGGTTCCCCCACCCCGGAAATTGAAATTCCTAAAGTAGCCCTCGAGTGGGCCAGCCCTATACAAAATCATTCTCTGATATAAACTGAGTTTCCTGTGAAAATTGCAGCCAGATTGACCAATTTTAAGGGGTGTTTTGGGCTGATCTGGCATTTAACCTTACCCTCGCCAACTACACTCCCTGAACTTGCACTTTGGGCTAGATATGAATTTCTGAATGAACACACTACTAAAATTCATTTCAGGGGCGACTCCTGTGTGAATCAATGTGGTTTTCAACCTTGAATCTACCTTAATTGAGAATATATCAGCATTTCCTGATACAGCCATCTGGGGCTGTATTTTCGCCTTCCTGGATCACATATGACACATGTGACACCACTGGGATACCAGATGTAATCCTAAAACCTATGCAGTCAGATTTAGTATGTGGCAAGTGATTTTTAGGCCAAATTTCAGACTTATAGACCAATATTTGGTACTGGTTTGGGCTGAATTACATCTATTTTTGGCTATATTTAGAACAATATTTTGGTGGAATAATTTCTGATTAGACATGTAATGCTCCAAATGTGCCTAAAATATCCTCATTAATTATTAGAATATGCAGGAAATTAAATTTGGGCTTAATGTTAACAATATTATGACATACCTGACATCTTCCACCTGAGGGGTGGTATGGGGGGCTCCCCCACCCCGGAAATTGAAATTCCTAAAGTAGCCCTCGAGTGGGCCAGCCCTATACAAAATCATTCTCTGATATAAACTGAGTTTCCTGTGAAAATTGCAGCCAGATTGACCAACTTTAAGGGGTGTTTTGGGCTGATCTGGCATTTAACCTTACCCTCGCCAACTACACTCCCTGAACCTGCACTTTGGGCTAGATATGAATTTCTGAATGAACACACTACTAAAATTCATTTCAGGGGCGACTCCTGTGTGAATCAATGTGGTTTTCAACCTTGAATCTACCTTAATTGAGAATATATCAGCATTTCCTGATACAGCCATCTGGGGCTGTATTTTCGCCTTCCTGGATCACATATGACACATGTGACACCACTGGGATACCAGATGTAATCCTAAAACCTATGCAGTCAGATTTAGTATGTGGCAAGTGATTTTTAGGCCAAATTTCAGACTTATAGACCAATATTTGGTACTGGTTTGGGCTGAATTACATCTATTTTTGGCTATATTTAGAACAATATTTTGGTGGAATAATTTCTGATTAGACAGGTAATGCTCCAAATGTGCCTAAAATATCCTCATTAATTATTAGAATATGCAGGAAATTAAATTTGGGCTTAATGTTAACAATATTATGACATACCTGACATCTTCCACCTGAGGGGTGGTATGGGGGGCTCCCCCACCCCGGAAATTGAAATTCCTAAAGTAGCCCTCGAGTGGGCCAGCCCTATACAAAATCATTCTCTGATATAAACTGAGTTTCCTGTGAAAATTGCAGCCAGATTGACCAACTTTAAGGGGTGTTTTGGGCTGATCTGGCATTTAACCTTACCCTCGCCAACTACACTCCCTGAACTTGCACTTTGGGCTAGATATGAATTTCTGAATAAACACACTACTAAAATTCATTTCAGGGGCGACTCCTGTGTGAATCAATGTGGTTTTCAACCTTGAATCTACCTTAATTGAGAATATATCAGCATTTCCTGATACAGCCATCTGGGGCTGTATTTTCGCCTTCCTGGATCACATATGACACATGTGACACCACTGGGATACCAGATGTAATCCTAAAACCTATGCAGTCAGATTTAGTATGTGGCAAGTGATTTTTAGGCCAAATTTCAGACTTATAGACCAATATTTGGTACTGGTTTGGGCTGAATTACATCTATTTTTGGCTATATTTAGAACAATATTTATTGGAATAATTTCTGATTAGACAGGTAATGCTCCAAATGTGCCTAAAATATCCTCATTAATTATTAGAATATGCAGGAAATTAAATTTGGGCTTAATGTTAACAATATTATGACATACCTGACATCTTCCACCTGAGGGATGGTATGGGGGGTTCCCCCACCCCGGAAATTGAAATTCCTAAAGTAGCCCTCGAGTGGGCCAGCCCTATACAAAATCATTCTCTGATATAAACTGAGTTTCCTGTGAAAATTGCAGCCAGATTGACCAATTTTAAGGGGTGTTTTGGGCTGATCTGGCATTTAACCTTACCCTCGCCAACTACACTCCCTGAACTTGCACTTTGGGCTAGATATGAATTTCTGAATGAACACACTACTAAAATTCATTTCAGGGGCGACTCCTGTGTGAATCAATGTGGTTTTCAACCTTGAATCTACCTTAATTGAGAATATATCAGCATTTCCTGATACAGCCATCTGGGGCTGTATTTTCGCCTTCCTGGATCACATATGACACATGTGACACCACTGGGATACCAGATGTAATCCTAAAACCTATGCAGTCAGATTTAGTATGTGGCAAGTGATATTTAGGCCAAATTTCAGACTTATAGACCAATATTTGGTACTGGTTTGGGCTGAATTACATCTATTTTTGGCTATATTTAGAACAATATTTTGGTGGAATAATTTCTGATTAGACATGTAATGCTCCAAATGTGCCTAAAATATCCTCATTAATTATTAGAATATGCAGGAAATTAAATTTGGGCTTAATGTTAACAATATTATGACATACCTGACATCTTCCACCTGAGGGGTGGTATGGGGGGCTCCCCCACCCCGGAAATTGAAATTCCTAAAGTAGCCCTCAAGTGGGCCAGCCCTATACAAAATCATTCTCTGATATAAACTGAGTTTCCTGTGAAAATTGCAGCCAGATTGACCAACTTTAAGGGGTGTTTTGGGCTGATCTGGCATTTAACCTTACCCTCGCCAACTACACTCCCTGAACCTGCACTTTGGGCTAGATATGAATTTCTGAATGAACACACTACTAAAATTCATTTCAGGGGCGACTCCTGTGTGAATCAATGTGGTTTTCAACCTTGAATCTACCTTAATTGAGAATATATCAGCATTTCCTGATACAGCCATCTGGGGCTGTATTTTCGCCTTCCTGGATCACATATGACACATGTGACACCACTGGGATACCAGATGTAATCCTAAAACCTATGCAGTCAGATTTAGTATGTGGCAAGTGATTTTTAGGCCAAATTTCAGACTTATAGACCAATATTTGGTACTGGTTTGGGCTGAATTACATCTATTTTTGGCTATATTTAGAACAATATTTTGGTGGAATAATTTCTGATTAGACAGGTAATGCTCCAAATGTGCCTAAAATATCCTCATTAATTATTAGAATATGCAGGAAATTAAATTTGGGCTTAATGTTAACAATATTATGACATACCTGACATCTTCCACCTGAGGGATGGTATGGGGGGTTCCCCCACCCCGGAAATTGAAATTCCTAAAGTAGCCCTCGAGTGGGCCAGCCCTATACAAAATCATTCTCTGATATAAACTGAGTTTCCTGTGAAAATTGCAGCCAGATTGACCAATTTTAAGGGGTGTTTTGGGCTGATCTGGCATTTAACCTTACCCTCGCCAACTACACTCCCTGAACTTGCACTTTGGGCTAGATATGAATTTCTGAATGAACACACTACTAAAATTCATTTCAGGGGCGACTCCTGTGTGAATCAATGTGGTTTTCAACCTTGAATCTACCTTAATTGAGAATATATCAGCATTTCCTGATACAGCCATCTGGGGCTGTATTTTCGCCTTCCTGGATCACATATGACACATGTGACACCACTGGGATACCAGATGTAATCCTAAAACCTATGCAGTCAGATTTAGTATGTGGCAAGTGATTTTTAGGCCAAATTTCAGACTTATAGACCAATATTTGGTACTGGTTTGGGCTGAATTACATCTATTTTTGGCTATATTTAGAACAATATTTTGGTGGAATAATTTCTGATTAGACATGTAATGCTCCAAATGTGCCTAAAATATCCTCATTAATTATTAGAATATGCAGGAAATTAAATTTGGGCTTAATGTTAACAATATTATGACATACCTGACATCTTCCACCTGAGGGGTGGTATGGGGGGCTCCCCCACCCCGGAAATTGAAATTCCTAAAGTAGCCCTCGAGTGGGCCAGCCCTATACAAAATCATTCTCTGATATAAACTGAGTTTCCTGTGAAAATTGCAGCCAGATTGACCAACTTTAAGGGGTGTTTTGGGCTGATCTGGCATTTAACCTTACCCTCGCCAACTACACTCCCTGAACCTGCACTTTGGGCTAGATATGAATTTCTGAATGAACACACTACTAAAATTCATTTCAGGGGCGACTCCTGTGTGAATCAATGTGGTTTTCAACCTTGAATCTACCTTAATTGAGAATATATCAGCATTTCCTGATACAGCCATCTGGGGCTGTATTTTCGCCTTCCTGGATCACATATGACACATGTGACACCACTGGGATACCAGATGTAATCCTAAAACCTATGCAGTCAGATTTAGTATGTGGCAAGTGATTTTTAGGCCAAATTTCAGACTTATAGACCAATATTTGGTACTGGTTTGGGCTGAATTACATCTATTTTTGGCTATATTTAGAACAATATTTTGGTGGAATAATTTCTGATTAGACAGGTAATGCTCCAAATGTGCCTAAAATATCCTCATTAATTATTAGAATATGCAGGAAATTAAATTTGGGCTTAATGTTAACAATATTATGACATACCTGACATCTTCCACCTGAGGGGTGGTATGGGGGGCTCCCCCACCCCGGAAATTGAAATTCCTAAAGTAGCCCTCGAGTGGGCCAGCCCTATACAAAATCATTCTCTGATATAAACTGAGTTTCCTGTGAAAATTGCAGCCAGATTGACCAACTTTAAGGGGTGTTTTGGGCTGATCTGGCATTTAACCTTACCCTCGCCAACTACACTCCCTGAACTTGCACTTTGGGCTAGATATGAATTTCTGAATAAACACACTACTAAAATTCATTTCAGGGGCGACTCCTGTGTGAATCAATGTGGTTTTCAACCTTGAATCTACCTTAATTGAGAATATATCAGCATTTCCTGATACAGCCATCTGGGGCTGTATTTTCGCCTTCCTGGATCACATATGACACATGTGACACCACTGGGATACCAGATGTAATCCTAAAACCTATGCAGTCAGATTTAGTATGTGGCAAGTGATTTTTAGGCCAAATTTCAGACTTATAGACCAATATTTGGTACTGGTTTGGGCTGAATTACATCTATTTTTGGCTATATTTAGAACAATATTTTGGTGGAATAATTTCTGATTAGACAGGTAATGCTCCAAATGTGCCTAAAATATCCTCATTAATTATTAGAATATGCAGGAAATTAAATTTGGGCTTAATGTTAACAATATTATGACATACCTGACATCTTCCACCTGAGGGATGGTATGGGGGGTTCCCCCACCCCGGAAATTGAAATTCCTAAAGTAGCCCTCGAGTGGGCCACCCCTATACAAAATCATTCTCTGATATAAACTGAGTTTCCTGTGAAAATTGCAGCCAGATTGACCAATTTTAAGGGGTGTTTTGGGCTGATCTGGCATTTAACCTTACCCTCGCCAACTACACTCCCTGAACTTGCACTTTGGGCTAGATATGAATTTCTGAATGAACACACTACTAAAATTCATTTCAGGGGCGACTCCTGTGTGAATCAATGTGGTTTTCAACCTTGAATCTACCTTAATTGAGAATATATCAGCATTTCCTGATACAGCCATCTGGGGCTGTATTTTCGCCTTCCTGGATCACATATGACACATGTGACACCACTGGGATACCAGATGTAATCCTAAAACCTATGCAGTCAGATTTAGTATGTGGCAAGTGATATTTAGGCCAAATTTCAGACTTATAGACCAATATTTGGTACTGGTTTGGGCTGAATTACATCTATTTTTGGCTATATTTAGAACAATATTTTGGTGGAATAATTTCTGATTAGACATGTAATGCTCCAAATGTGCCTAAAATATCCTCATTAATTATTAGAATATGCAGGAAATTAAATTTGGGCTTAATGTTAACAATATTATGACATACCTGACATCTTCCACCTGAGGGGTGGTATGGGGGGCTCCCCCACCCCGGAAATTGAAATTCCTAAAGTAGCCCTCAAGTGGGCCAGCCCTATACAAAATCATTCTCTGATATAAACTGAGTTTCCTGTGAAAATTGCAGCCAGATTGACCAACTTTAAGGGGTGTTTTGGGCTGATCTGGCATTTAACCTTACCCTCGCCAACTACACTCCCTGAACCTGCACTTTGGGCTAGATATGAATTTCTGAATGAACACACTACTAAAATTCATTTCAGGGGCGACTCCTGTGTGAATCAATGTGGTTTTCAACCTTGAATCTACCTTAATTGAGAATATATCAGCATTTCCTGATACAGCCATCTGGGGCTGTATTTTCGCCTTCCTGGATCACATATGACACATGTGACACCACTGGGATACCAGATGTAATCCTAAAACCTATGCAGTCAGATTTAGTATGTGGCAAGTGATTTTTAGGCCAAATTTCAGACTTATAGACCAATATTTGGTACTGGTTTGGGCTGAATTACATCTATTTTTGGCTATATTTAGAACAATATTTTGGTGGAATAATTTCTGATTAGACAGGTAATGCTCCAAATGTGCCTAAAATATCCTCATTAATTATTAGAATATGCAGGAAATTAAATTTGGGCTTAATGTTAACAATATTATGACATACCTGACATCTTCCACCTGAGGGATGGTATGGGGGGTTCCCCCACCCCGGAAATTGAAATTCCTAAAGTAGCCCTCGAGTGGGCCAGCCCTATACAAAATCATTCTCTGATATAAACTGAGTTTCCTGTGAAAATTGCAGCCAGATTGACCAATTTTAAGGGGTGTTTTGGGCTGATCTGGCATTTAACCTTACCCTCGCCAACTACACTCCCTGAACTTGCACTTTGGGCTAGATATGAATTTCTGAATGAACACACTACTAAAATTCATTTCAGGGGCGACTCCTGTGTGAATCAATGTGGTTTTCAACCTTGAATCTACCTTAATTGAGAATATATCAGCATTTCCTGATACAGCCATCTGGGGCTGTATTTTCGCCTTCCTGGATCACATATGACACATGTGACACCACTGGGATACCAGATGTAATCCTAAAACCTATGCAGTCAGATTTAGTATGTGGCAAGTGATATTTAGGCCAAATTTCAGACTTATAGACCAATATTTGGTACTGGTTTGGGCTGAATTACATCTATTTTTGGCTATATTTAGAACAATATTTTGGTGGAATAATTTCTGATTAGACATGTAATGCTCCAAATGTGCCTAAAATATCCTCATTAATTATTAGAATATGCAGGAAATTAAATTTGGGCTTAATGTTAACAATATTATGACATACCTGACATCTTCCACCTGAGGGGTGGTATGGGGGGCTCCCCCACCCCGGAAATTGAAATTCCTAAAGTAGCCCTCGAGTGGGCCAGCCCTATACAAAATCATTCTCTGATATAAACTGAGTTTCCTGTGAAAATTGCAGCCAGATTGACCAATTTTAAGGGGTGTTTTGGGCTGATCTGGCATTTAACCTTACCCTCGCCAACTACACTCCCTGAACTTGCACTTTGGGCTAGATATGAATTTCTGAATGAACACACTACTAAAATTCATTTCAGGGGCGACTCCTGTGTGAATCAATGTGGTTTTCAACCTTGAATCTACCTTAATTGAGAATATATCAGCATTTCCTGATACAGCCATCTGGGGCTGTATTTTCGCCTTCCTGGATCACATATGACACATGTGACACCACTGGGATACCAGATGTAATCCTAAAACCTATGCAGTCAGATTTAGTATGTGGCAAGTGATATTTAGGCCAAATTTCAGACTTATAGACCAATATTTGGTACTGGTTTGGGCTGAATTACATCTATTTTTGGCTATATTTAGAACAATATTTTGGTGGAATAATTTCTGATTAGACATGTAATGCTCCAAATGTGCCTAAAATATCCTCATTAATTATTAGAATATGCAGGAAATTAAATTTGGGCTTAATGTTAACAATATTATGACATACCTGACATCTTCCACCTGAGGGGTGGTATGGGGGGCTCCCCCACCCCGGAAATTGAAATTCCTAAAGTAGCCCTCGAGTGGGCCAGCCCTATACAAAATCATTCTCTGATATAAACTGAGTTTCCTGTGAAAATTGCAGCCAGATTGACCAACTTTAAGGGGTGTTTTGGGCTGATCTGGCATTTAACCTTACCCTCGCCAACTACACTCCCTGAACTTGCACTTTGGGCTAGATATGAATTTCTGAATAAACACACTACTAAAATTCATTTCAGGGGCGACTCCTGTGTGAATCAATGTGGTTTTCAACCTTGAATCTACCTTAATTGAGAATATATCAGCATTTCCTGATACAGCCATCTGGGGCTGTATTTTCGCCTTCCTGGATCACATATGACACATGTGACACCACTGGGATACCAGATGTAATCCTAAAACCTATGCAGTCAGATTTAGTATGTGGCAAGTGATTTTTAGGCCAAATTTCAGACTTATAGACCAATATTTGGTACTGGTTTGGGCTGAATTACATCTATTTTTGGCTATATTTAGAACAATATTTTGGTGGAATAATTTCTGATTAGACAGGTAATGCTCCAAATGTGCCTAAAATATCCTCATTAATTATTAGAATATGCAGGAAATTAAATTTGGGCTTAATGTTAACAATATTATGACATACCTGACATCTTCCACCTGAGGGGTGGTATGGGGGGCTCCCCCACCCCGGAAATTGAAATTCCTAAAGTAGCCCTCGAGTGGGCCAGCCCTATACAAAATCATTCTCTGATATAAACTGAGTTTCCTGTGAAAATTGCAGCCAGATTGACCAACTTTAAGGGGTGTTTTGGGCTGATCTGGCATTTAACCTTACCCTCGCCAACTACACTCCCTGAACTTGCACTTTGGGCTAGATATGAATTTCTGAATAAACACACTACTAAAATTCATTTCAGGGGCGACTCCTGTGTGAATCAATGTGGTTTTCAACCTTGAATCTACCTTAATTGAGAATATATCAGCATTTCCTGATACAGCCATCTGGGGCTGTATTTTCGCCTTCCTGGATCACATATGACACATGTGACACCACTGGGATACCAGATGTAATCCTAAAACCTATGCAGTCAGATTTAGTATGTGGCAAGTGATTTTTAGGCCAAATTTCAGACTTATAGACCAATATTTGGTACTGGTTTGGGCTGAATTACATCTATTTTTGGCTATATTTCGAACAATATTTTGGTGGAATAATTTCTGATTAGACAGGTAATGCTCCAAATGTGCCTAAAATATCCTCATTAATTATTAGAATATGCAGGAAATTAAATTTGGGCTTAATGTTAACAATATTATGACATACCTGACATCTTCCACCTGAGGGGTGGTATGGGGGGCTCCCCCACCCCGGAAATTGAAATTCCTAAAGTAGCCCTCGAGTGGGCCAGCCCTATACAAAATCATTCTCTGATATAAACTGAGTTTCCTGTGAAAATTGCAGCCAGATTGACCAACTTTAAGGGGTGTTTTGGGCTGATCTGGCATTTAACCTTACCCTCGCCAACTACACTCCCTGAACCTGCACTTTGGGCTAGATATGAATTTCTGAATGAACACACTACTAAAATTCATTTCAGGGGCGACTCCTGTGTGAATCAATGTGGTTTTCAACCTTGAATCTACCTTAATTGAGAATATATCAGCATTTCCTGATACAGCCATCTGGGGCTGTATTTTCGCCTTCCTGGATCACATATGACACATGTGACACCACTGGGATACCAGATGTAATCCTAAAACCTATGCAGTCAGATTTAGTATGTGGCAAGTGATATTTAGGCCAAATTTCAGACTTATAGACCAATATTTGGTACTGGTTTGGGCTGAATTACATCTATTTTTGGCTATATTTAGAACAATATTTTGGTGGAATAATTTCTGATTAGACATGTAATGCTCCAAATGTGCCTAAAATATCCTCATTAATTATTAGAATATGCAGGAAATTAAATTTGGGCTTAATGTTAACAATATTATGACATACCTGACATCTTCCACCTGAGGGGTGGTATGGGGGGCTCCCCCACCCCGGAAATTGAAATTCCTAAAGTAGCCCTCGAGTGGGCCAGCCCTATACAAAATCATTCTCTGATATAAACTGAGTTTCCTGTGAAAATTGCAGCCAGATTGACCAACTTTAAGGGGTGTTTTGGGCTGATCTGGCATTTAACCTTACCCTCGCCAACTACACTCCCTGAACCTGCACTTTGGGCTAGATATGAATTTCTGAATGAACACACTACTAAAATTCATTTCAGGGGCGACTCCTGTGTGAATCAATGTGGTTTTCAACCTTGAATCTACCTTAATTGAGAATATATCAGCATTTCCTGATACAGCCATCTGGGGCTGTATTTTCGCCTTCCTGGATCACATATGACACATGTGACACCACTGGGATACCAGATGTAATCCTAAAACCTATGCAGTCAGATTTAGTATGTGGCAAGTGATATTTAGGCCAAATTTCAGACTTATAGACCAATATTTGGTACTGGTTTGGGCTGAATTACATCTATTTTTGGCTATATTTAGAACAATATTTTGGTGGAATAATTTCTGATTAGACATGTAATGCTCCAAATGTGCCTAAAATATCCTCATTAATTATTAGAATATGCAGGAAATTAAATTTGGGCTTAATGTTAACAATATTATGACATACCTGACATCTTCCACCTGAGGGGTGGTATGGGGGGCTCCCCCACCCCGGAAATTGAAATTCCTAAAGTAGCCCTCGAGTGGGCCAGCCCTATACAAAATCATTCTCTGATATAAACTGAGTTTCCTGTGAAAATTGCAGCCAGATTGACCAACTTTAAGGGGTGTTTTGGGCTGATCTGGCATTTAACCTTACCCTCGCCAACTACACTCCCTGAACCTGCACTTTGGGCTAGATATGAATTTCTGAATGAACACACTACTAAAATTCATTTCAGGGGCGACTCCTGTGTGAATCAATGTGGTTTTCAACCTTGAATCTACCTTAATTGAGAATATATCAGCATTTCCTGATACAGCCATCTGGGGCTGTATTTTCGCCTTCCTGGATCACATATGACACATGTGACACCACTGGGATACCAGATGTAATCCTAAAACCTATGCAGTCAGATTTAGTATGTGGCAAGTGATTTTTAGGCCAAATTTCAGACTTATAGACCAATATTTGGTACTGGTTTGTGCTGAATTACATCTATTTTTGGCTATATTTAGAACAATATTTTGGTGGAATAATTTCTGATTAGACATGTAATGCTCCAAATGTGCCTAAAATATCCTCATTAATTATTAGAATATGCAGGAAATTAAATTTGGGCTTAATGTTAACAATATTATGACATACCTGACATCTTCCACCTGAGGGGTGGTATGGGGGGCTCCCCCACCCCGGAAATTGAAATTCTTAAAGTAGCCCTCGAGTGGGCCAGCCCTATACAAAATCATTCTCTGATATAAACTGAGTTTCCTGTGAAAATTGCAGCCAGATTGACCAACTTTAAGGGGTGTTTTGGGCTGATCTGGCATTTAACCTTACCCTCGCCAACTACACTCCCTGAACCTGCACTTTGGGCTAGATATGAATTTCTGAATGAACACACTACTAAAATTCATTTCAGGGGCGACTCCTGTGTGAATCAATGTGGTTTTCAACCTTGAATCTACCTTAATTGAGAATATATCAGCATTTCCTGATACAGCCATCTGGGGCTGTATTTTCGCCTTCCTGGATCACATATGACACATGTGACACCACTGGGATACCAGATGTAATCCTAAAACCTATGCAGTCAGATTTAGTATGTGGCAAGTGATTTTTAGGCCAAATTTCAGACTTATAGACCAATATTTGGTACTGGTTTGTGCTGAATTACATCTATTTTTGGCTATATTTAGAACAATATTTTGGTGGAATAATTTCTGATTAGACATGTAATGCTCCAAATGTGCCTAAAATATCCTCATTAATTATTAGAATATGCAGGAAATTAAATTTGGGCTTAATGTTAACAATATTATGACATACCTGACATCTTCCACCTGAGGGGTGGTATGGGGGGCTCCCCCACCCCGGAAATTGAAATTCTTAAAGTAGCCCTCGAGTGGGCCAGCCCTATACAAAATCATTCTCTGATATAAACTGAGTTTCCTGTGAAAATTGCAGCCAGATTGACCAACTTTAAGGGGTGTTTTGGGCTGATCTGGCATTTAACCTTACCCTCGCCAACTACACTCCCTGAACCTGCACTTTGGGCTAGATATGAATTTCTGAATGAACACACTACTAAAATTCATTTCAGGGGCGACTCCTGTGTGAATCAATGTGGTTTTCAACCTTGAATCTACCTTAATTGAGAATATATCAGCATTTCCTGATACAGCCATCTGGGGCTGTATTTTCGCCTTCCTGGATCACATATGACACATGTGACACCACTGGGATACCAGATGTAATCCTAAAACCTATGCAGTCAGATTTAGTATGTGGCAAGTGATATTTAGGCCAAATTTCAGACTTATAGACCAATATTTGGTACTGGTTTGGGCTGAATTACATCTATTTTTGGCTATATTTAGAACAATATTTTGGTGGAATAATTTCTGATTAGACATGTAATGCTCCAAATGTGCCTAAAATATCCTCATTAATTATTAGAATATGCAGGAAATTAAATTTGGGCTTAATGTTAACAATATTATGACATACCTGACATCTTCCACCTGAGGGGTGGTATGGGGGGCTCCCCCACCCCGGAAATTGAAATTCCTAAAGTAGCCCTCGAGTGGGCCAGCCCTATACAAAATCATTCTCTGATATAAACTGAGTTTCCTGTGAAAATTGCAGCCAGATTGACCAACTTTAAGGGGTGTTTTGGGCTGATCTGGCATTTAACCTTACCCTCGCCAACTACACTCCCTGAACCTGCACTTTGGGCTAGATATGAATTTCTGAATGAACACACTACTAAAATTCATTTCAGGGGCGACTCCTGTGTGAATCAATGTGGTTTTCAACCTTGAATCTACCTTAATTGAGAATATATCAGCATTTCCTGATACAGCCATCTGGGGCTGTATTTTCGCCTTCCTGGATCACATATGACACATGTGACACCACTGGGATACCAGATGTAATCCTAAAACCTATGCAGTCAGATTTAGTATGTGGCAAGTGATTTTTAGGCCAAATTTCAGACTTATAGACCAATATTTGGTACTGGTTTGTGCTGAATTACATCTATTTTTGGCTATATTTAGAACAATATTTTGGTGGAATAATTTCTGATTAGACATGTAATGCTCCAAATGTGCCTAAAATATCCTCATTAATTATTAGAATATGCAGGAAATTAAATTTGGGCTTAATGTTAACAATATTATGACATACCTGACATCTTCCACCTGAGGGGTGGTATGGGGGGCTCCCCCACCCCGGAAATTGAAATTCTTAAAGTAGCCCTCGAGTGGGCCAGCCCTATACAAAATCATTCTCTGATATAAACTGAGTTTCCTGTGAAAATTGCAGCCAGATTGACCAACTTTAAGGGGTGTTTTGGGCTGATCTGGCATTTAACCTTACCCTCGCCAACTACACTCCCTGAACCTGCACTTTGGGCTAGATATGAATTTCTGAATGAACACACTACTAAAATTCATTTCAGGGGCGACTCCTGTGTGAATCAATGTGGTTTTCAACCTTGAATCTACCTTAATTGAGAATATATCAGCATTTCCTGATACAGCCATCTGGGGCTGTATTTTCGCCTTCCTGGATCACATATGACACATGTGACACCACTGGGATACGAGATGTAATCCTAAAACCTATGCAGTAAGATTTAGTATGTGGCAAGTGATTTTTAGGCCAAATTTCAGACTTATAGACCAATATTTGGTACTGGTTTGGGCTGAATTACATCTATTTTTGGCTATATTTAGAACAATATTTTGGTGGAATAATTTCTGATTAGACATGTAATGCTCCAAATGTGCCTAAAATATCCTCATTAATTATTAGAATATGCAGGAAATTAAATTTGGGCTTAATGTTAACAATATTATGACATACCTGACATCTTCCACCTGAGGGGTGGTATGGGGGGCTCCCCCACCCCGGAAATTGAAATTCCTAAAGTAGCCCTCGAGTGGGCCAGCCCTATACAAAATCATTCTCTGATATAAACTGAGTTTCCTGTGAAAATTGCAGCCAGATTGACCAACTTTAAGGGGTGTTTTGGGCTGATCTGGCATTTAACCTTACCCTCGCCAACTACACTCCCTGAACCTGCACTTTGGGCTAGATATGAATTTCTGAATGAACACACTACTAAAATTCATTTCAGGGGCGACTCCTGTGTGAATCAATGTGGTTTTCAACCTTGAATCTACCTTAATTGAGAATATATCAGCATTTCCTGATACAGCCATCTGGGGCTGTATTTTCGCCTTCCTGGATCACATATGACACATGTGACACCACTGGGATACCAGATGTAATCCTAAAACCTATGCAGTCAGATTTAGTATGTGGCAAGTGATTTTTAGGCCAAATTTCAGACTTATAGACCAATATTTGGTACTGGTTTGGGCTGAATTACATCTATTTTTGGCTATATTTAGAACAATATTTTGGTGGAATAATTTCTGATTAGACATGTAATGCTCCAAATGTGCCTAAAATATCCTCATTAATTATTAGAATATGCAGGAAATTAAATTTGGGCTTAATGTTAACAATATTATGACATACCTGACATGTTCCACCTGAGGGGTGGTATGGGGGGCTCCCCCACCCCGGAAATTGAAATTCCTAAAGTAGCCCTCGAGTGGGCCAGCCCTATACAAAATCATTCTCTGATATAAACTGAGTTTCCTGTGAAAATTGCAGCCAGATTGACCAACTTTAAGGGGTGTTTTGGGCTGATCTGGCATTTAACCTTACCCTCGCCAACTACACTCCCTGAACCTGCACTTTGGGCTAGATATGAATTTCTGAATGAACACACTACTAAAATTCATTTCAGGGGCGACTCCTGTGTGAATCAATGTGGTTTTCAACCTTGAATCTACCTTAATTGAGAATATATCAGCATTTCCTGATACAGCCATCTGGGGCTGTATTTTCGCCTTCCTGGATCACATATGACACATGTGACACCACTGGGATACCAGATGTAATCCTAAAACCTATGCAGTCAGATTTAGTATGTGGCAAGTGATTTTTAGGCCAAATTTCAGACTTATAGACCAATATTTGGTACTGGTTTGGGCTGAATTACATCTATTTTTGGCTATATTTAGAACAATATTTTGGTGGAATAATTTCTGATTAGACATGTAATGCTCCAAATGTGCCTAAAATATCCTCATTAATTATTAGAATATGCAGGAAATTAAATTTGGGCTTAATGTTAACAATATTATGACATACCTGACATGTTCCACCTGAGGGGTGGTATGGGGGGCTCCCCCACCCCGGAAATTGAAATTCCTAAAGTAGCCCTCGAGTGGGCCAGCCCTATACAAAATCATTCTCTGATATAAACTGAGTTTCCTGTGAAAATTGCAGCCAGATTGACCAACTTTAAGGGGTGTTTTGGGCTGATCTGGCATTTAACCTTACCCTCGCCAACTACACTCCCTGAACCTGCACTTTGGGCTAGATATGAATTTCTGAATGAACACACTACTAAAATTCATTTCAGGGGCGACTCCTGTGTGAATCAATGTGGTTTTCAACCTTGAATCTACCTTAATTGAGAATATATCAGCATTTCCTGATACAGCCATCTGGGGCTGTATTTTCGCCTTCCTGGATCACATATGACACATGTGACACCACTGGGATACCAGATGTAATCCTAAAACCTATGCAGTCAGATTTAGTATGTGGCAAGTGATATTTAGGCCAAATTTCAGACTTATAGACCAATATTTGGTACTGGTTTGGGCTGAATTACATCTATTTTTGGCTATATTTAGAACAATATTTTGGTGGAATAATTTCTGATTAGACATGTAATGCTCCAAATGTGCCTAAAATATCCTCATTAATTATTAGAATATGCAGGAAATTAAATTTGGGCTTAATGTTAACAATATTATGACATACCTGACATTTTCCACCTGAGGGGTGGTATGGGGGGCTCCCCCACCCCGGAAATTGAAATTCCTAAAGTAGCCCTCGAGTGGGCCAGCCCTATACAAAATCATTCTCTGATATAAACTGAGTTTCCTGTGAAAATTGCAGCCAGATTGACCAACTTTAAGGGGTGTTTTGGGCTGATCTGGCATTTAACCTTACCCTCGCCAACTACACTCCCTGAACCTGCACTTTGGGCTAGATATGAATTTCTGAATGAACACACTACTAAAATTCATTTCAGGGGCGACTCCTGTGTGAATCAATGTGGTTTTCAACCTTGAATCTACCTTAATTGAGAATATATCAGCATTTCCTGATACAGCCATCTGGGGCTGTATTTTCGCCTTCCTGGATCACATATGACACATGTGACACCACTGGGATACCAGATGTAATCCTAAAACCTATGCAGTCAGATTTAGTATGTGGCAAGTGATTTTTAGGCCAAATTTCAGACTTACAGACCAATATTTGGTACTGGTTTGGGCTGAATTACATCTATTTTTGGCTATATTTAGAACAATATTTTGGTGGAATAATTTCTGATTAGACAGGTAATGCTCCAAATGTGCCTAAAATATCCTCATTAATTATTAGAATATGCAGGAAATTAAATTTGGGCTTAATGTTAACAATATTATGACATACCTGACATCTTCCACCTGAGGGGTGGTATGGGGGGCTCCCCCACCCCGGAAATTGAAATTCCTAAAGTAGCCCTCGAGTGGGCCAGCCCTATACAAAATCATTCTCTGATATAAACTGAGTTTCCTGTGAAAATTGCAGCCAGATTGACCAACTTTAAGGGGTGTTTTGGGCTGATCTGGCATTTAACCTTACCCTCGCCAACTACACTCCCTGAACCTGCACTTTGGGCTAGATATGAATTTCTGAATGAACACACTACTAAAATTCATTTCAGGGGCGACTCCTGTGTGAATCAATGTGGTTTTCAACCTTGAATCTACCTTAATTGAGAATATATCAGCATTTCCTGATACAGCCATCTGGGGCTGTATTTTCGCCTTCCTGGATCACATATGACACATGTGACACCACTGGGATACCAGATGTAATCCTAAAACCTATGCAGTCAGATTTAGTATGTGGCAAGTGATATTTAGGCCAAATTTCAGACTTATAGACCAATATTTGGTACTGGTTTGGGCTGAATTACATCTATTTTTGGCTATATTTAGAACAATATTTTGGTGGAATAATTTCTGATTAGACATGTAATGCTCCAAATGTGCCTAAAATATCCTCATTAATTATTAGAATATGCAGGAAATTAAATTTGGGCTTAATGTTAACAATATTATGACATACCTGACATTTTCCACCTGAGGGGTGGTATGGGGGGCTCCCCCACCCCGGAAATTGAAATTCCTAAAGTAGCCCTCGAGTGGGCCAGCCCTATACAAAATCATTCTCTGATATAAACTGAGTTTCCTGTGAAAATTGCAGCCAGATTGACCAACTTTAAGGGGTGTTTTGGGCTGATCTGGCATTTAACCTTACCCTCGCCAACTACACTCCCTGAACCTGCACTTTGGGCTAGATATGAATTTCTGAATGAACACACTACTAAAATTCATTTCAGGGGCGACTCCTGTGTGAATCAATGTGGTTTTCAACCTTGAATCTACCTTAATTGAGAATATATCAGCATTTCCTGATACAGCCATCTGGGGCTGTATTTTCGCCTTCCTGGATCACATATGACACATGTGACACCACTGGGATACCAGATGTAATCCTAAAACCTATGCAGTCAGATTTAGTATGTGGCAAGTGATTTTTAGGCCAAATTTCAGACTTATAGACCAATATTTGGTACTGGTTTGGGCTGAATTACATCTATTTTTGGCTATATTTAGAACAATATTTTGGTGGAATAATTTCTGATTAGACATGTAATGCTCCAAATGTGCCTAAAATATCCTCATTAATTATTAGAATATGCAGGAAATTAAATTTGGGCTTAATGTTAACAATATTATGACATACCTGACATCTTCCACCTGAGGGGTGGTATGGGGGGCTCCCCCACCCCGGAAATTGAAATTCTTAAAGTAGCCCTCGAGTGGGCCAGCCCTATACAAAATCATTCTCTGATATAAACTGAGTTTCCTGTGAAAATTGCAGCCAGATTGACCAACTTTAAGGGGTGTTTTGGGCTGATCTGGCATTTAACCTTACCCTCGCCAACTACACTCCCTGAACCTGCACTTTGGGCTAGATATGAATTTCTGAATGAACACACTACTAAAATTCATTTCAGGGGCGACTCCTGTGTGAATCAATGTGGTTTTCAACCTTGAATCTACCTTAATTGAGAATATATCAGCATTTCCTGATACAGCCATCTGGGGCTGTATTTTCGCCTTCCTGGATCACATATGACACATGTGACACCACTGGGATACCAGATGTAATCCTAAAACCTATGCAGTCAGATTTAGTATGTGGCAAGTGATTTTTAGGCCAAATTTCAGACTTATAGACCAATATTTGGTACTGGTTTGGGCTGAATTACATCTATTTTTGGCTATATTTAGAACAATATTTTGGTGGAATAATTTCTGATTAGACATGTAATGCTCCAAATGTGCCTAAAATATCCTCATTAATTATTAGAATATGCAGGAAATTAAATTTGGGCTTAATGTTAACAATATTATGACATACCTGACATCTTCCACCTGAGGGGTGGTATGGGGGGCTCCCCCACCCCGGAAATTGAAATTCCTAAAGTAGCCCTCGAGTGGGCCAGCCCTATACAAAATCATTCTCTGATATAAACTGAGTTTCCTGTGAAAATTGCAGCCAGATTGACCAACTTTAAGGGGTGTTTTGGGCTGATCTGGCATTTAACCTTACCCTCGCCAACTACACTCCCTGAACCTGCACTTTGGGCTAGATATGAATTTCTGAATGAACACACTACTAAAATTCATTTCAGGGGCGACTCCTGTGTGAATCAATGTGGTTTTCAACCTTGAATCTACCTTAATTGAGAATATATCAGCATTTCCTGATACAGCCATCTGGGGCTGTATTTTCGCCTTCCTGGATCACATATGACACATGTGACACCACTGGGATACCAGATGTAATCCTAAAACCTATGCAGTCAGATTTAGTATGTGGCAAGTGATTTTTAGGCCAAATTTCAGACTTATAGACCAATATTTGGTACTGGTTTGGGCTGAATTACATCTATTTTTGGCTATATTTAGAACAATATTTTGGTGGAATAATTTCTGATTAGACAGGTAATGCTCCAAATGTGCCTAAAATATCCTCATTAATTATTAGAATATGCAGGAAATTAAATTTGGGCTTAATGTTAACAATATTATGACATACCTGACATCTTCCACCTGAGGGGTGGTATGGGGGGCTCCCCCACCCCGGAAATTGAAATTCCTAAAGTAGCCCTCGAGTGGGCCAGCCCTATACAAAATCATTCTCTGATATAAACTGAGTTTCCTGTGAAAATTGCAGCCAGATTGACCAACTTTAAGGGGTGTTTTGGGCTGATCTGGCATTTAACCTTACCCTCGCCAACTACACTCCCTGAACCTGCACTTTGGGCTAGATATGAATTTCTGAATGAACACACTACTAAAATTCATTTCAGGGGCGACTCCTGTGTGAATCAATGTGGTTTTCAACCTTGAATCTACCTTAATTGAGAATATATCAGCATTTCCTGATACAGCCATCTGGGGCTGTATTTTCGCCTTCCTGGATCACATATGACACATGTGACACCACTGGGATACGAGATGTAATCCTAAAACCTATGCAGTCAGATTTAGTATGTGGCAAGTGATTTTTAGGCCAAATTTCAGACTTATAGACCAATATTTGGTACTGGTTTGGGCTGAATTACATCTATTTTTGGCTATATTTAGAACAATATTTTGGTGGAATAATTTCTGATTAGACAGGTAATGCTCCAAATGTGCCTAAAATATCCTCATTAATTATTAGAATATGCAGGAAATTAAATTTGGGCTTAATGTTAACAATATTATGACATACCTGACATCTTCCACCTGAGGGGTGGTATGGGGGGCTCCCCCACCCCTGAAATTGAAATTCCTAAAGTAGCCCTCGAGTGGGCCAGCCCTATACAAAATCATTCTCTGATATAAACTGAGTTTCCTGTGAAAATTGCAGCCAGATTGACCAACTTTAAGGGGTGTTTTGGGCTGATCTGGCATTTAACCTTACCCTCGCCAACTACACTCCCTGAACCTGCACTTTGGGCTAGATATGAATTTCTGAATGAACACACTACTAAAATTCATTTCAGGGGCGACTCCTGTGTGAATCAATGTGGTTTTCAACCTTGAATCTACCTTAATTGAGAATATATCAGCATTTCCTGATACAGCCATCTGGGGCTGTATTTTCGCCTTCCTGGATCACATATGACACATGTGACACCACTGGGATACCAGATGTAATCCTAAAACCTATGCAGTCAGATTTAGTATGTGGCAAGTGATATTTAGGCCAAATTTCAGACTTATAGACCAATATTTGGTACTGGTTTGGGCTGAATTACATCTATTTTTGGCTATATTTAGAACAATATTTTGGTGGAATAATTTCTGATTAGACATGTAATGCTCCAAATGTGCCTAAAATATCCTCATTAATTATTAGAATATGCAGGAAATTAAATTTGGGCTTAATGTTAACAATATTATGACATACCTGACATCTTCCACCTGAGGGGTGGTATGGGGGGCTCCCCCACCCCGGAAATTGAAATTCTTAAAGTAGCCCTCGAGTGGGCCAGCCCTATACAAAATCATTCTCTGATATAAACTGAGTTTCCTGTGAAAATTGCAGCCAGATTGACCAACTTTAAGGGGTGTTTTGGGCTGATCTGGCATTTAACCTTACCCTCGACAACTACACTCCCTGAACCTGCACTTTGGGCTAGATATGAATTTCTGAATGAACACACTACTAAAATTCATTTCAGGGGCGACTCATGTGTGAATCAATGTGGTTTTCAACCTTGAATCTACCTTAATTGAGAATATATCAGCATTTCCTGATACAGCCATCTGGGGCTGTATTTTCGCCTTCCTGGATCACATATGACACATGTGACACCACTGGGATACCAGATGTAATCCTAAAACCTATGCAGTCAGATTTAGTATGTGGCAAGTGATTTTTAGGCCAAATTTCAGACTTATAGACCAATATTTGGTACTGGTTTGGGCTGAATTACATCTATTTTTGGCTATATTTAGAACAATATTTTGGTGGAATAATTTCTGATTAGACATGTAATGCTCCAAATGTGCCTAAAATATCCTCATTAATTATTAGAATATGCAGGAAATTAAATTTGGGCTTAATGTTAACAATATTATGACATACCTGACATCTTCCACCTGAGGGGTGGTATGGGGGGCTCCCCCACCCCGGAAATTGAAATTCCTAAAGTAGCCCTCGAGTGGGCCAGCCCTATACAAAATCATTCTCTGATATAAACTGAGTTTCCTGTGAAAATTGCAGCCAGATTGACCAACTTTAAGGGGTGTTTTGGGCTGATCTGGCATTTAACCTTACCCTCGCCAACTACACTCCCTGAACCTGCACTTTGGGCTAGATATGAATTTCTGAATGAACACACTACTAAAATTCATTTCAGGGGCGACTCCTGTGTGAATCAATGTGGTTTTCAACCTTGAATCTACCTTAATTGAGAATATATCAGCATTTCCTGATACAGCCATCTGGGGCTGTATTTTCGCCTTCCTGGATCACATATGACACATGTGACACGACTGGGATACCAGATGTAATCCTAAAACCTATGCAGTCAGATTTAGTATGTGGCAAGTGATATTTAGGCCAAATTTCAGACTTATAGACCAATATTTGGTACTGGTTTGGGCTGAATTACATCTATTTTTGGCTATATTTAGAACAATATTTTGGTGGAATAATTTCTGATTAGACATGTAATGCTCCAAATGTGCCTAAAATATCCTCATTAATTATTAGAATATGCAGGAAATTAAATTTGGGCTTAATGTTAACAATATTATGACATACCTGACATTTTCCACCTGAGGGGTGGTATGGGGGGCTCCCCCACCCCGGAAATTGAAATTCCTAAAGTAGCCCTCGAGTGGGCCAGCCCTATACAAAATCATTCTCTGATATAAACTGAGTTTCCTGTGAAAATTGCAGCCAGATTGACCAACTTTAAGGGGTGTTTTGGGCTGATCTGGCATTTAACCTTACCCTCGCCAACTACACTCCCTGAACCTGCACTTTGGGCTAGATATGAATTTCTGAATGAACACACTACTAAAATTCATTTCAGGGGCGACTCCTGTGTGAATCAATGTGGTTTTCAACCTTGAATCTACCTTAATTGAGAATATATCAGCATTTCCTGATACAGCCATCTGGGGCTGTATTTTCGCCTTCCTGGATCACATATGACACATGTGACACCACTGGGATACCAGATGTAATCCTAAAACCTATGCAGTCAGATTTAGTATGTGGCAAGTGATTTTTAGGCCAAATTTCAGACTTATAGACCAATATTTGGTACTGGTTTGGGCTGAATTACATCTATTTTTGGCTATATTTAGAACAATATTTTGGTGGAATAATTTCTGATTAGACATGTAATGCTCCAAATGTGCCTAAAATATCCTCATTAATTATTAGAATATGCAGGAAATTAAATTTGGGCTTAATGTTAACAATATTATGACATACCTGACATCTTCCACCTGAGGGGTGGTATGGGGGGCTCCCCCACCCCGGAAATTGAAATTCTTAAAGTAGCCCTCGAGTGGGCCAGCCCTATACAAAATCATTCTCTGATATAAACTGAGTTTCCTGTGAAAATTGCAGCCAGATTGACCAACTTTAAGGGGTGTTTTGGGCTGATCTGGCATTTAACCTTACCCTCGCCAACTACACTCCCTGAACCTGCACTTTGGGCTAGATATGAATTTCTGAATGAACACACTACTAAAATTCATTTCAGGGGCGACTCCTGTGTGAATCAATGTGGTTTTCAACCTTGAATCTACCTTAATTGAGAATATATCAGCATTTCCTGATACAGCCATCTGGGGCTGTATTTTCGCCTTCCTGGATCACATATGACACATGTGACACCACTGGGATACCAGATGTAATCCTAAAACCTATGCAGTCAGATTTAGTATGTGGCAAGTGATTTTTAGGCCAAATTTCAGACTTATAGACCAATATTTGGTACTGGTTTGGGCTGAATTACATCTATTTTTGGCTATATTTAGAACAATATTTTGGTGGAATAATTTCTGATTAGACATGTAATGCTCCAAATGTGCCTAAAATATCCTCATTAATTATTAGAATATGCAGGAAATTAAATTTGGGCTTAATGTTAACAATATTATGACATACCTGACATCTTCCACCTGAGGGGTGGTATGGGGGGCTCCCCCACCCCGGAAATTGAAATTCCTAAAGTAGCCCTCGAGTGGGCCAGCCCTATACAAAATCATTCTCTGATATAAACTGAGTTTCCTGTGAAAATTGCAGCCAGATTGACCAACTTTAAGGGGTGTTTTGGGCTGATCTGGCATTTAACCTTACCCTCGCCAACTACACTCCCTGAACCTGCACTTTGGGCTAGATATGAATTTCTGAATGAACACACTACTAAAATTCATTTCAGGGGCGACTCCTGTGTGAATCAATGTGGTTTTCAACCTTGAATCTACCTTAATTGAGAATATATCAGCATTTCCTGATACAGCCATCTGGGGCTGTATTTTCGCCTTCCTGGATCACATATGACACATGTGACACCACTGGGATACCAGATGTAATCCTAAAACCTATGCAGTCAGATTTAGTATGTGGCAAGTGATTTTTAGGCCAAATTTCAGACTTATAGACCAATATTTGGTACTGGTTTGGGCTGAATTACATCTATTTTTGGCTATATTTAGAACAATATTTTGGTGGAATAATTTCTGATTAGACATGTAATGCTCCAAATGTGCCTAAAATATCCTCATTAATTATTAGAATATGCAGGAAATTAAATTTGGGCTTAATGTTAACAATATTATGACATACCTGACATCTTCCACCTGAGGGGTGGTATGGGGGGCTCCCCCACCCCGGAAATTGAAATTCCTAAAGTAGCCCTCGAGTGGGCCAGCCCTATACAAAATCATTCTCTGATATAAACTGAGTTTCCTGTGAAAATTGCAGCCAGATTGACCAACTTTAAGGGGTGTTTTGGGCTGATCTGGCATTTAACCTTACCCTCGCCAACTACACTCCCTGAACCTGCACTTTGGGCTAGATATGAATTTCTGAATGAACACACTACTAAAATTCATTTCAGGGGCGACTCCTGTGTGAATCAATGTGGTTTTCAACCTTGAATCTACCTTAATTGAGAATATATCAGCATTTCCTGATACAGCCATCTGGGGCTGTATTTTCGCCTTCCTGGATCACATATGACACATGTGACACGACTGGGATACCAGATGTAATCCTAAAACCTATGCAGTCAGATTTAGTATGTGGCAAGTGATATTTAGGCCAAATTTCAGACTTATAGACCAATATTTGGTACTGGTTTGGGCTGAATTACATCTATTTTTGGCTATATTTAGAACAATATTTTGGTGGAATAATTTCTGATTAGACATGTAATGCTCCAAATGTGCCTAAAATATCCTCATTAATTATTAGAATATGCAGGAAATTAAATTTGGGCTTAATGTTAACAATATTATGACATACCTGACATTTTCCACCTGAGGGGTGGTATGGGGGGCTCCCCCACCCCGGAAATTGAAATTCCTAAAGTAGCCCTCGAGTGGGCCAGCCCTATACAAAATCATTCTCTGATATAAACTGAGTTTCCTGTGAAAATTGCAGCCAGATTGACCAACTTTAAGGGGTGTTTTGGGCTGATCTGGCATTTAACCTTACCCTCGCCAACTACACTCCCTGAACCTGCACTTTGGGCTAGATATGAATTTCTGAATGAACACACTACTAAAATTCATTTCAGGGGCGACTCCTGTGTGAATCAATGTGGTTTTCAACCTTGAATCTACCTTAATTGAGAATATATCAGCATTTCCTGATACAGCCATCTGGGGCTGTATTTTCGCCTTCCTGGATCACATATGACACATGTGACACCACTGGGATACCAGATGTAATCCTAAAACCTATGCAGTCAGATTTAGTATGTGGCAAGTGATTTTTAGGCCAAATTTCAGACTTATAGACCAATATTTGGTACTGGTTTGGGCTGAATTACATCTATTTTTGGCTATATTTAGAACAATATTTTGGTGGAATAATTTCTGATTAGACAGGTAATGCTCCAAATGTGCCTAAAATATCCTCATTAATTATTAGAATATGCAGGAAATTAAATTTGGGCTTAATGTTAACAATATTATGACATACCTGACATCTTCCACCTGAGGGGTGGTATGGGGGGCTCCCCCACCCCGGAAATTGAAATTCCTAAAGTAGCCCTCGAGTGGGCCAGCCCTATACAAAATCATTCTCTGATATAAACTGAGTTTCCTGTGAAAATTGCAGCCAGATTGACCAACTTTAAGGGGTGTTTTGGGCTGATCTGGCATTTAACCTTACCCTCGCCAACTACACTCCCTGAACCTGCACTTTGGGCTAGATATGAATTTCTGAATGAACACACTACTAAAATTCATTTCAGGGGCGACTCCTGTGTGAATCAATGTGGTTTTCAACCTTGAATCTACCTTAATTGAGAATATATCAGCATTTCCTGATACAGCCATCTGGGGCTGTATTTTCGCCTTCCTGGATCACATATGACACATGTGACACCACTGGGATACCAGATGTAATCCTAAAACCTATGCAGTCAGATTTAGTATGTGGCAAGTGATTTTTAGGCCAAATTTCAGACTTATAGACCAATATTTGGTACTGGTTTGGGCTGAATTACATCTATTTTTGGCTATATTTCGAACAATATTTTGGTGGAATAATTTCTGATTAGACAGGTAATGCTCCAAATGTGCCTAAAATATCCTCATTAATTATTAGAATATGCAGGAAATTAAATTTGGGCTTAATGTTAACAATATTATGACATACCTGACATCTTCCACCTGAGGGGTGGTATGGGGGGCTCCCCCACCCCGGAAATTGAAATTCCTAAAGTAGCCCTCGAGTGGGCCAGCCCTATACAAAATCATTCTCTGATATAAACTGAGTTTCCTGTGAAAATTGCAGCCAGATTGACCAACTTTAAGGGGTGTTTTGGGCTGATCTGGCATTTAACCTTACCCTCGCCAACTACACTCCCTGAACCTGCACTTTGGGCTAGATATGAATTTCTGAATGAACACACTACTAAAATTCATTTCAGGGGCGACTCCTGTGTGAATCAATGTGGTTTTCAACCTTGAATCTACCTTAATTGAGAATATATCAGCATTTCCTGATACAGCCATCTGGGGCTGTATTTTCGCCTTCCTGGATCACATATGACACATGTGACACGACTGGGATACCAGATGTAATCCTAAAACCTATGCAGTCAGATTTAGTATGTGGCAAGTGATATTTAGGCCAAATTTCAGACTTATAGACCAATATTTGGTACTGGTTTGGGCTGAATTACATCTATTTTTGGCTATATTTAGAACAATATTTTGGTGGAATAATTTCTGATTAGACATGTAATGCTCCAAATGTGCCTAAAATATCCTCATTAATTATTAGAATATGCAGGAAATTAAATTTGGGCTTAATGTTAACAATATTATGACATACCTGACATTTTCCACCTGAGGGGTGGTATGGGGGGCTCCCCCACCCCGGAAATTGAAATTCCTAAAGTAGCCCTCGAGTGGGCCAGCCCTATACAAAATCATTCTCTGATATAAACTGAGTTTCCTGTGAAAATTGCAGCCAGATTGACCAACTTTAAGGGGTGTTTTGGGCTGATCTGGCATTTAACCTTACCCTCGCCAACTACACTCCCTGAACCTGCACTTTGGGCTAGATATGAATTTCTGAATGAACACACTACTAAAATTCATTTCAGGGGCGACTCCTGTGTGAATCAATGTGGTTTTCAACCTTGAATCTACCTTAATTGAGAATATATCAGCATTTCCTGATACAGCCATCTGGGGCTGTATTTTCGCCTTCCTGGATCACATATGACACATGTGACACCACTGGGATACCAGATGTAATCCTAAAACCTATGCAGTCAGATTTAGTATGTGGCAAGTGATTTTTAGGCCAAATTTCAGACTTATAGACCAATATTTGGTACTGGTTTGGGCTGAATTACATCTATTTTTGGCTATATTTAGAACAATATTTTGGTGGAATAATTTCTGATTAGACAGGTAATGCTCCAAATGTGCCTAAAATATCCTCATTAATTATTAGAATATGCAGGAAATTAAATTTGGGCTTAATGTTAACAATATTATGACATACCTGACATCTTCCACCTGAGGGGTGGTATGGGGGGCTCCCCCACCCCGGAAATTGAAATTCCTAAAGTAGCCCTCGAGTGGGCCAGCCCTATACAAAATCATTCTCTGATATAAACTGAGTTTCCTGTGAAAATTGCAGCCAGATTGACCAACTTTAAGGGGTGTTTTGGGCTGATCTGGCATTTAACCTTACCCTCGCCAACTACACTCCCTGAACCTGCACTTTGGGCTAGATATGAATTTCTGAATGAACACACTACTAAAATTCATTTCAGGGGCGACTCCTGTGTGAATCAATGTGGTTTTCAACCTTGAATCTACCTTAATTGAGAATATATCAGCATTTCCTGATACAGCCATCTGGGGCTGTATTTTCGCCTTCCTGGATCACATATGACACATGTGACACCACTGGGATACCAGATGTAATCCTAAAACCTATGCAGTCAGATTTAGTATGTGGCAAGTGATTTTTAGGCCAAATTTCAGACTTATAGACCAATATTTGGTACTGGTTTGGGCTGAATTACATCTATTTTTGGCTATATTTAGAACAATATTTTGGTGGAATAATTTCTGATTAGACAGGTAATGCTCCAAATGTGCCTAAAATATCCTCATTAATTATTAGAATATGCAGGAAATTAAATTTGGGCTTAATGTTAACAATATTATGACATACCTGACATCTTCCACCTGAGGGGTGGTATGGGGGGCTCCCCCACCCCGGAAATTGAAATTCCTAAAGTAGCCCTCGAGTGGGCCAGCCCTATACAAAATCATTCTCTGATATAAACTGAGTTTCCTGTGAAAATTGCAGCCAGATTGACCAACTTTAAGGGGTGTTTTGGGCTGATCTGGCATTTAACCTTACCCTCGCCAACTACACTCCCTGAACCTGCACTTTGGGCTAGATATGAATTTCTGAATGAACACACTACTAAAATTCATTTCAGGGGCGACTCCTGTGTGAATCAATGTGGTTTTCAACCTTGAATCTACCTTAATTGAGAATATATCAGCATTTCCTGATACAGCCATCTGGGGCTGTATTTTCGCCTTCCTGGATCACATATGACACATGTGACACCACTGGGATACCAGATGTAATCCTAAAACCTATGCAGTCAGATTTAGTATGTGGCAAGTGATATTTAGGCCAAATTTCAGACTTATAGACCAATATTTGGTACTGGTTTGGGCTGAATTACATCTATTTTTGGCTATATTTAGAACAATATTTTGGTGGAATAATTTCTGATTAGACATGTAATGCTCCAAATGTGCCTAAAATATCCTCATTAATTATTAGAATATGCAGGAAATTAAATTTGGGCTTAATGTTAACAATATTATGACATACCTGACATTTTCCACCTGAGGGGTGGTATGGGGGGCTCCCCCACCCCGGAAATTGAAATTCCTAAAGTAGCCCTCGAGTGGGCCAGCCCTATACAAAATCATTCTCTGATATAAACTGAGTTTCCTGTGAAAATTGCAGCCAGATTGACCAACTTTAAGGGGTGTTTTGGGCTGATCTGGCATTTAACCTTACCCTCGCCAACTACACTCCCTGAACCTGCACTTTGGGCTAGATATGAATTTCTGAATGAACACACTACTAAAATTCATTTCAGGGGCGACTCCTGTGTGAATCAATGTGGTTTTCAACCTTGAATCTACCTTAATTGAGAATATATCAGCATTTCCTGATACAGCCATCTGGGGCTGTATTTTCGCCTTCCTGGATCACATATGACACATGTGACACCACTGGGATACCAGATGTAATCCTAAAACCTATGCAGTCAGATTTAGTATGTGGCAAGTGATTTTTAGGCCAAATTTCAGACTTATAGACCAATATTTGGTACTGGTTTGGGCTGAATTACATCTATTTTTGGCTATATTTAGAACAATATTTTGGTGGAATAATTTCTGATTAGACATGTAATGCTCCAAATGTGCCTAAAATATCCTCATTAATTATTAGAATATGCAGGAAATTAAATTTGGGCTTAATGTTAACAATATTATGACATACCTGACATCTTCCACCTGAGGGGTGGTATGGGGGGCTCCCCCACCCCGGAAATTAAAATTCTTAAAGTAGCCCTCGAGTGGGCCAGCCCTATACAAAATCATTCTCTGATATAAACTGAGTTTCCTGTGAAAATTGCAGCCAGATTGACCAACTTTAAGGGGTGTTTTGGGCTGATCTGGCATTTAACCTTACCCTCGCCAACTACACTCCCTGAACCTGCACTTTGGGCTAGATATGAATTTCTGAATGAACACACTACTAAAATTCATTTCAGGGGCGACTCCTGTGTGAATCAATGTGGTTTTCAACCTTGAATCTACCTTAATTGAGAATATATCAGCATTTCCTGATACAGCCATCTGGGGCTGTATTTTCGCCTTCCTGGATCACATATGACACATGTGACACCACTGGGATACCAGATGTAATCCTAAAACCTATGCAGTCAGATTTAGTATGTGGCAAGTGATTTTTAGGCCAAATTTCAGACTTATAGACCAATATTTGGTACTGGTTTGGGCTGAATTACATCTATTTTTGGCTATATTTAGAACAATATTTTGGTGGAATAATTTCTGATTAGACATGTAATGCTCCAAATGTGCCTAAAATATCCTCATTAATTATTAGAATATGCAGGAAATTAAATTTGGGCTTAATGTTAACAATATTATGACATACCTGACATCTTCCACCTGAGGGGTGGTATGGGGGGCTCCCCCACCCCGGAAATTGAAATTCCTAAAGTAGCCCTCGAGTGGGCCAGCCCTATACAAAATCATTCTCTGATATAAACTGAGTTTCCTGTGAAAATTGCAGCCAGATTGACCAACTTTAAGGGGTGTTTTGGGCTGATCTGGCATTTAACCTTACCCTCGCCAACTACACTCCCTGAACCTGCACTTTGGGCTAGATATGAATTTCTGAATGAACACACTACTAAAATTCATTTCAGGGGCGACTCCTGTGTGAATCAATGTGGTTTTCAACCTTGAATCTACCTTAATTGAGAATATATCAGCATTTCCTGATACAGCCATCTGGGGCTGTATTTTCGCCTTCCTGGATCACATATGACACATGTGACACCACTGGGATACCAGATGTAATCCTAAAACCTATGCAGTCAGATTTAGTATGTGGCAAGTGATTTTTAGGCCAAATTTCAGACTTATAGACCAATATTTGGTACTGGTTTGGGCTGAATTACATCTATTTTTGGCTATATTTAGAACAATATTTTGGTGGAATAATTTCTGATTAGACAGGTAATGCTCCAAATGTGCCTAAAATATCCTCATTAATTATTAGAATATGCAGGAAATTAAATTTGGGCTTAATGTTAACAATATTATGACATACCTGACATCTTCCACCTGAGGGGTGGTATGGGGGGCTCCCCCACCCCGGAAATTGAAATTCCTAAAGTAGCCCTCGAGTGGGCCAGCCCTATACAAAATCATTCTCTGATATAAACTGAGTTTCCTGTGAAAATTGCAGCCAGATTGACCAACTTTAAGGGGTGTTTTGGGCTGATCTGGCATTTAACCTTACCCTCGCCAACTACACTCCCTGAACCTGCATTTTGGGCTAGATATGAATTTCTGAATGAACACACTACTAAAATTCATTTCAGGGGCGACTCCTGTGTGAATCAATGTGGTTTTCAACCTTGAATCTACCTTAATTGAGAATATATCAGCATTTCCTGATACAGCCATCTGGGGCTGTATTTTCGCCTTCCTGGATCACATATGACACATGTGACACCACTGGGATACCAGATGTAATCCTAAAACCTATGCAGTCAGATTTAGTATGTGGCAAGTGATTTTTAGGCCAAATTTCAGACTTATAGACCAATATTTGGTACTGGTTTGGGCTGAATTACATCTATTTTTGGCTATATTTAGAACAATATTTTGGTGGAATAATTTCTGATTAGACATGTAATGCTCCAAATGTGCCTAAAATATCCTCATTAATTATTAGAATATGCAGGAAATTAAATTTGGGCTTAATGTTAACAATATTATGACATACCTGACATCTTCCACCTGAGGGGTGGTATGGGGGGCTCCCCCACCCCGGAAATTGAAATTCCTAAAGTAGCCCTCGAGTGGGCCAGCCCTATACAAAATCATTCTCTGATATAAACTGAGTTTCCTGTGAAAATTGCAGCCAGATTGACCAACTTTAAGGGGTGTTTTGGGCTGATCTGGCATTTAACCTTACCCTCGCCAACTACACTCCCTGAACCTGCACTTTGGGCTAGATATGAATTTCTGAATGAACACACTACTAAAATTCATTTCAGGGGCGACTCCTGTGTGAATCAATGTGGTTTTCAACCTTGAATCTACCTTAATTGAGAATATATCAGCATTTCCTGATACAGCCATCTGGGGCTGTATTTTCGCCTTCCTGGATCACATATGACACATGTGACACCACTGGGATACCAGATGTAATCCTAAAACCTATGCAGTCAGATTTAGTATGTGGCAAGTGATATTTAGGCCAAATTTCAGACTTATAGACCAATATTTGGTACTGGTTTGGGCTGAATTACATCTATTTTTGGCTATATTTAGAACAATATTTTGGTGGAATAATTTCTGATTAGACATGTAATGCTCCAAATGTGCCTAAAATATCCTCATTAATTATTAGAATATGCAGGAAATTAAATTTGGGCTTAATGTTAACAATATTATGACATACCTGACATTTTCCACCTGAGGGGTGGTATGGGGGGCTCCCCCACCCCGGAAATTGAAATTCCTAAAGTAGCCCTCGAGTGGGCCAGCCCTATACAAAATCATTCTCTGATATAAACTGAGTTTCCTGTGAAAATTGCAGCCAGATTGACCAACTTTAAGGGGTGTTTTGGGCTGATCTGGCATTTAACCTTACCCTCGCCAACTACACTCCCTGAACCTGCACTTTGGGCTAGATATGAATTTCTGAATGAACACACTACTAAAATTCATTTCAGGGGCGACTCCTGTGTGAATCAATGTGGTTTTCAACCTTGAATCTACCTTAATTGAGAATATATCAGCATTTCCTGATACAGCCATCTGGGGCTGTATTTTCGCCTTCCTGGATCACATATGACACATGTGACACCACTGGGATACCAGATGTAATCCTAAAACCTATGCAGTCAGATTTAGTATGTGGCAAGTGATTTTTAGGCCAAATTTCAGACTTATAGACCAATATTTGGTACTGGTTTGGGCTGAATTACATCTATTTTTGGCTATATTTAGAACAATATTTTGGTGGAATAATTTCTGATTAGACATGTAATGCTCCAAATGTGCCTAAAATATCCTCATTAATTATTAGAATATGCAGGAAATTAAATTTGGGCTTAATGTTAACAATATTATGACATACCTGACATCTTCCACCTGAGGGGTGGTATGGGGGGCTCCCCCACCCCGAAAATTGAAATTCTTAAAGTAGCCCTCGAGTGGGCCAGCCCTATACAAAATCATTCTCTGATATAAACTGAGTTTCCTGTGAAAATTGCAGCCAGATTGACCAACTTTAAGGGGTGTTTTGGGCTGATCTGGCATTTAACCTTACCCTCGCCAACTACACTCCCTGAACCTGCACTTTGGGCTAGATATGAATTTCTGAATGAACACACTACTAAAATTCATTTCAGGGGCGACTCCTGTGTGAATCAATGTGGTTTTCAACCTTGAATCTACCTTAATTGAGAATATATCAGCATTTCCTGATACAGCCATCTGGGGCTGTATTTTCGCCTTCCTGGATCACATATGACACATGTGACACCACTGGGATACCAGATGTAATCCTAAAACCTATGCAGTCAGATTTAGTATGTGGCAAGTGATTTTTAGGCCAAATTTCAGACTTATAGACCAATATTTGGTACTGGTTTGGGCTGAATTACATCTATTTTTGGCTATATTTAGAACAATATTTTGGTGGAATAATTTCTGATTAGACATGTAATGCTCCAAATGTGCCTAAAATATCCTCATTAATTATTAGAATATGCAGGAAATTAAATTTGGGCTTAATGTTAACAATATTATGACATACCTGACATCTTCCACCTGAGGGGTGGTATGGGGGGCTCCCCCACCCCGGAAATTGAAATTCCTAAAGTAGCCCTCGAGTGGGCCAGCCCTATACAAAATCATTCTCTGATATAAACTGAGTTTCCTGTGAAAATTGCAGCCAGATTGACCAACTTTAAGGGGTGTTTTGGGCTGATCTGGCATTTAACCTTACCCTCGCCAACTACACTCCCTGAACCTGCACTTTGGGCTAGATATGAATTTCTGAATGAACACACTACTAAAATTCATTTCAGGGGCGACTCCTGTGTGAATCAATGTGGTTTTCAACCTTGAATCTACCTTAATTGAGAATATATCAGCATTTCCTGATACAGCCATCTGGGGCTGTATTTTCGCCTTCCTGGATCACATATGACACATGTGACACCACTGGGATACCAGATGTAATCCTAAAACCTATGCAGTCAGATTTAGTATGTGGCAAGTGATTTTTAGGCCAAATTTCAGACTTATAGACCAATATTTGGTACTGGTTTGGGCTGAATTACATCTATTTTTGGCTATATTTAGAACAATATTTTGGTGGAATAATTTCTGATTAGACATGTAATGCTCCAAATGTGCCTAAAATATCCTCATTAATTATTAGAATATGCAGGAAATTAAATTTGGGCTTAATGTTAACAATATTATGACATACCTGACATCTTCCACCTGAGGGGTGGTATGGGGGGCTCCCCCACCCCGGAAATTGAAATTCCTAAAGTAGCCCTCGAGTGGGCCAGCCCTATACAAAATCATTCTCTGATATAAACTGAGTTTCCTGTGAAAATTGCAGCCAGATTGACCAACTTTAAGGGGTGTTTTGGGCTGATCTGGCATTTAACCTTACCCTCGCCAACTACACTCCCTGAACCTGCACTTTGGGCTAGATATGAATTTCTGAATGAACACACTACTAAAATTCATTTCAGGGGCGACTCCTGTGTGAATCAATGTGGTTTTCAACCTTGAATCTACCTTAATTGAGAATATATCAGCATTTCCTGATACAGCCATCTGGGGCTGTATTTTCGCCTTCCTGGATCACATATGACACATGTGACACGACTGGGATACCAGATGTAATCCTAAAACCTATGCAGTCAGATTTAGTATGTGGCAAGTGATATTTAGGCCAAATTTCAGACTTATAGACCAATATTTGGTACTGGTTTGGGCTGAATTACATCTATTTTTGGCTATATTTAGAACAATATTTTGGTGGAATAATTTCTGATTAGACATGTAATGCTCCAAATGTGCCTAAAATATCCTCATTAATTATTAGAATATGCAGGAAATTAAATTTGGGCTTAATGTTAACAATATTATGACATACCTGACATTTTCCACCTGAGGGGTGGTATGGGGGGCTCCCCCACCCCGGAAATTGAAATTCCTAAAGTAGCCCTCGAGTGGGCCAGCCCTATACAAAATCATTCTCTGATATAAACTGAGTTTCCTGTGAAAATTGCAGCCAGATTGACCAACTTTAAGGGGTGTTTTGGGCTGATCTGGCATTTAACCTTACCCTCGCCAACTACACTCCCTGAACCTGCACTTTGGGCTAGATATGAATTTCTGAATGAACACACTACTAAAATTCATTTCAGGGGCGACTCCTGTGTGAATCAATGTGGTTTTCAACCTTGAATCTACCTTAATTGAGAATATATCAGCATTTCCTGATACAGCCATCTGGGGCTGTATTTTCGCCTTCCTGGATCACATATGACACATGTGACACCACTGGGATACCAGATGTAATCCTAAAACCTATGCAGTCAGATTTAGTATGTGGCAAGTGATTTTTAGGCCAAATTTCAGACTTATAGACCAATATTTGGTACTGGTTTGGGCTGAATTACATCTATTTTTGGCTATATTTAGAACAATATTTTGGTGGAATAATTTCTGATTAGACAGGTAATGCTCCAAATGTGCCTAAAATATCCTCATTAATTATTAGAATATGCAGGAAATTAAATTTGGGCTTAATGTTAACAATATTATGACATACCTGACATCTTCCACCTGAGGGGTGGTATGGGGGGCTCCCCCACCCCGGAAATTGAAATTCCTAAAGTAGCCCTCGAGTGGGCCAGCCCTATACAAAATCATTCTCTGATATAAACTGAGTTTCCTGTGAAAATTGCAGCCAGATTGACCAACTTTAAGGGGTGTTTTGGGCTGATCTGGCATTTAACCTTACCCTCGCCAACTACACTCCCTGAACCTGCACTTTGGGCTAGATATGAATTTCTGAATGAACACACTACTAAAATTCATTTCAGGGGCGACTCCTGTGTGAATCAATGTGGTTTTCAACCTTGAATCTACCTTAATTGAGAATATATCAGCATTTCCTGATACAGCCATCTGGGGCTGTATTTTCGCCTTCCTGGATCACATATGACACATGTGACACCACTGGGATACCAGATGTAATCCTAAAACCTATGCAGTCAGATTTAGTATGTGGCAAGTGATTTTTAGGCCAAATTTCAGACTTATAGACCAATATTTGGTACTGGTTTGGGCTGAATTACATCTATTTTTGGCTATATTTCGAACAATATTTTGGTGGAATAATTTCTGATTAGACAGGTAATGCTCCAAATGTGCCTAAAATATCCTCATTAATTATTAGAATATGCAGGAAATTAAATTTGGGCTTAATGTTAACAATATTATGACATACCTGACATCTTCCACCTGAGGGGTGGTATGGGGGGCTCCCCCACCCCGGAAATTGAAATTCCTAAAGTAGCCCTCGAGTGGGCCAGCCCTATACAAAATCATTCTCTGATATAAACTGAGTTTCCTGTGAAAATTGCAGCCAGATTGACCAACTTTAAGGGGTGTTTTGGGCTGATCTGGCATTTAACCTTACCCTCGCCAACTACACTCCCTGAACCTGCACTTTGGGCTAGATATGAATTTCTGAATGAACACACTACTAAAATTCATTTCAGGGGCGACTCCTGTGTGAATCAATGTGGTTTTCAACCTTGAATCTACCTTAATTGAGAATATATCAGCATTTCCTGATACAGCCATCTGGGGCTGTATTTTCGCCTTCCTGGATCACATATGACACATGTGACACGACTGGGATACCAGATGTAATCCTAAAACCTATGCAGTCAGATTTAGTATGTGGCAAGTGATATTTAGGCCAAATTTCAGACTTATAGACCAATATTTGGTACTGGTTTGGGCTGAATTACATCTATTTTTGGCTATATTTAGAACAATATTTTGGTGGAATAATTTCTGATTAGACATGTAATGCTCCAAATGTGCCTAAAATATCCTCATTAATTATTAGAATATGCAGGAAATTAAATTTGGGCTTAATGTTAACAATATTATGACATACCTGACATTTTCCACCTGAGGGGTGGTATGGGGGGCTCCCCCACCCCGGAAATTGAAATTCCTAAAGTAGCCCTCGAGTGGGCCAGCCCTATACAAAATCATTCTCTGATATAAACTGAGTTTCCTGTGAAAATTGCAGCCAGATTGACCAACTTTAAGGGGTGTTTTGGGCTGATCTGGCATTTAACCTTACCCTCGCCAACTACACTCCCTGAACCTGCACTTTGGGCTAGATATGAATTTCTGAATGAACACACTACTAAAATTCATTTCAGGGGCGACTCCTGTGTGAATCAATGTGGTTTTCAACCTTGAATCTACCTTAATTGAGAATATATCAGCATTTCCTGATACAGCCATCTGGGGCTGTATTTTCGCCTTCCTGGATCACATATGACACATGTGACACCACTGGGATACCAGATGTAATCCTAAAACCTATGCAGTCAGATTTAGTATGTGGCAAGTGATTTTTAGGCCAAATTTCAGACTTATAGACCAATATTTGGTACTGGTTTGGGCTGAATTACATCTATTTTTGGCTATATTTAGAACAATATTTTGGTGGAATAATTTCTGATTAGACAGGTAATGCTCCAAATGTGCCTAAAATATCCTCATTAATTATTAGAATATGCAGGAAATTAAATTTGGGCTTAATGTTAACAATATTATGACATACCTGACATCTTCCACCTGAGGGGTGGTATGGGGGGCTCCCCCACCCCGGAAATTGAAATTCCTAAAGTAGCCCTCGAGTGGGCCAGCCCTATACAAAATCATTCTCTGATATAAACTGAGTTTCCTGTGAAAATTGCAGCCAGATTGACCAACTTTAAGGGGTGTTTTGGGCTGATCTGGCATTTAACCTTACCCTCGCCAACTACACTCCCTGAACCTGCACTTTGGGCTAGATATGAATTTCTGAATGAACACACTACTAAAATTCATTTCAGGGGCGACTCCTGTGTGAATCAATGTGGTTTTCAACCTTGAATCTACCTTAATTGAGAATATATCAGCATTTCCTGATACAGCCATCTGGGGCTGTATTTTCGCCTTCCTGGATCACATATGACACATGTGACACCACTGGGATACCAGATGTAATCCTAAAACCTATGCAGTCAGATTTAGTATGTGGCAAGTGATTTTTAGGCCAAATTTCAGACTTATAGACCAATATTTGGTACTGGTTTGGGCTGAATTACATCTATTTTTGGCTATATTTAGAACAATATTTTGGTGGAATAATTTCTGATTAGACAGGTAATGCTCCAAATGTGCCTAAAATATCCTCATTAATTATTAGAATATGCAGGAAATTAAATTTGGGCTTAATGTTAACAATATTATGACATACCTGACATCTTCCACCTGAGGGGTGGTATGGGGGGCTCCCCCACCCCGGAAATTGAAATTCCTAAAGTAGCCCTCGAGTGGGCCAGCCCTATACAAAATCATTCTCTGATATAAACTGAGTTTCCTGTGAAAATTGCAGCCAGATTGACCAACTTTAAGGGGTGTTTTGGGCTGATCTGGCATTTAACCTTACCCTCGCCAACTACACTCCCTGAACCTGCACTTTGGGCTAGATATGAATTTCTGAATGAACACACTACTAAAATTCATTTCAGGGGCGACTCCTGTGTGAATCAATGTGGTTTTCAACCTTGAATCTACCTTAATTGAGAATATATCAGCATTTCCTGATACAGCCATCTGGGGCTGTATTTTCGCCTTCCTGGATCACATATGACACATGTGACACCACTGGGATACCAGATGTAATCCTAAAACCTATGCAGTCAGATTTAGTATGTGGCAAGTGATATTTAGGCCAAATTTCAGACTTATAGACCAATATTTGGTACTGGTTTGGGCTGAATTACATCTATTTTTGGCTATATTTAGAACAATATTTTGGTGGAATAATTTCTGATTAGACATGTAATGCTCCAAATGTGCCTAAAATATCCTCATTAATTATTAGAATATGCAGGAAATTAAATTTGGGCTTAATGTTAACAATATTATGACATACCTGACATTTTCCACCTGAGGGGTGGTATGGGGGGCTCCCCCACCCCGGAAATTGAAATTCCTAAAGTAGCCCTCGAGTGGGCCAGCCCTATACAAAATCATTCTCTGATATAAACTGAGTTTCCTGTGAAAATTGCAGCCAGATTGACCAACTTTAAGGGGTGTTTTGGGCTGATCTGGCATTTAACCTTACCCTCGCCAACTACACTCCCTGAACCTGCACTTTGGGCTAGATATGAATTTCTGAATGAACACACTACTAAAATTCATTTCAGGGGCGACTCCTGTGTGAATCAATGTGGTTTTCAACCTTGAATCTACCTTAATTGAGAATATATCAGCATTTCCTGATACAGCCATCTGGGGCTGTATTTTCGCCTTCCTGGATCACATATGACACATGTGACACCACTGGGATACCAGATGTAATCCTAAAACCTATGCAGTCAGATTTAGTATGTGGCAAGTGATTTTTAGGCCAAATTTCAGACTTATAGACCAATATTTGGTACTGGTTTGGGCTGAATTACATCTATTTTTGGCTATATTTAGAACAATATTTTGGTGGAATAATTTCTGATTAGACATGTAATGCTCCAAATGTGCCTAAAATATCCTCATTAATTATTAGAATATGCAGGAAATTAAATTTGGGCTTAATGTTAACAATATTATGACATACCTGACATCTTCCACCTGAGGGGTGGTATGGGGGGCTCCCCCACCCCGGAAATTAAAATTCTTAAAGTAGCCCTCGAGTGGGCCAGCCCTATACAAAATCATTCTCTGATATAAACTGAGTTTCCTGTGAAAATTGCAGCCAGATTGACCAACTTTAAGGGGTGTTTTGGGCTGATCTGGCATTTAACCTTACCCTCGCCAACTACACTCCCTGAACCTGCACTTTGGGCTAGATATGAATTTCTGAATGAACACACTACTAAAATTCATTTCAGGGGCGACTCCTGTGTGAATCAATGTGGTTTTCAACCTTGAATCTACCTTAATTGAGAATATATCAGCATTTCCTGATACAGCCATCTGGGGCTGTATTTTCGCCTTCCTGGATCACATATGACACATGTGACACCACTGGGATACCAGATGTAATCCTAAAACCTATGCAGTCAGATTTAGTATGTGGCAAGTGATTTTTAGGCCAAATTTCAGACTTATAGACCAATATTTGGTACTGGTTTGGGCTGAATTACATCTATTTTTGGCTATATTTAGAACAATATTTTGGTGGAATAATTTCTGATTAGACATGTAATGCTCCAAATGTGCCTAAAATATCCTCATTAATTATTAGAATATGCAGGAAATTAAATTTGGGCTTAATGTTAACAATATTATGACATACCTGACATCTTCCACCTGAGGGGTGGTATGGGGGGCTCCCCCACCCCGGAAATTGAAATTCCTAAAGTAGCCCTCGAGTGGGCCAGCCCTATACAAAATCATTCTCTGATATAAACTGAGTTTCCTGTGAAAATTGCAGCCAGATTGACCAACTTTAAGGGGTGTTTTGGGCTGATCTGGCATTTAACCTTACCCTCGCCAACTACACTCCCTGAACCTGCACTTTGGGCTAGATATGAATTTCTGAATGAACACACTACTAAAATTCATTTCAGGGGCGACTCCTGTGTGAATCAATGTGGTTTTCAACCTTGAATCTACCTTAATTGAGAATATATCAGCATTTCCTGATACAGCCATCTGGGGCTGTATTTTCGCCTTCCTGGATCACATATGACACATGTGACACCACTGGGATACCAGATGTAATCCTAAAACCTATGCAGTCAGATTTAGTATGTGGCAAGTGATTTTTAGGCCAAATTTCAGACTTATAGACCAATATTTGGTACTGGTTTGGGCTGAATTACATCTATTTTTGGCTATATTTAGAACAATATTTTGGTGGAATAATTTCTGATTAGACAGGTAATGCTCCAAATGTGCCTAAAATATCCTCATTAATTATTAGAATATGCAGGAAATTAAATTTGGGCTTAATGTTAACAATATTATGACATACCTGACATCTTCCACCTGAGGGGTGGTATGGGGGGCTCCCCCACCCCGGAAATTGAAATTCCTAAAGTAGCCCTCGAGTGGGCCAGCCCTATACAAAATCATTCTCTGATATAAACTGAGTTTCCTGTGAAAATTGCAGCCAGATTGACCAACTTTAAGGGGTGTTTTGGGCTGATCTGGCATTTAACCTTACCCTCGCCAACTACACTCCCTGAACCTGCATTTTGGGCTAGATATGAATTTCTGAATGAACACACTACTAAAATTCATTTCAGGGGCGACTCCTGTGTGAATCAATGTGGTTTTCAACCTTGAATCTACCTTAATTGAGAATATATCAGCATTTCCTGATACAGCCATCTGGGGCTGTATTTTCGCCTTCCTGGATCACATATGACACATGTGACACCACTGGGATACCAGATGTAATCCTAAAACCTATGCAGTCAGATTTAGTATGTGGCAAGTGATTTTTAGGCCAAATTTCAGACTTATAGACCAATATTTGGTACTGGTTTGGGCTGAATTACATCTATTTTTGGCTATATTTAGAACAATATTTTGGTGGAATAATTTCTGATTAGACATGTAATGCTCCAAATGTGCCTAAAATATCCTCATTAATTATTAGAATATGCAGGAAATTAAATTTGGGCTTAATGTTAACAATATTATGACATACCTGACATCTTCCACCTGAGGGGTGGTATGGGGGGCTCCCCCACCCCGGAAATTGAAATTCCTAAAGTAGCCCTCGAGTGGGCCAGCCCTATACAAAATCATTCTCTGATATAAACTGAGTTTCCTGTGAAAATTGCAGCCAGATTGACCAACTTTAAGGGGTGTTTTGGGCTGATCTGGCATTTAACCTTACCCTCGCCAACTACACTCCCTGAACCTGCACTTTGGGCTAGATATGAATTTCTGAATGAACACACTACTAAAATTCATTTCAGGGGCGACTCCTGTGTGAATCAATGTGGTTTTCAACCTTGAATCTACCTTAATTGAGAATATATCAGCATTTCCTGATACAGCCATCTGGGGCTGTATTTTCGCCTTCCTGGATCACATATGACACATGTGACACCACTGGGATACCAGATGTAATCCTAAAACCTATGCAGTCAGATTTAGTATGTGGCAAGTGATATTTAGGCCAAATTTCAGACTTATAGACCAATATTTGGTACTGGTTTGGGCTGAATTACATCTATTTTTGGCTATATTTAGAACAATATTTTGGTGGAATAATTTCTGATTAGACATGTAATGCTCCAAATGTGCCTAAAATATCCTCATTAATTATTAGAATATGCAGGAAATTAAATTTGGGCTTAATGTTAACAATATTATGACATACCTGACATTTTCCACCTGAGGGGTGGTATGGGGGGCTCCCCCACCCCGGAAATTGAAATTCCTAAAGTAGCCCTCGAGTGGGCCAGCCCTATACAAAATCATTCTCTGATATAAACTGAGTTTCCTGTGAAAATTGCAGCCAGATTGACCAACTTTAAGGGGTGTTTTGGGCTGATCTGGCATTTAACCTTACCCTCGCCAACTACACTCCCTGAACCTGCACTTTGGGCTAGATATGAATTTCTGAATGAACACACTACTAAAATTCATTTCAGGGGCGACTCCTGTGTGAATCAATGTGGTTTTCAACCTTGAATCTACCTTAATTGAGAATATATCAGCATTTCCTGATACAGCCATCTGGGGCTGTATTTTCGCCTTCCTGGATCACATATGACACATGTGACACCACTGGGATACCAGATGTAATCCTAAAACCTATGCAGTCAGATTTAGTATGTGGCAAGTGATTTTTAGGCCAAATTTCAGACTTATAGACCAATATTTGGTACTGGTTTGGGCTGAATTACATCTATTTTTGGCTATATTTAGAACAATATTTTGGTGGAATAATTTCTGATTAGACATGTAATGCTCCAAATGTGCCTAAAATATCCTCATTAATTATTAGAATATGCAGGAAATTAAATTTGGGCTTAATGTTAACAATATTATGACATACCTGACATCTTCCACCTGAGGGGTGGTATGGGGGGCTCCCCCACCCCGAAAATTGAAATTCTTAAAGTAGCCCTCGAGTGGGCCAGCCCTATACAAAATCATTCTCTGATATAAACTGAGTTTCCTGTGAAAATTGCAGCCAGATTGACCAACTTTAAGGGGTGTTTTGGGCTGATCTGGCATTTAACCTTACCCTCGCCAACTACACTCCCTGAACCTGCACTTTGGGCTAGATATGAATTTCTGAATGAACACACTACTAAAATTCATTTCAGGGGCGACTCCTGTGTGAATCAATGTGGTTTTCAACCTTGAATCTACCTTAATTGAGAATATATCAGCATTTCCTGATACAGCCATCTGGGGCTGTATTTTCGCCTTCCTGGATCACATATGACACATGTGACACCACTGGGATACCAGATGTAATCCTAAAACCTATGCAGTCAGATTTAGTATGTGGCAAGTGATTTTTAGGCCAAATTTCAGACTTATAGACCAATATTTGGTACTGGTTTGGGCTGAATTACATCTATTTTTGGCTATATTTAGAACAATATTTTGGTGGAATAATTTCTGATTAGACATGTAATGCTCCAAATGTGCCTAAAATATCCTCATTAATTATTAGAATATGCAGGAAATTAAATTTGGGCTTAATGTTAACAATATTATGACATACCTGACATCTTCCACCTGAGGGGTGGTATGGGGGGCTCCCCCACCCCGGAAATTGAAATTCTTAAAGTAGCCCTCGAGTGGGCCAGCCCTATACAAAATCATTCTCTGATATAAACTGAGTTTCCTGTGAAAATTGCAGCCAGATTGACCAACTTTAAGGGGTGTTTTGGGCTGATCTGGCATTTAACCTTACCCTCGCCAACTACACTCCCTGAACCTGCACTTTGGGCTAGATATGAATTTCTGAATGAACACACTACTAAAATTCATTTCAGGGGCGACTCCTGTGTGAATCAATGTGGTTTTCAACCTTGAATCTACCTTAATTGAGAATATATCAGCATTTCCTGATACAGCCATCTGGGGCTGTATTTTCGCCTTCCTGGATCACATATGACACATGTGACACCACTGGGATACCAGATGTAATCCTAAAACCTATGCAGTCAGATTTAGTATGTGGCAAGTGATTTTTAGGCCAAATTTCAGACTTATAGACCAATATTTGGTACTGGTTTGGGCTGAATTACATCTATTTTTGGCTATATTTAGAACAATATTTTGGTGGAATAATTTCTGATTAGACATGTAATGCTCCAAATGTGCCTAAAATATCCTCATTAATTATTAGAATATGCAGGAAATTAAATTTGGGCTTAATGTTAACAATATTATGACATACCTGACATCTTCCACCTGAGGGGTGGTATGGGGGGCTCCCCCACCCCGGAAATTGAAATTCTTAAAGTAGCCCTCGAGTGGGCCAGCCCTATACAAAATCATTCTCTGATATAAACTGAGTTTCCTGTGAAAATTGCAGCCAGATTGACCAACTTTAAGGGGTGTTTTGGGCTGATCTGGCATTTAACCTTACCCTCGCCAACTACACTCCCTGAACCTGCACTTTGGGCTAGATATGAATTTCTGAATGAACACACTACTAAAATTCATTTCAGGGGCGACTCCTGTGTGAATCAATGTGGTTTTCAACCTTGAATCTACCTTAATTGAGAATATATCAGCATTTCCTGATACAGCCATCTGGGGCTGTATTTTCGCCTTCCTGGATCACATATGACACATGTGACACCACTGGGATACCAGATGTAATCCTAAAACCTATGCAGTCAGATTTAGTATGTGGCAAGTGATATTTAGGCCAAATTTCAGACTTATAGACCAATATTTGGTACTGGTTTGGGCTGAATTACATCTATTTTTGGCTATATTTAGAACAATATTTTGGTGGAATAATTTCTGATTAGACATGTAATGCTCCAAATGTGCCTAAAATATCCTCATTAATTATTAGAATATGCAGGAAATTAAATTTGGGCTTAATGTTAACAATATTATGACATACCTGACATCTTCCACCTGAGGGGTGGTATGGGGGGCTCCCCCACCCCGGAAATTGAAATTCCTAAAGTAGCCCTCGAGTGGGCCAGCCCTATACAAAATCATTCTCTGATATAAACTGAGTTTCCTGTGAAAATTGCAGCCAGATTGACCAACTTTAAGGGGTGTTTTGGGCTGATCTGGCATTTAACCTTACCCTCGCCAACTACACTCCCTGAACCTGCACTTTGGGCTAGATATGAATTTCTGAATGAACACACTACTAAAATTCATTTCAGGGGCGACTCCTGTGTGAATCAATGTGGTTTTCAACCTTGAATCTACCTTAATTGAGAATATATCAGCATTTCCTGATACAGCCATCTGGGGCTGTATTTTCGCCTTCCTGGATCACATATGACACATGTGACACCACTGGGATACCAGATGTAATCCTAAAACCTATGCAGTCAGATTTAGTATGTGGCAAGTGATTTTTAGGCCAAATTTCAGACTTATAGACCAATATTTGGTACTGGTTTGGGCTGAATTACATCTATTTTTGGCTATATTTAGAACAATATTTTGGTGGAATAATTTCTGATTAGACATGTAATGCTCCAAATGTGCCTAAAATATCCTCATTAATTATTAGAATATGCAGGAAATTAAATTTGGGCTTAATGTTAACAATATTATGACATACCTGACATCTTCCACCTGAGGGGTGGTATGGGGGGCTCCCCCACCCCGGAAATTGAAATTCTTAAAGTAGCCCTCGAGTGGGCCAGCCCTATACAAAATCATTCTCTGATATAAACTGAGTTTCCTGTGAAAATTGCAGCCAGATTGACCAACTTTAAGGGGTGTTTTGGGCTGATCTGGCATTTAACCTTACCCTCGCCAACTACACTCCCTGAACCTGCACTTTGGGCTAGATATGAATTTCTGAATGAACACACTACTAAAATTCATTTCAGGGGCGACTCCTGTGTGAATCAATGTGGTTTTCAACCTTGAATCTACCTTAATTGAGAATATATCAGCATTTCCTGATACAGCCATCTGGGGCTGTATTTTCGCCTTCCTGGATCACATATGACACATGTGACACCACTGGGATACCAGATGTAATCCTAAAACCTATGCAGTCAGATTTAGTATGTGGCAAGTGATTTTTAGGCCAAATTTCAGACTTATAGACCAATATTTGGTACTGGTTTGGGCTGAATTACATCTATTTTTGGCTATATTTAGAACAATATTTTGGTGGAATAATTTCTGATTAGACATGTAATGCTCCAAATGTGCCTAAAATATCCTCATTAATTATTAGAATATGCAGGAAATTAAATTTGGGCTTAATGTTAACAATATTATGACATACCTGACATCTTCCACCTGAGGGGTGGTATGGGGGGCTCCCCCACCCCGGAAATTGAAATTCCTAAAGTAGCCCTCGAGTGGGCCAGCCCTATACAAAATCATTCTCTGATATAAACTGAGTTTCCTGTGAAAATTGCAGCCAGATTGACCAACTTTAAGGGGTGTTTTGGGCTGATCTGGCATTTAACCTTACCCTCGCCAACTACACTCCCTGAACCTGCACTTTGGGCTAGATATGAATTTCTGAATGAACACACTACTAAAATTCATTTCAGGGGCGACTCCTGTGTGAATCAATGTGGTTTTCAACCTTGAATCTACCTTAATTGAGAATATATCAGCATTTCCTGATACAGCCATCTGGGGCTGTATTTTCGCCTTCCTGGATCACATATGACACATGTGACACCACTGGGATACCAGATGTAATCCTAAAACCTATGCAGTCAGATTTAGTATGTGGCAAGTGATTTTTAGGCCAAATTTCAGACTTATAGACCAATATTTGGTACTGGTTTGGGCTGAATTACATCTATTTTTGGCTATATTTAGAACAATATTTTGGTGGAATAATTTCTGATTAGACAGGTAATGCTCCAAATGTGCCTAAAATATCCTCATTAATTATTAGAATATGCAGGAAATTAAATTTGGGCTTAATGTTAACAATATTATGACATACCTGACATCTTCCACCTGAGGGGTGGTATGGGGGGCTCCCCCACCCCGGAAATTGAAATTCCTAAAGTAGCCCTCGAGTGGGCCAGCCCTATACAAAATCATTCTCTGATATAAACTGAGTTTCCTGTGAAAATTGCAGCCAGATTGACCAACTTTAAGGGGTGTTTTGGGCTGATCTGGCATTTAACCTTACCCTCGCCAACTACACTCCCTGAACCTGCACTTTGGGCTAGATATGAATTTCTGAATGAACACACTACTAAAATTCATTTCAGGGGCGACTCCTGTGTGAATCAATGTGGTTTTCAACCTTGAATCTACCTTAATTGAGAATATATCAGCATTTCCTGATACAGCCATCTGGGGCTGTATTTTCGCCTTCCTGGATCACATATGACACATGTGACACCACTGGGATACCAGATGTAATCCTAAAACCTATGCAGTCAGATTTAGTATGTGGCAAGTGATTTTTAGGCCAAATTTCAGACTTATAGACCAATATTTGGTACTGGTTTGGGCTGAATTACATCTATTTTTGGCTATATTTAGAACAATATTTTGGTGGAATAATTTCTGATTAGACAGGTAATGCTCCAAATGTGCCTAAAATATCCTCATTAATTATTAGAATATGCAGGAAATTAAATTTGGGCTTAATGTTAACAATATTATGACATACCTGACATCTTCCACCTGAGGGGTGGTATGGGGGGCTCCCCCACCCCGGAAATTGAAATTCCTAAAGTAGCCCTCGAGTGGGCCAGCCCTATACAAAATCATTCTCTGATATAAACTGAGTTTCCTGTGAAAATTGCAGCCAGATTGACCAACTTTAAGGGGTGTTTTGGGCTGATCTGGCATTTAACCTTACCCTCGCCAACTACACTCCCTGAACCTGCACTTTGGGCTAGATATGAATTTCTGAATGAACACACTACTAAAATTCATTTCAGGGGCGACTCCTGTGTGAATCAATGTGGTTTTCAACCTTGAATCTACCTTAATTGAGAATATATCAGCATTTCCTGATACAGCCATCTGGGGCTGTATTTTCGCCTTCCTGGATCACATATGACACATGTGACACCACTGGGATACCAGATGTAATCCTAAAACCTATGCAGTCAGATTTAGTATGTGGCAAGTGATTTTTAGGCCAAATTTCAGACTTATAGACCAATATTTGGTACTGGTTTGGGCTGAATTACATCTATTTTTGGCTATATTTAGAACAATATTTTGGTGGAATAATTTCTGATTAGACATGTAATGCTCCAAATGTGCCTAAAATATCCTCATTAATTATTAGAATATGCAGGAAATTAAATTTGGGCTTAATGTTAACAATATTATGACATACCTGACATCTTCCACCTGAGGGGTGGTATGGGGGGCTCCCCCACCCCGGAAATTGAAATTCCTAAAGTAGCCCTCGAGTGGGCCAGCCCTATACAAAATCATTCTCTGATATAAACTGAGTTTCCTGTGAAAATTGCAGCCAGATTGACCAACTTTAAGGGGTGTTTTGGGCTGATCTGGCATTTAACCTTACCCTCGCCAACTACACTCCCTGAACCTGCACTTTGGGCTAGATATGAATTTCTGAATGAACACACTACTAAAATTCATTTCAGGGGCGACTCCTGTGTGAATCAATGTGGTTTTCAACCTTGAATCTACCTTAATTGAGAATATATCAGCATTTCCTGATACAGCCATCTGGGGCTGTATTTTCGCCTTCCTGGATCACATATGACACATGTGACACCACTGGGATACCAGATGTAATCCTAAAACCTATGCAGTCAGATTTAGTATGTGGCAAGTGATTTTTAGGCCAAATTTCAGACTTATAGACCAATATTTGGTACTGGTTTGGGCTGAATTACATCTATTTTTGGCTATATTTAGAACAATATTTTGGTGGAATAATTTCTGATTAGACAGGTAATGCTCCAAATGTGCCTAAAATATCCTCATTAATTATTAGAATATGCAGGAAATTAAATTTGGGCTTAATGTTAACAATATTATGACATACCTGACATCTTCCACCTGAGGGGTGGTATGGGGGGCTCCCCCACCCCGGAAATTGAAATTCCTAAAGTAGCCCTCGAGTGGGCCAGCCCTATACAAAATCATTCTCTGATATAAACTGAGTTTCCTGTGAAAATTGCAGCCAGATTGACCAACTTTAAGGGGTGTTTTGGGCTGATCTGGCATTTAACCTTACCCTCGCCAACTACACTCCCTGAACCTGCACTTTGGGCTAGATATGAATTTCTGAATGAACACACTACTAAAATTCATTTCAGGGGCGACTCCTGTGTGAATCAATGTGGTTTTCAACCTTGAATCTACCTTAATTGAGAATATATCAGCATTTCCTGATACAGCCATCTGGGGCTGTATTTTCGCCTTCCTGGATCACATATGACACATGTGACACCACTGGGATACCAGATGTAATCCTAAAACCTATGCAGTCAGATTTAGTATGTGGCAAGTGATTTTTAGGCCAAATTTCAGACTTATAGACCAATATTTGGTACTGGTTTGGGCTGAATTACATCTATTTTTGGCTATATTTAGAACAATATTTTGGTGGAATAATTTCTGATTAGACATGTAATGCTCCAAATGTGCCTAAAATATCCTCATTAATTATTAGAATATGCAGGAAATTAAATTTGGGCTTAATGTTAACAATATTATGACATACCTGACATCTTCCACCTGAGGGGTGGTATGGGGGGCTCCCCCACCCCGGAAATTGAAATTCCTAAAGTAGCCCTCGAGTGGGCCAGCCCTATACAAAATCATTCTCTGATATAAACTGAGTTTCCTGTGAAAATTGCAGCCAGATTGACCAACTTTAAGGGGTGTTTTGGGCTGATCTGGCATTTAACCTTACCCTCGCCAACTACACTCCCTGAACCTGCACTTTGGGCTAGATATGAATTTCTGAATGAACACACTACTAAAATTCATTTCAGGGGCGACTCCTGTGTGAATCAATGTGGTTTTCAACCTTGAATCTACCTTAATTGAGAATATATCAGCATTTCCTGATACAGCCATCTGGGGCTGTATTTTCGCCTTCCTGGATCACATATGACACATGTGACACCACTGGGATACCAGATGTAATCCTAAAACCTATGCAGTCAGATTTAGTATGTGGCAAGTGATTTTTAGGCCAAATTTCAGACTTATAGACCAATATTTGGTACTGGTTTGGGCTGAATTACATCTATTTTTGGCTATATTTAGAACAATATTTTGGTGGAATAATTTCTGATTAGACAGGTAATGCTCCAAATGTGCCTAAAATATCCTCATTAATTATTAGAATATGCAGGAAATTAAATTTGGGCTTAATGTTAACAATATTATGACATACCTGACATCTTCCACCTGAGGGGTGGTATGGGGGGCTCCCCCACCCCGGAAATTGAAATTCCTAAAGTAGCCCTCGAGTGGGCCAGCCCTATACAAAATCATTCTCTGATATAAACTGAGTTTCCTGTGAAAATTGCAGCCAGATTGACCAACTTTAAGGGGTGTTTTGGGCTGATCTGGCATTTAACCTTACCCTCGCCAACTACACTCCCTGAACCTGCACTTTGGGCTAGATATGAATTTCTGAATGAACACACTACTAAAATTCATTTCAGGGGCGACTCCTGTGTGAATCAATGTGGTTTTCAACCTTGAATCTACCTTAATTGAGAATATATCAGCATTTCCTGATACAGCCATCTGGGGCTGTATTTTCGCCTTCCTGGATCACATATGACACATGTGACACCACTGGGATACCAGATGTAATCCTAAAACCTATGCAGTCAGATTTAGTATGTGGCAAGTGATTTTTAGGCCAAATTTCAGACTTATAGACCAATATTTGGTACTGGTTTGGGCTGAATTACATCTATTTTTGGCTATATTTAGAACAATATTTTGGTGGAATAATTTCTGATTAGACAGGTAATGCTCCAAATGTGCCTAAAATATCCTCATTAATTATTAGAATATGCAGGAAATTAAATTTGGGCTTAATGTTAACAATATTATGACATACCTGACATCTTCCACCTGAGGGGTGGTATGGGGGGCTCCCCCACCCCGGAAATTGAAATTCCTAAAGTAGCCCTCGAGTGGGCCAGCCCTATACAAAATCATTCTCTGATATAAACTGAGTTTCCTGTGAAAATTGCAGCCAGATTGACCAACTTTAAGGGGTGTTTTGGGCTGATCTGGCATTTAACCTTACCCTCGCCAACTACACTCCCTGAACCTGCACTTTGGGCTAGATATGAATTTCTGAATGAACACACTACTAAAATTCATTTCAGGGGCGACTCCTGTGTGAATCAATGTGGTTTTCAACCTTGAATCTACCTTAATTGAGAATATATCAGCATTTCCTGATACAGCCATCTGGGGCTGTATTTTCGCCTTCCTGGATCACATATGACACATGTGACACCACTGGGATACCAGATGTAATCCTAAAACCTATGCAGTCAGATTTAGTATGTGGCAAGTGATTTTTAGGCCAAATTTCAGACTTATAGACCAATATTTGGTACTGGTTTGGGCTGAATTACATCTATTTTTGGCTATATTTAGAACAATATTTTGGTGGAATAATTTCTGATTAGACATGTAATGCTCCAAATGTGCCTAAAATATCCTCATTAATTATTAGAATATGCAGGAAATTAAATTTGGGCTTAATGTTAACAATATTATGACATACCTGACATCTTCCACCTGAGGGGTGGTATGGGGGGCTCCCCCACCCCGGAAATTGAAATTCCTAAAGTAGCCCTCGAGTGGGCCAGCCCTATACAAAATCATTCTCTGATATAAACTGAGTTTCCTGTGAAAATTGCAGCCAGATTGACCAACTTTAAGGGGTGTTTTGGGCTGATCTGGCATTTAACCTTACCCTCGCCAACTACACTCCCTGAACCTGCACTTTGGGCTAGATATGAATTTCTGAATGAACACACTACTAAAATTCATTTCAGGGGCGACTCCTGTGTGAATCAATGTGGTTTTCAACCTTGAATCTACCTTAATTGAGAATATATCAGCATTTCCTGATACAGCCATCTGGGGCTGTATTTTCGCCTTCCTGGATCACATATGACACATGTGACACCACTGGGATACCAGATGTAATCCTAAAACCTATGCAGTCAGATTTAGTATGTGGCAAGTGATTTTTAGGCCAAATTTCAGACTTATAGACCAATATTTGGTACTGGTTTGGGCTGAATTACATCTATTTTTGGCTATATTTAGAACAATATTTTGGTGGAATAATTTCTGATTAGACAGGTAATGCTCCAAATGTGCCTAAAATATCCTCATTAATTATTAGAATATGCAGGAAATTAAATTTGGGCTTAATGTTAACAATATTATGACATACCTGACATCTTCCACCTGAGGGGTGGTATGGGGGGCTCCCCCACCCCGGAAATTGAAATTCCTAAAGTAGCCCTCGAGTGGGCCAGCCCTATACAAAATCATTCTCTGATATAAACTGAGTTTCCTGTGAAAATTGCAGCCAGATTGACCAACTTTAAGGGGTGTTTTGGGCTGATCTGGCATTTAACCTTACCCTCGCCAACTACACTCCCTGAACCTGCACTTTGGGCTAGATATGAATTTCTGAATGAACACACTACTAAAATTCATTTCAGGGGCGACTCCTGTGTGAATCAATGTGGTTTTCAACCTTGAATCTACCTTAATTGAGAATATATCAGCATTTCCTGATACAGCCATCTGGGGCTGTATTTTCGCCTTCCTGGATCACATATGACACATGTGACACCACTGGGATACCAGATGTAATCCTAAAACCTATGCAGTCAGATTTAGTATGTGGCAAGTGATTTTTAGGCCAAATTTCAGACTTATAGACCAATATTTGGTACTGGTTTGGGCTGAATTACATCTATTTTTGGCTATATTTAGAACAATATTTTGGTGGAATAATTTCTGATTAGACAGGTAATGCTCCAAATGTGCCTAAAATATCCTCATTAATTATTAGAATATGCAGGAAATTAAATTTGGGCTTAATGTTAACAATATTATGACATACCTGACATCTTCCACCTGAGGGGTGGTATGGGGGGCTCCCCCACCCCGGAAATTGAAATTCCTAAAGTAGCCCTCGAGTGGGCCAGCCCTATACAAAATCATTCTCTGATATAAACTGAGTTTCCTGTGAAAATTGCAGCCAGATTGACCAACTTTAAGGGGTGTTTTGGGCTGATCTGGCATTTAACCTTACCCTCGCCAACTACACTCCCTGAACCTGCACTTTGGGCTAGATATGAATTTCTGAATAAACACACTACTAAAATTCATTTCAGGGGCGACTCCTGTGTGAATCAATGTGGTTTTCAACCTTGAATCTACCTTAATTGAGAATATATCAGCATTTCCTGATACAGCCATCTGGGGCTGTATTTTCGCCTTCCTGGATCACATATGACACATGTGACACCACTGGGATACCAGATGTAATCCTAAAACCTATGCAGTCAGATTTAGTATGTGGCAAGTGATTTTTAGGCCAAATTTCAGACTTATAGACCAATATTTGGTACTGGTTTGGGCTGAATTACATCTATTTTTGGCTATATTTAGAACAATATTTTGGTGGAATAATTTCTGATTAGACAGGTAATGCTCCAAATGTGCCTAAAATATCCTCATTAATTATTAGAATATGCAGGAAATTAAATTTGGGCTTAATGTTAACAATATTATGACATACCTGACATCTTCCACCTGAGGGGTGGTATGGGGGGCTCCCCCACCCCGGAAATTGAAATTCCTAAAGTAGCCCTCGAGTGGGCCAGCCCTATACAAAATCATTCTCTGATATAAACTGAGTTTCCTGTGAAAAGTGCAGCCAGATTGACCAACTTTAAGGGGTGTTTTGGGCTGGTCTGGCATTTAACCTTACCCTCGCCAACTACACTCCCTGAACCTGCACTTTGGGCTAGATATGAATTTCTGAATGAACACACTACTAAAATTTATTTCAGGGGCGACTCCTGTGTGAATCAATGTGGTTTTCAACCTTGAATCTACCTTAATTGAGAATATATCAGCATTTCCTGATACAGCCATCTGGGGCTGTATTTTCGCCTTCCTGGATCACATATGACAAATGTGACACCACTGGGATACCAGATGTAATCGTAAAACCTATGCAGTCAGATTTAGTATGTGGCAAGTGATTTTTAGGCCAAATTTCAGACTTATAGACCAATATTTGGTACTGGTTTGGGCTGAATTACATCTATTTTTGGCTATATTTAGAACAATATTTTGGTGGAATAATTTCTGATTAGACATGTAATGCTCCAAATGTGCCTAAAATATCCTCATTAATTATTAGAATATGCAGGAAATTAAATTTGGGCTTAATGTTAACAATATTATGACATACCTGACATCTTCCACCTGAGGGGTGGTATGGGGGGCTCCCCCACCCCGGAAATTGAAATTCCTAAAGTAGCCCTCGAGTGGGCCAGCCCTATACAAAATCATTCTCTGATATAAACTGAGTTTCCTGTGAAAATTGCAGCCAGATTGACCAACTTTAAGGGGTGTTTTGGGCTGATCTGGCATTTAACCTTACCCTCGCCAACTACACTCCCTGAACCTGCACTTTGGGCTAGATATGAATTTCTGAATGAACACACTACTAAAATTCATTTCAGGGGCGACTCCTGTGTGAATCAATGTGGTTTTCAACCTTGAATCTACCTTAATTGAGAATATATCAGCATTTCCTGATACAGCCATCTGGGGCTGTATTTTCGCCTTCCTGGATCACATATGACACATGTGACACCACTGGGATACCAGATGTAATCCTAAAACCTATGCAGTCAGATTTAGTATGTGGCAAGTGATTTTTAGGCCAAATTTCAGACTTATAGACCAATATTTGGTATTGGTTTGGGCTGAATTACATCTATTTTTGGCTATATTTAGAACAATATTTTGGTGGAATAATTTCTGATTAGACATGTAATGCTCCAAATGTGCCTAAAATATCCTCATTAATTATTAGAATATGCAGGAAATTAAATTTGGGCTTAATGTTAACAATATTATGACATACCTGACATCTTCCACCTGAGGGGTGGTATGGGGGGCTCCCCCACCCCGGAAATTGAAATTCCTAAAGTAGCCCTCGAGTGGGCCAGCCCTATACAAAATCATTCTCTGATATAAACTGAGTTTCCTGTGAAAATTGCAGCCAGATTGACCAACTTTAAGGGGTGTTTTGGGCTGATCTGGCATTTAACCTTACCCTCGCCAACTACACTCCCTGAACCTGCACTTTGGGCTAGATATGAATTTCTGAATGAACACACTACTAAAATTCATTTCAGGGGCGACTCCTGTGTGAATCAATGTGGTTTTCAACCTTGAATCTACCTTAATTGAGAATATATCAGCATTTCCTGATACAGCCATCTGGGGCTGTATTTTCGCCTTCCTGGATCACATATGACACATGTGACACCACTGGGATACCAGATGTAATCCTAAAACCTATGCAGTCAGATTTAGTATGTGGCAAGTGATTTTTAGGCCAAATTTCAGACTTATAGACCAATATTTGGTACTGGTTTGGGCTGAATTACATCTATTTTTGGCTATATTTAGAACAATATTTTGGTGGAATAATTTCTGATTAGACATGTAATGCTCCAAATGTGCCTAAAATATCCTCATTAATTATTAGAATATGCAGGAAATTAAATTTGGGCTTAATGTTAACAATATTATGACATACCTGACATCTTCCACCTGAGGGGTGGTATGGGGGGCTCCCCCACCCCGGAAATTGAAATTCCTAAAGTAGCCCTCGAGTGGGCCAGCCCTATACAAAATCATTCTCTGATATAAACTGAGTTTCCTGTGAAAATTGCAGCCAGATTGACCAACTTTAAGGGGTGTTTTGGGATGATCTGGCATTTAACCTTACCCTCGCCAACTACACTCCCTGAACCTGCACTTTGGGCTAGATATGAATTTCTGAATGAACACACTACTAAAATTCATTTCAGGGGCGACTCCTGTGTGAATCAATGTGGTTTTCAACCTTGAATCTACCTTAATTGAGAATATATCAGCATTTCCTGATACAGCCATCTGGGGCTGTATTTTCGCCTTCCTGGATCACATATGACACATGTGACACCACTGGGATACCAGATGTAATCCTAAAACCTATGCAGTCAGATTTAGTATGTGGCAAGTGATTTTTAGGCCAAATTTCAGACTTATAGACCAATATTTGGTACTGGTTTGGGCTGAATTACATCTATTTTTGGCTATATTTAGAACAATATTTTGGTGGAATAATTTCTGATTAGACATGTAATGCTCCAAATGTGCCTAAAATATCCTCATTAATTATTAGAATATGCAGGAAATTAAATTTGGGCTTAATGTTAACAATATTATGACATACCTGACATCTTCCACCTGAGGGGTGGTATGGGGGGCTCCCCCACCCCGGAAATTGAAATTCCTAAAGTAGCCCTCGAGTGGGCCAGCCCTATACAAAATCATTCTCTGATATAAACTGAGTTTCCTGTGAAAATTGCAGCCAGATTGACCAACTTTAAGGGGTGTTTTGGGCTGATCTGGCATTTAACCTTACCCTCGCCAACTACACTCCCTGAACCTGCACTTTGGGCTAGATATGAATTTCTGAATGAACACACTACTAAAATTCATTTCAGGGGCGACTCCTGTGTGAATCAATGTGGTTTTCAACCTTGAATCTACCTTAATTGAGAATATATCAGCATTTCCTGATACAGCCATCTGGGGCTGTATTTTCGCCTTCCTGGATCACATATGACACATGTGACACCACTGGGATACCAGATGTAATCCTAAAACCTATGCAGTCAGATTTAGTATGTGGCAAGTGATTTTTAGGCCAAATTTCAGACTTATAGACCAATATTTGGTACTGGTTTGGGCTGAATTACATCTATTTTTGGCTATATTTAGAACAATATTTTGGTGGAATAATTTCTGATTAGACAGGTAATGCTCCAAATGTGCCTAAAATATCCTCATTAATTATTAGAATATGCAGGAAATTAAATTTGGGCTTAATGTTAACAATATTATGACATACCTGACATCTTCCACCTGAGGGGTGGTATGGGGGGCTCCCCCACCCCGGAAATTGAAATTCCTAAAGTAGCCCTCGAGTGGGCCAGCCCTATACAAAATCATTCTCTGATATAAACTGAGTTTCCTGTGAAAATTGCAGCCAGATTGATCAACTTTAAGGGGTGTTTTGGGCTGATCTGGCATTTAACCTTACCCTCGCCAACTACACTCCCTGAACTTGCACTTTGGGCTAGATATGAATTTCTGAATAAACACACTACTAAAATTCATTTCAGGGGCGACTCCTGTGTGAATCAATGTGGTTTTCAACCTTGAATCTACCTTAATTGAGAATATATCAGCATTTCCTGATACAGCCATCTGGGGCTGTATTTTCGCCTTCCTGGATCACATATGACACATGTGACACCACTGGGATACCAGATGTAATCCTAAAACCTATGCAGTCAGATTTAGTATGTGGCAAGTGATTTTTAGGCCAAATTTCAGACTTATAGACCAATATTTGGTACTGGTTTGGGCTGAATTACATCTATTTTTGGCTATATTTAGAACAATATTTTGGTGGAATAATTTCTGATTAGACATGTAATGCTCCAAATGTGCCTAAAATATCCTCATTAATTATTAGAATATGCAGGAAATTAAATTTGGGCTTAATGTTAACAATATTATGACATACCTGACATCTTCCACCTGAGGGGTGGTATGGGGGGCTCCCCCACCCCGGAAATTGAAATTCCTAAAGTAGCCCTCGAGTGGGCCAGCCCTATACAAAATCATTCTCTGATATAAACTGAGTTTCCTGTGAAAATTGCAGCCAGATTGACCAACTTTAAGGGGTGTTTTGGGATGATCTGGCATTTAACCTTACCCTCGCCAACTACACTCCCTGAACCTGCACTTTGGGCTAGATATGAATTTCTGAATGAACACACTACTAAAATTCATTTCAGGGGCGACTCCTGTGTGAATCAATGTGGTTTTCAACCTTGAATCTACCTTAATTGAGAATATATCAGCATTTCCTGATACAGCCATCTGGGGCTGTATTTTCGCCTTCCTGGATCACATATGACACATGTGACACCACTGGGATACCAGATGTAATCCTAAAACCTATGCAGTCAGATTTAGTATGTGGCAAGTGATTTTTAGGCCAAATTTCAGACTTATAGACCAATATTTGGTACTGGTTTGGGCTGAATTACATCTATTTTTGGCTATATTTAGAACAATATTTTGGTGGAATAATTTCTGATTAGACATGTAATGCTCCAAATGTGCCTAAAATATCCTCATTAATTATTAGAATATGCAGGAAATTAAATTTGGGCTTAATGTTAACAATATTATGACATACCTGACATCTTCCACCTGAGGGGTGGTATGGGGGGCTCCCCCACCCCGGAAATTGAAATTCCTAAAGTAGCCCTCGAGTGGGCCAGCCCTATACAAAATCATTCTCTGATATAAACTGAGTTTCCTGTGAAAATTGCAGCCAGATTGACCAACTTTAAGGGGTGTTTTGGGCTGATCTGGCATTTAACCTTACCCTCGCCAACTACACTCCCTGAACCTGCACTTTGGGCTAGATATGAATTTCTGAATGAACACACTACTAAAATTCATTTCAGGGGCGACTCCTGTGTGAATCAATGTGGTTTTCAACCTTGAATCTACCTTAATTGAGAATATATCAGCATTTCCTGATACAGCCATCTGGGGCTGTATTTTCGCCTTCCTGGATCACATATGACACATGTGACACCACTGGGATACCAGATGTAATCCTAAAACCTATGCAGTCAGATTTAGTATGTGGCAAGTGATTTTTAGGCCAAATTTCAGACTTATAGACCAATATTTGGTACTGGTTTGGGCTGAATTACATCTATTTTTGGCTATATTTAGAACAATATTTGGTGGAATAATTTCTGATTAGACAGGTAATGCTCCAAATGTGCCTAAAATATCCTCATTAATTATTAGAATATGCAGGAAATTAAATTTGGGCTTAATGTTAACAATATTATGACATACCTGACATCTTCCACCTGAGGGGTGGTATGGGGGGCTCCCCCACCCCGGAAATTGAAATTCCTAAAGTAGCCCTCGAGTGGGCCAGCCCTATACAAAATCATTCTCTGATATAAACTGAGTTTCCTGTGAAAATTGCAGCCAGATTGACCAACTTTAAGGGGTGTTTTGGGCTGATCTGGCATTTAACCTTACCCTCGCCAACTACACTCCCTGAACTTGCACTTTGGGCTAGATATGAATTTCTGAATAAACACACTACTAAAATTCATTTCAGGGGCGACTCCTGTGTGAATCAATGTGGTTTTCAACCTTGAATCTACCTTAATTGAGAATATATCAGCATTTCCTGATACAGCCATCTGGGGCTGTATTTTCGCCTTCCTGGATCACATATGACACATGTGACACCACTGGGATACCAGATGTAATCCTAAAACCTATGCAGTCAGATTTAGTATGTGGCAAGTGATTTCTAGGCCAAATTTCAGACTTATAGACCAATATTTGGTACTGGTTTGGGCTGAATTACATCTATTTTTGGCTATATTTAGAACAATATTTTGGTGGAATAATTTCTGATTAGACATGTAATGCTCCAAATGTGCCTAAAATATCCTCATTAATTATTAGAATATGCAGGAAATTAAATTTGGGCTTAATGTTAACAATATTATGACATACCTGACATCTTCCACCTGAGGGGTGGTATGGGGGGCTCCCCCACCCCGGAAATTGAAATTCCTAAAGTAGCCCTCGAGTGGGCCAGCCCTATACAAAATCATTCTCTGATATAAACTGAGTTTCCTGTGAAAATTGCAGCCAGATTGACCAACTTTAAGGGGTGTTTTGGGATGATCTGGCATTTAACCTTACCCTCGCCAACTACACTCCCTGAACCTGCACTTTGGGCTAGATATGAATTTCTGAATGAACACACTACTAAAATTCATTTCAGGGGCGACTCCTGTGTGAATCAATGTGGTTTTCAACCTTGAATCTACCTTAATTGAGAATATATCAGCATTTCCTGATACAGCCATCTGGGGCTGTATTTTCGCCTTCCTGGATCACATATGACACATGTGACACCACTGGGATACCAGATGTAATCCTAAAACCTATGCAGTCAGATTTAGTATGTGGCAAGTGATTTTTAGGCCAAATTTCAGACTTATAGACCAATATTTGGTACTGGTTTGGGCTGAATTACATCTATTTTTGGCTATATTTAGAACAATATTTTGGTGGAATAATTTCTGATTAGACATGTAATGCTCCAAATGTGCCTAAAATATCCTCATTAATTATTAGAATATGCAGGAAATTAAATTTGGGCTTAATGTTAACAATATTATGACATACCTGACATCTTCCACCTGAGGGGTGGTATGGGGGCTCCCCCACCCCGGAAATTGAAATTCCTAAAGTAGCCCTCGAGTGGGCCAGCCCTATACAAAATCATTCTCTGATATAAACTGAGTTTCCTGTGAAAATTGCAGCCAGATTGACCAACTTTAAGGGGTGTTTTGGGCTGATCTGGCATTTAACCTTACCCTCGCCAACTACACTCCCTGAACCTGCACTTTGGGCTAGATATGAATTTCTGAATGAACACACTACTAAAATTCATTTCAGGGGCGACTCCTGTGTGAATCAATGTGGTTTTCAACCTTGAATCTACCTTAATTGAGAATATATCAGCATTTCCTGATACAGCCATCTGGGGCTGTATTTTCGCCTTCCTGGATCACATATGACACATGTGACACCACTGGGATACCAGATGTAATCCTAAAACCTATGCAGTCAGATTTAGTATGTGGCAAGTGATTTTTAGGCCAAATTTCAGACTTATAGACCAATATTTGGTACTGGTTTGGGCTGAATTACATCTATTTTTGGCTATATTTAGAACAATATTTTGGTGGAATAATTTCTGATTAGACAGGTAATGCTCCAAATGTGCCTAAAATATCCTCATTAATTATTAGAATATGCAGGAAATTAAATTTGGGCTTAATGTTAACAATATTATGACATACCTGACATCTTCCACCTGAGGGGTGGTATGGGGGGCTCCCCCACCCCGGAAATTGAAATTCCTAAAGTAGCCCTCGAGTGGGCCAGCCCTATACAAAATCATTCTCTGATATAAACTGAGTTTCCTGTGAAAATTGCAGCCAGATTGACCAACTTTAAGGGGTGTTTTGGGCTGATCTGGCATTTAACCTTACCCTCGCCAACTACACTCCCTGAACTTGCACTTTGGGCTAGATATGAATTTCTGAATAAACACACTACTAAAATTCATTTCAGGGGCGACTCCTGTGTGAATCAATGTGGTTTTCAACCTTGAATCTACCTTAATTGAGAATATATCAGCATTTCCTGATACAGCCATCTGGGGCTGTATTTTCGCCTTCCTGGATCACATATGACACATGTGACACCACTGGGATACCAGATGTAATCCTAAAACCTATGCAGTCAGATTTAGTATGTGGCAAGTGATTTTTAGGCCAAATTTCAGACTTATAGACCAATATTTGGTACTGGTTTGGGCTGAATTACATCTATTTTTGGCTATATTTAGAACAATATTTTGGTGGAATAATTTCTGATTAGACAGGTAATGCTCCAAATGTGCCTAAAATATCCTCATTAATTATTAGAATATGCAGGAAATTAAATTTGGGCTTAATGTTAACAATATTATGACATACCTGACATCTTCCACCTGAGGGGTGGTATGGGGGGCTCCCCCACCCCGGAAATTGAAATTCCTAAAGTAGCCCTCGAGTGGGCCAGCCCTATACAAAATCATTCTCTTATATAAACTGAGTTTCCTGTGAAAATTGCAGCCAGATTGACCAACTTTAAGGGGTGTTTTGGGCTGATCTGGCATTTAACCTTACCCTCGCCAACTACACTCCCTGAACCTGCACTTTGGGCTAGATATGAATTTCTGAATAAACACACTACTAAAATTCATTTCAGGGGCGACTCCTGTGTGAATCAATGTGGTTTTCAACCTTGAATCTACCTTAATTGAGAATATATCAGCATTTCCTGATACAACCATCTGGGGCTGTATTTTCGCCTTCCTGGATCACATATGACACATGTGACACCACTGGGATACCAGATGTAATCCTAAAACCTATGCAGTCAGATTTAGTATGTGGCAAGTGATTTTTAGGCCAAATTTCAGACTTATAGACCAATATTTGGTACTGGTTTGGGCTGAATTACATCTATTTTTGGCTATATTTAGAACAATATTTTGGTGGAATAATTTCTGATTAGACAGGTAATGCTCCAAATGTGCCTAAAATATCCTCATTAATTATTAGAATATGCAGGAAATTAAATTTGGGCTTAATGTTAACAATATTATGACATACCTGACATCTTCCACCTGAGGGGTGGTATGGGGGGCTCCCCCACCCCGGAAATTGAAATTCCTAAAGTAGCCCTCGAGTGGGCCAGCCCTATACAAAATCATTCTCTGATATAAACTGAGTTTCCTGTGAAAATTGCAGCCAGATTGACCAACTTTAAGGGGTGTTTTGGGCTGATCTGGCATTTAACCTTACCCTCGCCAACTACACTCCCTGAACCTGCACTTTGGGCTAGATATGAATTTCTGAATGAACACACTACTAAAATTCATTTCAGGGGCGACTCCTGTGTGAATCAATGTGGTTTTTAACCTTGAATCTACCTTAATTGAGAATATATCAGCATTTCCTGATACAGCCATCTGGGGCTGTATTTTCGCCTTCCTGGATCACATATGACACATGTGACACCACTGGGATACCAGATGTAATCCTAAAACCTATGCAGTCAGATTTAGTATGTGGCAAGTGATTTTTAGGCCAAATTTCAGACTTATAGACCAATATTTGGTACTGGTTTGGGCTGAATTACATCTATTTTTGGCTATATTTAGAACAATATTTTGGTGGAATAATTTCTGATTAGACATGTAATGCTCCAAATGTGCCTAAAATATCCTCATTAATTATTAGAATATGCAGGAAATTAAATTTGGGCTTAATGTTAACAATATTATGACATACCTGACATCTTCCACCTGAGGGGTGGTATGGGGGGCTCCCCCACCCCGGAAATTGAAATTCCTAAAGTAGCCCTCGAGTGGGCCAGCCCTATACAAAATCATTCTCTGATATAAACTGAGTTTCCTGTGAAAATTGCAGCCAGATTGACCAACTTTAAGGGGTGTTTTGGGCTGATCTGGCATTTAACCTTACCCTCGCCAACTACACTCCCTGAACCTGCACTTTGGGCTAGATATGAATTTCTGAATGAACACACTACTAAAATTCATTTCAGGGGCAACTCCTGTGTGAATCAATGTGGTTTTCAACCTTGAATCTACCTTAATTGAGAATATATCAGCATTTCCTGATACAACCATCTGGGGCTGTATTTTCGCCTTCCTGGATCACATATGACACATGTGACACCACTGGGATACCAGATGTAATCCTAAAACCTATGCAGTCAGATTTAGTATGTGGCAAGTGATTTTTAGGCCAAATTTCAGACTTATAGACCAATATTTGGTACTGGTTTGGGCTGAATTACATCTATTTTTGGCTATATTTAGAACAATATTTTGGTGGAATAATTTCTGATTAGACAGGTAATGCTCCAAATGTGCCTAAAATATCCTCATTAATTATTAGAATATGCAGGAAATTAAATTTGGGCTTAATGTTAACAATATTATGACATACCTGACATCTTCCACCTGAGGGGTGGTATGGGGGGCTCCCCCACCCCGGAAATTGAAATACCTAAAGTAGCCCTCGAGTGGGCCAGCCCTATACAAAATCATTCTCTGATATAAACTGAGTTTCCTGTGAAAATTGCAGCCAGATTGACCAACTTTAAGGGGTGTTTTGGGCTGATCTGGCATTTAACCTTACCCTCGCCAACTACACTCCCTGAACCTGCACTTTGGGCTAGATATGAATTTCTGAATGAACACACTACTAAAATTCATTTCAGGGGCGACTCCTGTGTGAATCAATGTGGTTTTCAACCTTGAATCTACCTTAATTGAGAATATATCAGCATTTCCTGATACAGCCATCTGGGGCTGTATTTTCGCCTTCCTGGATCACATATGACACATGTGACACCACTGGGATACCAGATGTAATCCTAAAACCTATGCAGTCAGATTTAGTATGTGGCAAGTGATTTTTAGGCCAAATTTCAGACTTATAGACCAATATTTGGTACTGGTTTGGGCTGAATTACATCTATTTTTGGCTATATTTAGAACAATATTTTGGTGGAATAATTTCTGATTAGACATGTAATGCTCCAAATGTGCCTAAAATATCCTCATTAATTATTAGAATATGCAGGAAATTAAATTTGGGCTTAATGTTAACAATATTATGACATACCTGACATCTTCCACCTGAGGGGTGGTATGGGGGGCTCCCCCACCCCGGAAATTGAAATTCCTAAAGTAGCCCTCGAGTGGGCCAGCCCTATACAAAATCATTCTCTGATATAAACTGAGTTTCCTGTGAAAATTGCAGCCAGATTGACCAACTTTAAGGGGTGTTTTGGGCTGATCTGGCATTTAACCTTACCCTCGCCAACTACACTCCCTGAACCTGCACTTTGGGCTAGATATGAATTTCTGAATGAACACACTACTAAAATTCATTTCAGGGGCGACTCCTGTGTGAATCAATGTGGTTTTCAACCTTGAATCTACCTTAATTGAGAATATATCAGCATTTCCTGATACAGCCATCTGGGGCTGTATTTTCGCCTTCCTGGATCACATATGACACATGTGACACCACTGGGATACCAGATGTAATCCTAAAACCTATGCAGTCAGATTTAGTATGTGGCAAGTAATATTTAGGCCAAATTACAGACTTATAGACCAATATTTGGTACTGGTTTGGGCTGAATTACATCTATTTTTGGCTATATTTAGAACAATATTTTGGTGGAATAATTTCTGATTAGACATGTAATGCTCCAAATGTGCCTAAAATATCCTCATTAATTATTAGAATATGCAGGAAATTAAATTTGGGCTTAATGTTAACAATATTATGACATACCTGACATCTTCCACCTGAGGGGTGGTATGGGGGGCTCCCCCACCCCGGAAATTGAAATTCCTAAAGTAGCCCTCGAGTGGGCCAGCCCTATACAAAATCATTCTCTGATATAAACTGAGTTTCCTGTGAAAATTGCAGCCAGATTGACCAACTTTAAGGGGTGTTTTGGGCTGATCTGGCATTTAACCTTACCCTCGCCAACTACACTCCCTGAACCTGCACTTTGGGCTAGATATGAATTTCTGAATGAACACACTACTAAAATTCATTTCAGGGGCGACTCCTGTGTGAATCAATGTGGTTTTCAACCTTGAATCTACCTTAATTGAGAATATATCAGCATTTCCTGATACAGCCATCTGGGGCTGTATTTTCGCCTTCCTGGATCACATATGACACATGTGACACCACTGGGATACCAGATGTAATCCTAAAACCTATGCAGTCAGATTTAGTATGTGGCAAGTGATTTTTAGGCCAAATTTCAGACTTATAGACCAATATTTGGTACTGGTTTGGGCTGAATTACATCTATTTTTGGCTATATTTAGAACAATATTTTGGTGGAATAATTTCTGATTAGACATGTAATGCTCCAAATGTGCCTAAAATATCCTCATTAATTATTAGAATATGCAGGAAATTAAATTTGGGCTTAATGTTAACAATATTATGACATACCTGACATCTTCCACCTGAGGGGTGGTATGGGGGGCTCCCCCACCCCGGAAATTGAAATTCCTAAAGTAGCCCTCGAGTGGGCCAGCCCTATACAAAATCATTCTCTGATATAAACTGAGTTTCCTGTGAAAATTGCAGCCAGATTGACCAACTTTAAGGGGTGTTTTGGGCTGATCTGGCATTTAACCTTACCCTCGCCAACTACACTCCCTGAACCTGCACTTTGGGCTAGATATGAATTTCTGAATGAACACACTACTAAAATTCATTTCAGGGGCGACTCCTGTGTGAATCAATGTGGTTTTCAACCTTGAATCTACCTTAATTGAGAATATATCAGCATTTCCTGATACAGCCATCTGGGGCTGTATTTTCGCCTTCCTGGATCACATATGACACATGTGACACCACTGGGATACCAGATGTAATCCTAAAACCTATGCAGTCAGATTTAGTATGTGGCAAGTGATTTTTAGGCCAAATTTCAGACTTATAGACCAATATTTGGTACTGGTTTGGGCTGAATTACATCTATTTTTGGCTATATTTAGAACAATATTTTGGAGGAATAATTTCTGATTAGACATGTAATGCTCCAAATGTGCCTAAAATATCCTCATTAATTATTAGAATATGCAGGAAATTAAATTTGGGCTTAATGTTAACAATATTATGACATACCTGACATCTTCCACCTGAGGGGTGGTATGGGGGGCTCCCCCACCCCGGAAATTGAAATTCCTAAAGTAGCCCTCGAGTGGGCCAGCCCTATACAAAATCATTCTCTGATATAAACTGAGTTTCCTGTGAAAATTGCAGCCAGATTGACCAACTTTAAGGGGTGTTTTGGGCTGATCTGGCATTTAACCTTACCCTCGCCAACTACACTCCCTGAACCTGCACTTTGGGCTAGATATGAATTTCTGAATGAACACACTACTAAAATTCATTTCAGGGGCGACTCCTGTGTGAATCAATGTGGTTTTCAACCTTGAATCTACCTTAATTGAGAATATATCAGCATTTCCTGATACAGCCATCTGGGGCTGTATTTTCGCCTTCCTGGATCACATATGACACATGTGACACCACTGGGATACCAGATGTAATCCTAAAACCTATGCAGTCAGATTTAGTATGTGGCAAGTGATTTTTAGGCCAAATTTCAGACTTATAGACCAATATTTGGTACTGGTTTGGGCTGAATTACATCTATTTTTGGCTATATTTAGAACAATATTTTGGTGGAATAATTTCTGATTAGACAGGTAATGCTCCAAATGTGCCTAAAATATCCTCATTAATTATTAGAATATGCAGGAAATTAAATTTGGGCTTAATGTTAACAATATTATGACATACCTGACATCTTCCACCTGAGGGGTGGTATGGGGGGCTCCCCCACCCCGGAAATTGAAATTCCTAAAGTAGCCCTCGAGTGGGCCAGCCCTATACAAAATCATTCTCTGATATAAACTGAGTTTCCTGTGAAAATTGCAGCCAGATTGACCAACTTTAAGGGGTGTTTTGGGATGATCTGGCATTTAACCTTACCCTCGCCAACTACACTCCCTGAACCTGCACTTTGGGCTAGATATGAATTTCTGAATGAACACACTACTAAAATTCATTTCAGGGGCGACTCCTGTGTGAATCAATGTGGTTTTCAACCTTGAATCTACCTTAATTGAGAATATATCAGCATTTCCTGATACAGCCATCTGGGGCTGTATTTTCGCCTTCCTGGATCACATATGACACATGTGACACCACTGGGATACCAGATGTAATCCTAAAACCTATGCAGTCAGATTTAGTATGTGGCAAGTGATATTTAGGCCAAATTTCAGACTTATAGACCAATATTTGGTACTGGTTTGGGCTGAATTACATCTATTTTTGGCTATATTTAGAACAATATTTTGGTGGAATAATTTCTGATTAGACATGTAATGCTCCAAATGTGCCTAAAATATCCTCATTAATTATTAGAATATGCAGGAAATTAAATTTGGGCTTAATGTTAACAATATTATGACATACCTGACATCTTCCACCTGAGGGGTGGTATGGGGGGCTCCCCCACCCCGGAAATTGAAATTCCTAAAGTAGCCCTCGAGTGGGCCAGCCCTATACAAAATCATTCTCTGATATAAACTGAGTTTCCTGTGAAAATTGCAGCCAGATTGACCAACTTTAAGGGGTGTTTTGGGCTGATCTGGCATTTAACCTTACCCTCGCCAACTACACTCCCTGAACCTGCACTTTGGGCTAGATATGAATTTCTGAATGAACACACTACTAAAATTCATTTCAGGGGCGACTCCTGTGTGAATCAATGTGGTTTTCAACCTTGAATCTACCTTAATTGAGAATATATCAGCATTTCCTGATACAGCCATCTGGGGCTGTATTTTCGCCTTCCTGGATCACATATGACACATGTGACACCACTGGGATACCAGATGTAATCCTAAAACCTATGCAGTCAGATTTAGTATGTGGCAAGTGATATTTAGGCCAAATTTCAGACTTATAGACCAATATTTGGTACTGGTTTGGGCTGAATTACATCTATTTTTGGCTATATTTAGAACAATATTTTGGTGGAATAATTTCTGATTAGACATGTAATGCTCCAAATGTGCCTAAAATATCCTCATTAATTATTAGAATATGCAGGAAATTAAATTTGGGCTTAATGTTAACAATATTATGACATACCTGACATCTTCCACCTGAGGGGTGGTATGGGGGGCTCCCCCACCCCGGAAATTGAAATTCCTAAAGTAGCCCTCGAGTGGGCCAGCCCTATACAAAATCATTCTCTGATATAAACTGAGTTTCCTGTGAAAATTGCAGCCAGATTGACCAACTTTAAGGGGTGTTTTGGGCTGATCTGGCATTTAACCTTACCCTCGCCAACTACACTCCCTGAACCTGCACTTTGGGCTAGATATGAATTTCTGAATGAACACACTACTAAAATTCATTTCAGGGGCGACTCCTGTGTGAATCAATGTGGTTTTCAACCTTGAATCTACCTTAATTGAGAATATATCAGCATTTCCTGATACAGCCATCTGGGGCTGTATTTTCGCCTTCCTGGATCACATATGACACATGTGACACCACTGGGATACCAGATGTAATCCTAAAACCTATGCAGTCAGATTTAGTATGTGGCAAGTGATTTTTAGGCCAAATTTCAGACTTATAGACCAATATTTGGTACTGGTTTGGGCTGAATTACATCTATTTTTGGCTATATTTAGAACAATATTTTGGAGGAATAATTTCTGATTAGACATGTAATGCTCCAAATGTGCCTAAAATATCCTCATTAATTATTAGAATATGCAGGAAATTAAATTTGGGCTTAATGTTAACAATATTATGACATACCTGACATCTTCCACCTGAGGGGTGGTATGGGGGGCTCCCCCACCCCGGAAATTGAAATTCCTAAAGTAGCCCTCGAGTGGGCCAGCCCTATACAAAATCATTCTCTGATATAAACTGAGTTTCCTGTGAAAATTGCAGCCAGATTGACCAACTTTAAGGGGTGTTTTGGGCTGATCTGGCATTTAACCTTACCCTCGCCAACTACACTCCCTGAACCTGCACTTTGGGCTAGATATGAATTTCTGAATGAACACACTACTAAAATTCATTTCAGGGGCGACTCCTGTGTGAATCAATGTGGTTTTCAACCTTGAATCTACCTTAATTGAGAATATATCAGCATTTCCTGATACAGCCATCTGGGGCTGTATTTTCGCCTTCCTGGATCACATATGACACATGTGACACCACTGGGATACCAGATGTAATCCTAAAACCTATGCAGTCAGATTTAGTATGTGGCAAGTGATTTTTAGGCCAAATTTCAGACTTATAGACCAATATTTGGTACTGGTTTGGGCTGAATTACATCTATTTTTGGCTATATTTAGAACAATATTTTGGTGGAATAATTTCTGATTAGACAGGTAATGCTCCAAATGTGCCTAAAATATCCTCATTAATTATTAGAATATGCAGGAAATTAAATTTGGGCTTAATGTTAACAATATTATGACATACCTGACATCTTCCACCTGAGGGGTGGTATGGGGGGCTCCCCCACCCCGGAAATTGAAATTCCTAAAGTAGCCCTCGAGTGGGCCAGCCCTATACAAAATCATTCTCTGATATAAACTGAGTTTCCTGTGAAAATTGCAGCCAGATTGACCAACTTTAAGGGGTGTTTTGGGCTGATCTGGCATTTAACCTTACCCTCGCCAACTACACTCCCTGAACCTGCACTTTGGGCTAGATATGAATTTCTGAATGAACACACTACTAAAATTCATTTCAGGGGCGACTCCTGTGTGAATCAATGTGGTTTTCAACCTTGAATCTACCTTAATTGAGAATATATCAGCATTTCCTGATACAGCCATCTGGGGCTGTATTTTCGCCTTCCTGGATCACATATGACACATGTGACACCACTGGGATACCAGATGTAATCCTAAAACCTATGCAGTCAGATTTAGTATGTGGCAAGTGATATTTAGGCCAAATTTCAGACTTATAGACCAATATTTGGTACTGGTTTGGGCTGAATTACATCTATTTTTGGCTATATTTAGAACAATATTTTGGTGGAATAATTTCTGATTAGACATGTAATGCTCCAAATGTGCCTAAAATATCCTCATTAATTATTAGAATATGCAGGAAATTAAATTTGGGCTTAATGTTAACAATATTATGACATACCTGACATCTTCCACCTGAGGGGTGGTATGGGGGGCTCCCCCACCCCGGAAATTGAAATTCCTAAAGTAGCCCTCGAGTGGGCCAGCCCTATACAAAATCATTCTCTGATATAAACTGAGTTTCCTGTGAAAATTGCAGCCAGATTGACCAACTTTAAGGGGTGTTTTGGGCTGATCTGGCATTTAACCTTACCCTCGCCAACTACACTCCCTGAACCTGCACTTTGGGCTAGATATGAATTTCTGAATGAACACACTACTAAAATTCATTTCAGGGGCGACTCCTGTGTGAATCAATGTGGTTTTCAACCTTGAATCTACCTTAATTGAGAATATATCAGCATTTCCTGATACAGCCATCTGGGGCTGTATTTTCGCCTTCCTGGATCACATATGACACATGTGACACCACTGGGATACCAGATGTAATCCTAAAACCTATGCAGTCAGATTTAGTATGTGGCAAGTGATATTTAGGCCAAATTTCAGACTTATAGACCAATATTTGGTACTGGTTTGGGCTGAATTACATCTATTTTTGGCTATATTTAGAACAATATTTTGGTGGAATAATTTCTGATTAGACATGTAATGCTCCAAATGTGCCTAAAATATCCTCATTAATTATTAGAATATGCAGGAAATTAAATTTGGGCTTAATGTTAACAATATTATGACATACCTGACATCTTCCACCTGAGGGGTGGTATGGGGGGCTCCCCCACCCCGGAAATTGAAATTCCTAAAGTAGCCCTCGAGTGGGCCAGCCCTATACAAAATCATTCTCTGATATAAACTGAGTTTCCTGTGAAAATTGCAGCCAGATTGACCAACTTTAAGGGGTGTTTTGGGCTGATCTGGCATTTAACCTTACCCTCGCCAACTACACTCCCTGAACCTGCACTTTGGGCTAGATATGAATTTCTGAATGAACACACTACTAAAATTCATTTCAGGGGCGACTCCTGTGTGAATCAATGTGGTTTTCAACCTTGAATCTACCTTAATTGAGAATATATCAGCATTTCCTGATACAGCCATCTGGGGCTGTATTTTCGCCTTCCTGGATCACATATGACACATGTGACACCACTGGGATACCAGATGTAATCCTAAAACCTATGCAGTCAGATTTAGTATGTGGCAAGTGATTTTTAGGCCAAATTTCAGACTTATAGACCAATATTTGGTACTGGTTTGGGCTGAATTACATCTATTTTTGGCTATATTTAGAACAATATTTTGGTGGAATAATTTCTGATTAGACAGGTAATGCTCCAAATGTGCCTAAAATATCCTCATTAATTATTAGAATATGCAGGAAATTAAATTTGGGCTTAATGTTAACAATATTATGACATACCTGACATCTTCCACCTGAGGGGTGGTATGGGGGGCTCCCCCACCCCGGAAATTGAAATTCCTAAAGTAGCCCTCGAGTGGGCCAGCCCTATACAAAATCATTCTCTGATATAAACTGAGTTTCCTGTGAAAATTGCAGCCAGATTGACCAACTTTAAGGGGTGTTTTGGGCTGATCTGGCATTTAACCTTACCCTCGCCAACTACACTCCCTGAACCTGCACTTTGGGCTAGATATGAATTTCTGAATGAACACACTACTAAAATTCATTTCAGGGGCGACTCCTGTGTGAATCAATGTGGTTTTCAACCTTGAATCTACCTTAATTGAGAATATATCAGCATTTCCTGATACAGCCATCTGGGGCTGTATTTTCGCCTTCCTGGATCACATATGACACATGTGACACCACTGGGATACCAGATGTAATCCTAAAACCTATGCAGTCAGATTTAGTATGTGGCAAGTGATATTTAGGCCAAATTTCAGACTTATAGACCAATATTTGGTACTGGTTTGGGCTGAATTACATCTATTTTTGGCTATATTTAGAACAATATTTTGGTGGAATAATTTCTGATTAGACATGTAATGCTCCAAATGTGCCTAAAATATCCTCATTAATTATTAGAATATGCAGGAAATTAAATTTGGGCTTAATGTTAACAATATTATGACATACCTGACATCTTCCACCTGAGGGGTGGTATGGGGGGCTCCCCCACCCCGGAAATTGAAATTCCTAAAGTAGCCCTCGAGTGGGCCAGCCCTATACAAAATCATTCTCTGATATAAACTGAGTTTCCTGTGAAAATTGCAGCCAGATTGACCAACTTTAAGGGGTGTTTTGGGCTGATCTGGCATTTAACCTTACCCTCGCCAACTACACTCCCTGAACCTGCACTTTGGGCTAGATATGAATTTCTGAATGAACACACTACTAAAATTCATTTCAGGGGCGACTCCTGTGTGAATCAATGTGGTTTTCAACCTTGAATCTACCTTAATTGAGAATATATCAGCATTTCCTGATACAGCCATCTGGGGCTGTATTTTCGCCTTCCTGGATCACATATGACACATGTGACACCACTGGGATACCAGATGTAATCCTAAAACCTATGCAGTCAGATTTAGTATGTGGCAAGTGATTTTTAGGCCAAATTTCAGACTTATAGACCAATATTTGGTACTGGTTTGGGCTGAATTACATCTATTTTTGGCTATATTTAGAACAATATTTTGGTGGAATAATTTCTGATTAGACATGTAATGCTCCAAATGTGCCTAAAATATCCTCATTAATTATTAGAATATGCAGGAAATTAAATTTGGGCTTAATGTTAACAATATTATGACATACCTGACATCTTCCACCTGAGGGGTGGTATGGGGGGCTCCCCCACCCCGGAAATTGAAATTCCTAAAGTAGCCCTCGAGTGGGCCAGCCCTATACAAAATCATTCTCTGATATAAACTGAGTTTCCTGTGAAAATTGCAGCCAGATTGACCAACTTTAAGGGGTGTTTTGGGCTGATCTGGCATTTAACCTTACCCTCGCCAACTACACTCCCTGAACCTGCACTTTGGGCTAGATATGAATTTCTGAATGAACACACTACTAAAATTCATTTCAGGGGCGACTCCTGTGTGAATCAATGTGGTTTTCAACCTTGAATCTACCTTAATTGAGAATATATCAGCATTTCCTGATACAGCCATCTGGGGCTGTATTTTCGCCTTCCTGGATCACATATGACACATGTGACACCACTGGGATACCAGATGTAATCCTAAAACCTATGCAGTCAGATTTAGTATGTGGCAAGTGATTTTTAGGCCAAATTTCAGACTTATAGACCAATATTTGGTACTGGTTTGGGCTGAATTACATCTATTTTTGGCTATATTTAGAACAATATTTTGGTGGAATAATTTCTGATTAGACATGTAATGCTCCAAATGTGCCTAAAATATCCTCATTAATTATTAGAATATGCAGGAAATTAAATTTGGGCTTAATGTTAACAATATTATGACATACCTGACATCTTCCACCTGAGGGGTGGTATGGGGGGCTCCCCCACCCCGGAAATTGAAATTCCTAAAGTAGCCCTCGAGTGGGCCAGCCCTATACAAAATCATTCTCTGATATAAACTGAGTTTCCTGTGAAAATTGCAGCCAGATTGACCAACTTTAAGGGGTGTTTTGGGCTGGTCTGGCATTTAACCTTACCCTCGCCAACTACACTCCCTGAACCTGCACTTTGGGCTAGATATGAATTTCTGAATAAACACACTACTAAAATTCATTTCAGGGGCGACTCCTGTGTGAATCAATGTGGTTTTCAACCTTGAATCTACCTTAATTGAGAATATATCAGCATTTCCTGATACAGCCATCTGGGGCTGTATTTTCGCCTTCCTGGATCACATATGACACATGTGACACCACTGGGATACCAGATGTAATCCTAAAACCTATGCAGTCAGATTTAGTATGTGGCAAGTGATTTTTAGGCCAAATTTCAGACTTATAGACCAATATTTGGTACTGGTTTGGGCTGAATTACATCTATTTTTGGCTATATTTAGAACAATATTTTGGTGGAATAATTTCTGATTAGACAGGTAATGCTCCAAATGTGCCTAAAATATCCTCATTAATTATTAGAATATGCAGGAAATTAAATTTGGGCTTAATGTTAACAATATTATGACATACCTGACATCTTCCACCTGAGGGGTGGTATGGGGGGCTCCCCCACCCCGGAAATTGAAATTCCTAAAGTAGCCCTCGAGTGGGCCAGCCCTATACAAAATCATTCTCTGATATAAACTGAGTTTCCTGTGAAAATTGCAGCCAGATTGACCAACTTTAAGGGGTGTTTTGGGCTGGTCTGGCATTTAACCTTACCCTCGCCAACTACACTCCCTGAACCTGCACTTTGGGCTAGATATGAATTTCTGAATGAACACACTACTAAAATTCATTTCAGGGGCGACTCCTGTGTGAATCAATGTGGTTTTCAACCTTGAATCTACCTTAATTGAGAATATATCAGCATTTCCTGATACAGCCATCTGGGGCTGTATTTTCGCCTTCCTGGATCACATATGACACATGTGACACCACTGGGATACCAGATGTAATCCTAAAACCTATGCAGTCAGATTTAGTATGTGGCAAGTGATTTTTAGGCCAAATTTCAGACTTATAGACCAATATTTGGTACTGGTTTGGGCTGAATTACATCTATTTTTGGCTATATTTAGAACAATATTTTGGTGGAATAATTTCTGATTAGACATGTAATGCTCCAAATGTGCCTAAAATATCCTCATTAATTATTAGAATATGCAGGAAATTAAATTTGGGCTTAATGTTAACAATATTATGACATACCTGACATCTTCCACCTGAGGGGTGGTATGGGGGGCTCCCCCACCCCGGAAATTGAAATTCCTAAAGTAGCCCTCGAGTGGGCCAGCCCTATACAAAATCATTCTCTGATATAAACTGAGTTTCCTGTGAAAATTGCAGCCAGATTGACCAACTTTAAGGGGTGTTTTGGGCTGGTCTGGCATTTAACCTTACCCTCGCCAACTACACTCCCTGAACCTGCACTTTGGGCTAGATATGAATTTCTGAATGAACACACTACTAAAATTCATTTCAGGGGCGACTCCTGTGTGAATCAATGTGGTTTTCAACCTTGAATCTACCTTAATTGAGAATATATCAGCATTTCCTGATACAGCCATCTGGGGCTGTATTTTCGCCTTCCTGGATCACATATGACACATGTGACACCACTGGGATACCAGATGTAATCCTAAAACCTATGCAGTCAGATTTAGTATGTGGCAAGTGATATTTAGGCCAAATTTCAGACTTATAGACCAATATTTGGTACTGGTTTGGGCTGAATTACATCTATTTTTGGCTATATTTAGAACAATATTTTGGTGGAATAATTTCTGATTAGACATGTAATGCTCCAAATGTGCCTAAAATATCCTCATTAATTATTAGAATATGCAGGAAATTAAATTTGGGCTTAATGTTAACAATATTATGACATACCTGACATCTTCCACCTGAGGGGTGGTATGGGGGGCTCCCCCACCCCGGAAATTGAAATTCCTAAAGTAGCCCTCGAGTGGGCCAGCCCTATACAAAATCATTCTCTGATATAAACTGAGTTTCCTGTGAAAATTGCAGCCAGATTGACCAACTTTAAGGGGTGTTTTGGGCTGATCTGGCATTTAACCTAACCCTCGCCAACTACACTCCCTGAACCTGCACTTTGGGCTAGATATGAATTTCTGAATGAACACACTACTAAAATTCATTTCAGGGGCGACTCCTGTGTGAATCAATGTGGTTTTCAACCTTGAATCTACCTTAATTGAGAATATATCAGCATTTCCTGATACAGCCATCTGGGGCTGTATTTTCGCCTTCCTGGATCACATATGACACATGTGACACCACTGGGATACCAGATGTAATCCTAAAACCTATGCAGTCAGATTTAGTATGTGGCAAGTGATTTTTAGGCCAAATTTCAGACTTATAGACCAATATTTGGTACTGGTTTGGGCTGAATTACATCTATTTTTGGCTATATTTAGAACAATATTTTGGTGGAATAATTTCTGATTAGACATGTAATGCTCCAAATGTGCCTAAAATATCCTCATTAATTATTAGAATATGCAGGAAATTAAATTTGGGCTTAATGTTAACAATATTATGACATACCTGACATCTTCCACCTGAGGGGTGGTATGGGGGGCTCCCCCACCCCGGAAATTGAAATTCCTAAAGTAGCCCTCGAGTGGGCCAGCCCTATACAAAATCATTCTCTGATATAAACTGAGTTTCCTGTGAAAATTGCAGCCAGATTGACCAACTTTAAGGGGTGTTTTGGGCTGATCTGGCATTTAACCTTACCCTCGCCAACTACACTCCCTGAACCTGCACTTTGGGCTAGATATGAATTTCTGAATGAACACACTACTAAAATTCATTTCAGGGGCGACTCCTGTGTGAATCAATGTGGTTTTCAACCTTGAATCTACCTTAATTGAGAATATATCAGCATTTCCTGATACAGCCATCTGGGGCTGTATTTTCGCCTTCCTGGATCACATATGACACATGTGACACCACTGGGATACCAGATGTAATCCTAAAACCTATGCAGTCAGATTTAGTATGTGGCAAGTGATTTTTAGGCCAAATTTCAGACTTATAGACCAATATTTGGTACTGGTTTGGGCTGAATTACATCTATTTTTGGCTATATTTAGAACAATATTTTGGTGGAATAATTTCTGATTAGACATGTAATGCTCCAAATGTGCCTAAAATATCCTCATTAATTATTAGAATATGCAGGAAATTAAATTTGGGCTTAATGTTAACAATATTATGACATACCTGACATCTTCCACCTGAGGGGTGGTATGGGGGGCTCCCCCACCCCGGAAATTGAAATTCCTAAAGTAGCCCTCGAGTGGGCCAGCCCTATACAAAATCATTCTCTGATATAAACTGAGTTTCCTGTGAAAATTGCAGCCAGATTGACCAACTTTAAGGGGTGTTTTGGGCTGATCTGGCATTTAACCTTACCCTCGCCAACTACACTCCCTGAACCTGCACTTTGGGCTAGATATGAATTTCTGAATGAACACACTACTAAAATTCATTTCAGGGGCGACTCCTGTGTGAATCAATGTGGTTTTCAACCTTGAATCTACCTTAATTGAGAATATATCAGCATTTCCTGATACAGCCATCTGGGGCTGTATTTTCGCCTTCCTGGATCACATATGACACATGTGACACCACTGGGATACCAGATGTAATCCTAAAACCTATGCAGTCAGATTTAGTATGTGGCAAGTGATTTTTAGGCCAAATTTCAGACTTATAGACCAATATTTGGTACTGGTTTGGGCTGAATTACATCTATTTTTGGCTATATTTAGAACAATATTTTGGTGGAATAATTTCTGATTAGACATGTAATGCTCCAAATGTGCCTAAAATATCCTCATTAATTATTAGAATATGCAGGAAATTAAATTTGGGCTTAATGTTAACAATATTATGACATACCTGACATCTTCCACCTGAGGGGTGGTATGGGGGGCTCCCCCACCCCGGAAATTGAAATTCCTAAAGTAGCCCTCGAGTGGGCCAGCCCTATACAAAATCATTCTCTGATATAAACTGAGTTTCCTGTGAAAATTGCAGCCAGATTGACCAACTTTAAGGGGTGTTTTGGGCTGGTCTGGCATTTAACCTTACCCTCGCCAACTACACTCCCTGAACCTGCACTTTGGGCTAGATATGAATTTCTGAATAAACACACTACTAAAATTCATTTCAGGGGCGACTCCTGTGTGAATCAATGTGGTTTTCAACCTTGAATCTACCTTAATTGAGAATATATCAGCATTTCCTGATACAGCCATCTGGGGCTGTATTTTCGCCTTCCTGGATCACATATGACACATGTGACACCACTGGGATACCAGATGTAATCCTAAAACCTATGCAGTCAGATTTAGTATGTGGCAAGTGATTTTTAGGCCAAATTTCAGACTTATAGACCAATATTTGGTACTGGTTTGGGCTGAATTACATCTATTTTTGGCTATATTTAGAACAATATTTTGGTGGAATAATTTCTGATTAGACAGGTAATGCTCCAAATGTGCCTAAAATATCCTCATTAATTATTAGAATATGCAGGAAATTAAATTTGGGCTTAATGTTAACAATATTATGACATACCTGACATCTTCCACCTGAGGGGTGGTATGGGGGGCTCCCCCACCCCGGAAATTGAAATTCCTAAAGTAGCCCTCGAGTGGGCCAGCCCTATACAAAATCATTCTCTGATATAAACTGAGTTTCCTGTGAAAATTGCAGCCAGATTGACCAACTTTAAGGGGTGTTTTGGGCTGGTCTGGCATTTAACCTTACCCTCGCCAACTACACTCCCTGAACCTGCACTTTGGGCTAGATATGAATTTCTGAATGAACACACTACTAAAATTCATTTCAGGGGCGACTCCTGTGTGAATCAATGTGGTTTTCAACCTTGAATCTACCTTAATTGAGAATATATCAGCATTTCCTGATACAGCCATCTGGGGCTGTATTTTCGCCTTCCTGGATCACATATGACACATGTGACACCACTGGGATACCAGATGTAATCCTAAAACCTATGCAGTCAGATTTAGTATGTGGCAAGTGATTTTTAGGCCAAATTTCAGACTTATAGACCAATATTTGGTACTGGTTTGGGCTGAATTACATCTATTTTTGGCTATATTTAGAACAATATTTTGGTGGAATAATTTCTGATTAGACATGTAATGCTCCAAATGTGCCTAAAATATCCTCATTAATTATTAGAATATGCAGGAAATTAAATTTGGGCTTAATGTTAACAATATTATGACATACCTGACATCTTCCACCTGAGGGGTGGTATGGGGGGCTCCCCCACCCCGGAAATTGAAATTCCTAAAGTAGCCCTCGAGTGGGCCAGCCCTATACAAAATCATTCTCTGATATAAACTGAGTTTCCTGTGAAAATTGCAGCCAGATTGACCAACTTTAAGGGGTGTTTTGGGCTGATCTGGCATTTAACCTTACCCTCGCCAACTACACTCCCTGAACCTGCACTTTGGGCTAGATATGAATTTCTGAATGAACACACTACTAAAATTCATTTCAGGGGCGACTCCTGTGTGAATCAATGTGGTTTTCAACCTTGAATCTACCTTAATTGAGAATATATCAGCATTTCCTGATACAGCCATCTGGGGCTGTATTTTCGCCTTCCTGGATCACATATGACACATGTGACACCACTGGGATACCAGATGTAATCCTAAAACCTATGCAGTCAGATTTAGTATGTGGCAAGTGATATTTAGGCCAAATTTCAGACTTATAGACCAATATTTGGTACTGGTTTGGGCTGAATTACATCTATTTTTGGCTATATTTAGAACAATATTTTGGTGGAATAATTTCTGATTAGACATGTAATGCTCCAAATGTGCCTAAAATATCCTCATTAATTATTAGAATATGCAGGAAATTAAATTTGGGCTTAATGTTAACAATATTATGACATACCTGACATCTTCCACCTGAGGGGTGGTATGGGGGGCTCCCCCACCCCGGAAATTGAAATTCCTAAAGTAGCCCTCGAGTGGGCCAGCCCTATACAAAATCATTCTCTGATATAAACTGAGTTTCCTGTGAAAATTGCAGCCAGATTGACCAACTTTAAGGGGTGTTTTGGGCTGATCTGGCATTTAACCTTACCCTCGCCAACTACACTCCCTGAACCTGCACTTTGGGCTAGATATGAATTTCTGAATGAACACACTACTAAAATTCATTTCAGGGGCGACTCCTGTGTGAATCAATGTGGTTTTCAACCTTGAATCTACCTTAATTGAGAATATATCAGCATTTCCTGATACAGCCATCTGGGGCTGTATTTTCGCCTTCCTGGATCACATATGACACATGTGACACCACTGGGATACCAGATGTAATCCTAAAACCTATGCAGTCAGATTTAGTATGTGGCAAGTGATTTTTAGGCCAAATTTCAGACTTATAGACCAATATTTGGTACTGGTTTGGGCTGAATTACATCTATTTTTGGCTATATTTAGAACAATATTTTGGTGGAATAATTTCTGATTAGACATGTAATGCTCCAAATGTGCCTAAAATATCCTCATTAATTATTAGAATATGCAGGAAATTAAATTTGGGCTTAATGTTAACAATATTATGACATACCTGACATCTTCCACCTGAGGGGTGGTATGGGGGGCTCCCCCACCCCGGAAATTGAAATTCCTAAAGTAGCCCTCGAGTGGGCCAGCCCTATACAAAATCATTCTCTGATATAAACTGAGTTTCCTGTGAAAATTGCAGCCAGATTGACCAACTTTAAGGGGTGTTTTGGGCTGGTCTGGCATTTAACCTTACCCTCGCCAACTACACTCCCTGAACCTGCACTTTGGGCTAGATATGAATTTCTGAATAAACACACTACTAAAATTCATTTCAGGGGCGACTCCTGTGTGAATCAATGTGGTTTTCAACCTTGAATCTACCTTAATTGAGAATATATCAGCATTTCCTGATACAGCCATCTGGGGCTGTATTTTCGCCTTCCTGGATCACATATGACACATGTGACACCACTGGGATACCAGATGTAATCCTAAAACCTATGCAGTCAGATTTAGTATGTGGCAAGTGATTTTTAGGCCAAATTTCAGACTTATAGACCAATATTTGGTACTGGTTTGGGCTGAATTACATCTATTTTTGGCTATATTTAGAACAATATTTTGGTGGAATAATTTCTGATTAGACATGTAATGCTCCAAATGTGCCTAAAATATCCTCATTAATTATTAGAATATGCAGGAAATTAAATTTGGGCTTAATGTTAACAATATTATGACATACCTGACATCTTCCACCTGAGGGGTGGTATGGGGGGCTCCCCCACCCCGGAAATTGAAATTCCTAAAGTAGCCCTCGAGTGGGCCAGCCCTATACAAAATCATTCTCTGATATAAACTGAGTTTCCTGTGAAAATTGCAGCCAGATTGACCAACTTTAAGGGGTGTTTTGGGCTGGTCTGGCATTTAACCTTACCCTCGCCAACTACACTCCCTGAACCTGCACTTTGGGCTAGATATGAATTTCTGAATGAACACACTACTAAAATTCATTTCAGGGGCGACTCCTGTGTGAATCAATGTGGTTTTCAACCTTGAATCTACCTTAATTGAGAATATATCAGCATTTCCTGATACAGCCATCTGGGGCTGTATTTTCGCCTTCCTGGATCACATATGACACATGTGACACCACTGGGATACCAGATGTAATCCTAAAACCTATGCAGTCAGATTTAGTATGTGGCAAGTGATTTTTAGGCCAAATTTCAGACTTATAGACCAATATTTGGTACTGGTTTGGGCTGAATTACATCTATTTTTGGCTATATTTAGAACAATATTTTGGTGGAATAATTTCTGATTAGACATGTAATGCTCCAAATGTGCCTAAAATATCCTCATTAATTATTAGAATATGCAGGAAATTAAATTTGGGCTTAATGTTAACAATATTATGACATACCTGACATCTTCCACCTGAGGGGTGGTATGGGGGGCTCCCCCACCCCGGAAATTGAAATTCCTAAAGTAGCCCTCGAGTGGGCCAGCCCTATACAAAATCATTCTCTGATATAAACTGAGTTTCCTGTGAAAATTGCAGCCAGATTGACCAACTTTAAGGGGTGTTTTGGGCTGATCTGGCATTTAACCTTACCCTCGCCAACTACACTCCCTGAACCTGCACTTTGGGCTAGATATGAATTTCTGAATGAACACACTACTAAAATTCATTTCAGGGGCGACTCCTGTGTGAATCAATGTGGTTTTCAACCTTGAATCTACCTTAATTGAGAATATATCAGCATTTCCTGATACAGCCATCTGGGGCTGTATTTTCGCCTTCCTGGATCACATATGACACATGTGACACCACTGGGATACCAGATGTAATCCTAAAACCTATGCAGTCAGATTTAGTATGTGGCAAGTGATATTTAGGCCAAATTTCAGACTTATAGACCAATATTTGGTACTGGTTTGGGCTGAATTACATCTATTTTTGGCTATATTTAGAACAATATTTTGGTGGAATAATTTCTGATTAGACATGTAATGCTCCAAATGTGCCTAAAATATCCTCATTAATTATTAGAATATGCAGGAAATTAAATTTGGGCTTAATGTTAACAATATTATGACATACCTGACATCTTCCACCTGAGGGGTGGTATGGGGGGCTCCCCCACCCCGGAAATTGAAATTCCTAAAGTAGCCCTCGAGTGGGCCAGCCCTATACAAAATCATTCTCTGATATAAACTGAGTTTCCTGTGAAAATTGCAGCCAGATTGACCAACTTTAAGGGGTGTTTTGGGCTGATCTGGCATTTAACCTTACCCTCGCCAACTACACTCCCTGAACCTGCACTTTGGGCTAGATATGAATTTCTGAATGAACACACTACTAAAATTCATTTCAGGGGCGACTCCTGTGTGAATCAATGTGGTTTTCAACCTTGAATCTACCTTAATTGAGAATATATCAGCATTTCCTGATACAGCCATCTGGGGCTGTATTTTCGCCTTCCTGGATCACATATGACACATGTGACACCACTGGGATACCAGATGTAATCCTAAAACCTATGCAGTCAGATTTAGTATGTGGCAAGTGATTTTTAGGCCAAATTTCAGACTTATAGACCAATATTTGGTACTGGTTTGGGCTGAATTACATCTATTTTTGGCTATATTTAGAACAATATTTTGGTGGAATAATTTCTGATTAGACATGTAATGCTCCAAATGTGCCTAAAATATCCTCATTAATTATTAGAATATGCAGGAAATTAAATTTGGGCTTAATGTTAACAATATTATGACATACCTGACATCTTCCACCTGAGGGGTGGTATGGGGGGCTCCCCCACCCCGGAAATTGAAATTCCTAAAGTAGCCCTCGAGTGGGCCAGCCCTATACAAAATCATTCTCTGATATAAACTGAGTTTCCTGTGAAAATTGCAGCCAGATTGACCAACTTTAAGGGGTGTTTTGGGCTGGTCTGGCATTTAACCTTACCCTCGCCAACTACACTCCCTGAACCTGCACTTTGGGCTAGATATGAATTTCTGAATAAACACACTACTAAAATTCATTTCAGGGGCGACTCCTGTGTGAATCAATGTGGTTTTCAACCTTGAATCTACCTTAATTGAGAATATATCAGCATTTCCTGATACAGCCATCTGGGGCTGTATTTTCGCCTTCCTGGATCACATATGACACATGTGACACCACTGGGATACCAGATGTAATCCTAAAACCTATGCAGTCAGATTTAGTATGTGGCAAGTGATTTTTAGGCCAAATTTCAGACTTATAGACCAATATTTGGTACTGGTTTGGGCTGAATTACATCTATTTTTGGCTATATTTAGAACAATATTTTGGTGGAATAATTTCTGATTAGACAGGTAATGCTCCAAATGTGCCTAAAATATCCTCATTAATTATTAGAATATGCAGGAAATTAAATTTGGGCTTAATGTTAACAATATTATGACATACCTGACATCTTCCACCTGAGGGGTGGTATGGGGGGCTCCCCCACCCCGGAAATTGAAATTCCTAAAGTAGCCCTCGAGTGGGCCAGCCCTATACAAAATCATTCTCTGATATAAACTGAGTTTCCTGTGAAAATTGCAGCCAGATTGACCAACTTTAAGGGGTGTTTTGGGCTGATCTGGCATTTAACCTTACCCTCGCCAACTACACTCCCTGAACCTGTACTTTGGGCTAGATATGAATTTCTGAATGAACACACTACTAAAATTCATTTCAGGGGCGACTCCTGTGTGAATCAATGTGGTTTTCAACCTTGAATCTACCTTAATTGAGAATATATCAGCATTTCCTGATACAGCCATCTGGGGCTGTATTTTCGCCTTCCTGGATCACATATGACACATGTGACACCACTGGGATACCAGATGTAATCCTAAAACCTATGCAGTCAGATTTAGTATGTGGCAAGTGATTTTTAGGCCAAATTTCAGACTTATAGACCAATATTTGGTACTGGTTTGGGCTGAATTACATCTATTTTTGGCTATATTTAGAACAATATTTTGGTGGAATAATTTCTGATTAGACAGGTAATGCTCCAAATGTGCCTAAAATATCCTCATTAATTATTAGAATATGCAGGAAATTAAATTTGGGCTTAATGTTAACAATATTATGACATACCTGACATCTTCCACCTGAGGGGTGGTATGGGGGGCTCCCCCACCCCGGAAATTGAAATTCCTAAAGTAGCCCTCGAGTGGGCCAGCCCTATACAAAATCATTCTCTGATATAAACTGAGTTTCCTGTGAAAATTGCAGCCAGATTGACCAACTTTAAGGGGTGTTTTGGGCTGATCTGGCATTTAACCTTACCCTCGCCAACTACACTCCCTGAACCTGCACTTTGGGCTAGATATGAATTTCTGAATGAACACACTACTAAAATTCATTTCAGGGGCGACTCCTGTGTGAATCAATGTGGTTTTCAACCTTGAATCTACCTTAATTGAGAATATATCAGCATTTCCTGATACAGCCATCTGGGGCTGTATTTTCGCCTTCCTGGATCACATATGACACATGTGACACCACTGGGATACCAGATGTAATCCTAAAACCTATGCAGTCAGATTTAGTATGTGGCAAGTGATATTTAGGCCAAATTTCAGACTTATAGACCAATATTTGGTACTGGTTTGGGCTGAATTACATCTATTTTTGGCTATATTTAGAACAATATTTTGGTGGAATAATTTCTGATTAGACATGTAATGCTCCAAATGTGCCTAAAATATCCTCATTAATTATTAGAATATGCAGGAAATTAAATTTGGGCTTAATGTTAACAATATTATGACATACCTGACATCTTCCACCTGAGGGGTGGTATGGGGGGCTCCCCCACCCCGGAAATTGAAATTCCTAAAGTAGCCCTCGAGTGGGCCAGCCCTATACAAAATCATTCTCTGATATAAACTGAGTTTCCTGTGAAAATTGCAGCCAGATTGACCAACTTTAAGGGGTGTTTTGGGCTGATCTGGCATTTAACCTTACCCTCGCCAACTACACTCCCTGAACCTGCACTTTGGGCTAGATATGAATTTCTGAATGAACACACTACTAAAATTCATTTCAGGGGCGACTCCTGTGTGAATCAATGTGGTTTTCAACCTTGAATCTACCTTAATTGAGAATATATCAGCATTTCCTGATACAGCCATCTGGGGCTGTATTTTCGCCTTCCTGGATCACATATGACACATGTGACACCACTGGGATACCAGATGTAATCCTAAAACCTATGCAGTCAGATTTAGTATGTGGCAAGTGATTTTTAGGCCAAATTTCAGACTTATAGACCAATATTTGGTACTGGTTTGGGCTGAATTACATCTATTTTTGGCTATATTTAGAACAATATTTTGGTGGAATAATTTCTGATTAGACATGTAATGCTCCAAATGTGCCTAAAATATCCTCATTAATTATTAGAATATGCAGGAAATTAAATTTGGGCTTAATGTTAACAATATTATGACATACCTGACATCTTCCACCTGAGGGGTGGTATGGGGGGCTCCCCCACCCCGGAAATTGAAATTCCTAAAGTAGCCCTCGAGTGGGCCAGCCCTATACAAAATCATTCTCTGATATAAACTGAGTTTCCTGTGAAAATTGCAGCCAGATTGACCAACTTTAAGGGGTGTTTTGGGCTGATCTGGCATTTAACCTTACCCTCGCCAACTACACTCCCTGAACCTGCACTTTGGGCTAGATATGAATTTCTGAATGAACACACTACTAAAATTCATTTCAGGGGCGACTCCTGTGTGAATCAATGTGGTTTTCAACCTTGAATCTACCTTAATTGAGAATATATCAGCATTTCCTGATACAGCCATCTGGGGCTGTATTTTCGCCTTCCTGGATCACATATGACACATGTGACACCACTGGGATACCAGATGTAATCCTAAAACCTATGCAGTCAGATTTAGTATGTGGCAAGTGATTTTTAGGCCAAATTTCAGACTTATAGACCAATATTTGGTACTGGTTTGGGCTGAATTACATCTATTTTTGGCTATATTTAGAACAATATTTTGGTGGAATAATTTCTGATTAGACATGTAATGCTCCAAATGTGCCTAAAATATCCTCATTAATTATTAGAATATGCAGGAAATTAAATTTGGGCTTAATGTTAACAATATTATGACATACCTGACATCTTCCACCTGAGGGGTGGTATGGGGGGCTCCCCCACCCCGGAAATTGAAATTCCTAAAGTAGCCCTCGAGTGGGCCAGCCCTATACAAAATCATTCTCTGATATAAACTGAGTTTCCTGTGAAAATTGCAGCCAGATTGACCAACTTTAAGGGGTGTTTTGGGCTGGTCTGGCATTTAACCTTACCCTCGCCAACTACACTCCCTGAACCTGCACTTTGGGCTAGATATGAATTTCTGAATAAACACACTACTAAAATTCATTTCAGGGGCGACTCCTGTGTGAATCAATGTGGTTTTCAACCTTGAATCTACCTTAATTGAGAATATATCAGCATTTCCTGATACAGCCATCTGGGGCTGTATTTTCGCCTTCCTGGATCACATATGACACATGTGACACCACTGGGATACCAGATGTAATCCTAAAACCTATGCAGTCAGATTTAGTATGTGGCAAGTGATTTTTAGGCCAAATTTCAGACTTATAGACCAATATTTGGTACTGGTTTGGGCTGAATTACATCTATTTTTGGCTATATTTAGAACAATATTTTGGTGGAATAATTTCTGATTAGACAGGTAATGCTCCAAATGTGCCTAAAATATCCTCATTAATTATTAGAATATGCAGGAAATTAAATTTGGGCTTAATGTTAACAATATTATGACATACCTGACATCTTCCACCTGAGGGGTGGTATGGGGGGCTCCCCCACCCCGGAAATTGAAATTCCTAAAGTAGCCCTCGAGTGGGCCAGCCCTATACAAAATCATTCTCTGATATAAACTGAGTTTCCTGTGAAAATTGCAGCCAGATTGACCAACTTTAAGGGGTGTTTTGGGCTGGTCTGGCATTTAACCTTACCCTCGCCAACTACACTCCCTGAACCTGCACTTTGGGCTAGATATGAATTTCTGAATGAACACACTACTAAAATTCATTTCAGGGGCGACTCCTGTGTGAATCAATGTGGTTTTCAACCTTGAATCTACCTTAATTGAGAATATATCAGCATTTCCTGATACAGCCATCTGGGGCTGTATTTTCGCCTTCCTGGATCACATATGACACATGTGACACCACTGGGATACCAGATGTAATCCTAAAACCTATGCAGTCAGATTTAGTATGTGGCAAGTGATTTTTAGGCCAAATTTCAGACTTATAGACCAATATTTGGTACTGGTTTGGGCTGAATTACATCTATTTTTGGCTATATTTAGAACAATATTTTGGTGGAATAATTTCTGATTAGACAGGTAATGCTCCAAATGTGCCTAAAATATCCTCATTAATTATTAGAATATGCAGGAAATTAAATTTGGGCTTAATGTTAACAATATTATGACATACCTGACATCTTCCACCTGAGGGGTGGTATGGGGGGCTCCCCCACCCCGGAAATTGAAATTCCTAAAGTAGCCCTCGAGTGGGCCAGCCCTATACAAAATCATTCTCTGATATAAACTGAGTTTCCTGTGAAAATTGCAGCCAGATTGACCAACTTTAAGGGGTGTTTTGGGCTGATCTGGCATTTAACCTTACCCTCGCCAACTACACTCCCTGAACCTGCACTTTGGGCTAGATATGAATTTCTGAATGAACACACTACTAAAATTCATTTCAGGGGCGACTCCTGTGTGAATCAATGTGGTTTTCAACCTTGAATCTACCTTAATTGAGAATATATCAGCATTTCCTGATACAGCCATCTGGGGCTGTATTTTCGCCTTCCTGGATCACATATGACACATGTGACACCACTGGGATACCAGATGTAATCCTAAAACCTATGCAGTCAGATTTAGTATGTGGCAAGTGATATTTAGGCCAAATTTCAGACTTATAGACCAATATTTGGTACTGGTTTGGGCTGAATTACATCTATTTTTGGCTATATTTAGAACAATATTTTGGTGGAATAATTTCTGATTAGACATGTAATGCTCCAAATGTGCCTAAAATATCCTCATTAATTATTAGAATATGCAGGAAATTAAATTTGGGCTTAATGTTAACAATATTATGACATACCTGACATCTTCCACCTGAGGGGTGGTATGGGGGGCTCCCCCACCCCGGAAATTGAAATTCCTAAAGTAGCCCTCGAGTGGGCCAGCCCTATACAAAATCATTCTCTGATATAAACTGAGTTTCCTGTGAAAATTGCAGCCAGATTGACCAACTTTAAGGGGTGTTTTGGGCTGATCTGGCATTTAACCTTACCCTCGCCAACTACACTCCCTGAACCTGCACTTTGGGCTAGATATGAATTTCTGAATGAACACACTACTAAAATTCATTTCAGGGGCGACTCCTGTGTGAATCAATGTGGTTTTCAACCTTGAATCTACCTTAATTGAGAATATATCAGCATTTCCTGATACAGCCATCTGGGGCTGTATTTTCGCCTTCCTGGATCACATATGACACATGTGACACCACTGGGATACCAGATGTAATCCTAAAACCTATGCAGTCAGATTTAGTATGTGGCAAGTGATATTTAGGCCAAATTTCAGACTTATAGACCAATATTTGGTACTGGTTTGGGCTGAATTACATCTATTTTTGGCTATATTTAGAACAATATTTTGGTGGAATAATTTCTGATTAGACATGTAATGCTCCAAATGTGCCTAAAATATCCTCATTAATTATTAGAATATGCAGGAAATTAAATTTGGGCTTAATGTTAACAATATTATGACATACCTGACATCTTCCACCTGAGGGGTGGTATGGGGGGCTCCCCCACCCCGGAAATTGAAATTCCTAAAGTAGCCCTCGAGTGGGCCAGCCCTATACAAAATCATTCTCTGATATAAACTGAGTTTCCTGTGAAAATTGCAGCCAGATTGACCAACTTTAAGGGGTGTTTTGGGCTGGTCTGGCATTTAACCTTACCCTCGCCAACTACACTCCCTGAACCTGCACTTTGGGCTAGATATGAATTTCTGAATAAACACACTACTAAAATTCATTTCAGGGGCGACTCCTGTGTGAATCAATGTGGTTTTCAACCTTGAATCTACCTTAATTGAGAATATATCAGCATTTCCTGATACAGCCATCTGGGGCTGTATTTTCGCCTTCCTGGATCACATATGACACATGTGACACCACTGGGATACCAGATGTAATCCTAAAACCTATGCAGTCAGATTTAGTATGTGGCAAGTGATTTTTAGGCCAAATTTCAGACTTATAGACCAATATTTGGTACTGGTTTGGGCTGAATTACATCTATTTTTGGCTATATTTAGAACAATATTTTGGTGGAATAATTTCTGATTAGACAGGTAATGCTCCAAATGTGCCTAAAATATCCTCATTAATTATTAGAATATGCAGGAAATTAAATTTGGGCTTAATGTTAACAATATTATGACATACCTGACATCTTCCACCTGAGGGGTGGTATGGGGGGCTCCCCCACCCCGGAAATTGAAATTCCTAAAGTAGCCCTCGAGTGGGCCAGCCCTATACAAAATCATTCTCTGATATAAACTGAGTTTCCTGTGAAAATTGCAGCCAGATTGACCAACTTTAAGGGGTGTTTTGGGCTGATCTGGCATTTAACCTTACCCTCGCCAACTACACTCCCTGAACCTGCACTTTGGGCTAGATATGAATTTCTGAATGAACACACTACTAAAATTCATTTCAGGGGCGACTCCTGTGTGAATCAATGTGGTTTTCAACCTTGAATCTATCTTAATTGAGAATATATCAGCATTTCCTGATACAGCCATCTGGGGCTGTATTTTCGCCTTCCTGGATCACATATGACACATGTGACACCACTGGGATACCAGATGTAATCCTAAAACCTATGCAGTCAGATTTAGTATGTGGCAAGTGATTTTTAGGCCAAATTTCAGACTTATAGACCAATATTTGGTACTGGTTTGGGCTGAATTACATCTATTTTTGGCTATATTTAGAACAATATTTTGGTGGAATAATTTCTGATTAGACATGTAATGCTCCAAATGTGCCTAAAATATCCTCATTAATTATTAGAATATGCAGGAAATTAAATTTGGGCTTAATGTTAACAATATTATGACATACCTGACATCTTCCACCTGAGGGGTGGTATGGGGGGCTCCCCCACCCCGGAAATTGAAATTCCTAAAGTAGCCCTCGAGTGGGCCAGCCCTATACAAAATCATTCTCTGATATAAACTGAGTTTCCTGTGAAAATTGCAGCCAGATTGACCAACTTTAAGGGGTGTTTTGGGCTGGTCTGGCATTTAACCTTACCCTCGCCAACTACACTCCCTGAACCTGCACTTTGGGCTAGATATGAATTTCTGAATAAACACACTACTAAAATTCATTTCAGGGGCGACTCCTGTGTGAATCAATGTGGTTTTCAACCTTGAATCTACCTTAATTGAGAATATATCAGCATTTCCTGATACAGCCATCTGGGGCTGTATTTTCGCCTTCCTGGATCACATATGACACATGTGACACCACTGGGATACCAGATGTAATCCTAAAACCTATGCAGTCAGATTTAGTATGTGGCAAGTGATTTTTAGGCCAAATTTCAGACTTATAGACCAATATTTGGTACTGGTTTGGGCTGAATTACATCTATTTTTGGCTATATTTAGAACAATATTTTGGTGGAATAATTTCTGATTAGACAGGTAATGCTCCAAATGTGCCTAAAATATCCTCATTAATTATTAGAATATGCAGGAAATTAAATTTGGGCTTAATGTTAACAATATTATGACATACCTGACATCTTCCACCTGAGGGGTGGTATGGGGGGCTCCCCCACCCCGGAAATTGAAATTCCTAAAGTAGCCCTCGAGTGGGCCAGCCCTATACAAAATCATTCTCTGATATAAACTGAGTTTCCTGTGAAAATTGCAGCCAGATTGACCAACTTTAAGGGGTGTTTTGGGCTGGTCTGGCATTTAACCTTACCCTCGCCAACTACACTCCCTGAACCTGCACTTTGGGCTAGATATGAATTTCTGAATGAACACACTACTAAAATTCATTTCAGGGGCGACTCCTGTGTGAATCAATGTGGTTTTCAACCTTGAATCTACCTTAATTGAGAATATATCAGCATTTCCTGATACAGCCATCTGGGGCTGTATTTTCGCCTTCCTGGATCACATATGACACATGTGACACCACTGGGATACCAGATGTAATCCTAAAACCTATGCAGTCAGATTTAGTATGTGGCAAGTGATTTTTAGGCCAAATTTCAGACTTATAGACCAATATTTGGTACTGGTTTGGGCTGAATTACATCTATTTTTGGCTATATTTAGAACAATATTTTGGTGGAATAATTTCTGATTAGACATGTAATGCTCCAAATGTGCCTAAAATATCCTCATTAATTATTAGAATATGCAGGAAATTAAATTTGGGCTTAATGTTAACAATATTATGACATACCTGACATCTTCCACCTGAGGGGTGGTATGGGGGGCTCCCCCACCCCGGAAATTGAAATTCCTAAAGTAGCCCTCGAGTGGGCCAGCCCTATACAAAATCATTCTCTGATATAAACTGAGTTTCCTGTGAAAATTGCAGCCAGATTGACCAACTTTAAGGGGTGTTTTGGGCTGGTCTGGCATTTAACCTTACCCTCGCCAACTACACTCCCTGAACCTGCACTTTGGGCTAGATATGAATTTCTGAATGAACACACTACTAAAATTCATTTCAGGGGCGACTCCTGTGTGAATCAATGTGGTTTTCAACCTTGAATCTACCTTAATTGAGAATATATCAGCATTTCCTGATACAGCCATCTGGGGCTGTATTTTCGCCTTCCTGGATCACATATGACACATGTGACACCACTGGGATACCAGATGTAATCCTAAAACCTATGCAGTCAGATTTAGTATGTGGCAAGTGATATTTAGGCCAAATTTCAGACTTATAGACCAATATTTGGTACTGGTTTGGGCTGAATTACATCTATTTTTGGCTATATTTAGAACAATATTTTGGTGGAATAATTTCTGATTGGACATGTAATGCTCCAAATGTGCCTAAAATATCCTCATTAATTATTAGAATATGCAGGAAATTAAATTTGGGCTTAATGTTAACAATATTATGACATACCTGACATCTTCCACCTGAGGGGTGGTATGGGGGGCTCCCCCACCCCGGAAATTGAAATTCCTAAAGTAGCCCTCGAGTGGGCCAGCCCTATACAAAATCATTCTCTGATATAAACTGAGTTTCCTGTGAAAATTGCAGCCAGATTGACCAACTTTAAGGGGTGTTTTGGGCTGGTCTGGCATTTAACCTTACCCTCGCCAACTACACTCCCTGAACCTGCACTTTGGGCTAGATATGAATTTCTGAATGAACACACTACTAAAATTCATTTCAGGGGCGACTCCTGTGTGAATCAATGTGGTTTTCAACCTTGAATCTACCTTAATTGAGAATATATCAGCATTTCCTGATACAGCCATCTGGGGCTGTATTTTCGCCTTCCTGGATCACATATGACACATGTGACACCACTGGGATACCAGATGTAATCCTAAAACCTATGCAGTCAGATTTAGTATGTGGCAAGTGATTTTTAGGCCAAATTTCAGACTTATAGACCAATATTTGGTACTGGTTTGGGCTGAATTACATCTATTTTTGGCTATATTTAGAACAATATTTTGGTGGAATAATTTCTGATTAGACATGTAATGCTCCAAATGTGCCTAAAATATCCTCATTAATTATTAGAATATGCAGGAAATTAAATTTGGGCTTAATGTTAACAATATTATGACATACCTGACATCTTCCACCTGAGGGGTGGTATGGGGGGCTCCCCCACCCCGGAAATTGAAATTCCTAAAGTAGCCCTCGAGTGGGCCAGCCCTATACAAAATCATTCTCTGATATAAACTGAGTTTCCTGTGAAAATTGCAGCCAGATTGACCAACTTTAAGGGGTGTTTTGGGCTGATCTGGCATTTAACCTTACCCTCGCCAACTACACTCCCTGAACCTGCACTTTGGGCTAGATATGAATTTCTGAATGAACACACTACTAAAATTCATTTCAGGGGCGACTCCTGTGTGAATCAATGTGGTTTTCAACCTTGAATCTACCTTAATTGAGAATATATCAGCATTTCCTGATACAGCCATCTGGGGCTGTATTTTCGCCTTCCTGGATCACATATGACACATGTGACACCACTGGGATACCAGATGTAATCCTAAAACCTATGCAGTCAGATTTAGTATGTGGCAAGTGATTTTTAGGCCAAATTTCAGACTTATAGACCAATATTTGGTACTGGTTTGGGCTGAATTACATCTATTTTTGGCTATATTTAGAACAATATTTTGGTGGAATAATTTCTGATTAGACAGGTAATGCTCCAAATGTGCCTAAAATATCCTCATTAATTATTAGAATATGCAGGAAATTAAATTTGGGCTTAATGTTAACAATATTATGACATACCTGACATCTTCCACCTGAGGGGTGGTATGGGGGGCTCCCCCACCCCGGAAATTGAAATTCCTAAAGTAGCCCTCGAGTGGGCCAGCCCTATACAAAATCATTCTCTGATATAAACTGAGTTTCCTGTGAAAATTGCAGCCAGATTGACCAACTTTAAGGGGTGTTTTGGGCTGATCTGGCATTTAACCTTACCCTCGCCAACTACACTCCCTGAACCTGTACTTTGGGCTAGATATGAATTTCTGAATGAACACACTACTAAAATTCATTTCAGGGGCGACTCCTGTGTGAATCAATGTGGTTTTCAACCTTGAATCTACCTTAATTGAGAATATATCAGCATTTCCTGATACAGCCATCTGGGGCTGTATTTTCGCCTTCCTGGATCACATATGACACATGTGACACCACTGGGATACCAGATGTAATCCTAAAACCTATGCAGTCAGATTTAGTATGTGGCAAGTGATATTTAGGCCAAATTTCAGACTTATAGACCAATATTTGGTACTGGTTTGGGCTGAATTACATCTATTTTTGGCTATATTTAGAACAATATTTTGGTGGAATAATTTCTGATTAGACATGTAATGCTCCAAATGTGCCTAAAATATCCTCATTAATTATTAGAATATGCAGGAAATTAAATTTGGGCTTAATGTTAACAATATTATGACATACCTGACATCTTCCACCTGAGGGGTGGTATGGGGGGCTCCCCCACCCCGGAAATTGAAATTCCTAAAGTAGCCCTCGAGTGGGCCAGCCCTATACAAAATCATTCTCTGATATAAACTGAGTTTCCTGTGAAAATTGCAGCCAGATTGACCAACTTTAAGGGGTGTTTTGGGCTGGTCTGGCATTTAACCTTACCCTCGCCAACTACACTCCCTGAACCTGCACTTTGGGCTAGATATGAATTTCTGAATGAACACACTACTAAAATTCATTTCAGGGGCGACTCCTGTGTGAATCAATGTGGTTTTCAACCTTGAATCTACCTTAATTGAGAATATATCAGCATTTCCTGATACAGCCATCTGGGGCTGTATTTTCGCCTTCCTGGATCACATATGACACATGTGACACCACTGGGATACCAGATGTAATCCTAAAACCTATGCAGTCAGATTTAGTATGTGGCAAGTGATTTTTAGGCCAAATTTCAGACTTATAGACCAATATTTGGTACTGGTTTGGGCTGAATTACATCTATTTTTGGCTATATTTAGAACAATATTTTGGTGGAATAATTTCTGATTAGACATGTAATGCTCCAAATGTGCCTAAAATATCCTCATTAATTATTAGAATATGCAGGAAATTAAATTTGGGCTTAATGTTAACAATATTATGACATACCTGACATCTTCCACCTGAGGGGTGGTATGGGGGGCTCCCCCACCCCGGAAATTGAAATTCCTAAAGTAGCCCTCGAGTGGGCCAGCCCTATACAAAATCATTCTCTGATATAAACTGAGTTTCCTGTGAAAATTGCAGCCAGATTGACCAACTTTAAGGGGTGTTTTGGGCTGATCTGGCATTTAACCTTACCCTCGCCAACTACACTCCCTGAACCTGCACTTTGGGCTAGATATGAATTTCTGAATGAACACACTACTAAAATTCATTTCAGGGGCGACTCCTGTGTGAATCAATGTGGTTTTCAACCTTGAATCTACCTTAATTGAGAATATATCAGCATTTCCTGATACAGCCATCTGGGGCTGTATTTTCGCCTTCCTGGATCACATATGACACATGTGACACCACTGGGATACCAGATGTAATCCTAAAACCTATGCAGTCAGATTGAGTATGTGGCAAGTGATATTTAGGCCAAATTTCAGACTTATAGACCAATATTTGGTACTGGTTTGGGCTGAATTACATCTATTTTTGGCTATATTTAGAACAATATTTTGGTGGAATAATTTCTGATTAGACATGTAATGCTCCAAATGTGCCTAAAATATCCTCATTAATTATTAGAATATGCAGGAAATTAAATTTGGGCTTAATGTTAACAATATTATGACATACCTGACATCTTCCACCTGAGGGGTGGTATGGGGGGCTCCCCCACCCCGGAAATTGAAATTCCTAAAGTAGCCCTCGAGTGGGCCAGCCCTATACAAAATCATTCTCTGATATAAACTGAGTTTCCTGTGAAAATTGCAGCCAGATTGACCAACTTTAAGGGGTGTTTTGGGCTGGTCTGGCATTTAACCTTACCCTCGCCAACTACACTCCCTGAACCTGCACTTTGGGCTAGATATGAATTTCTGAATGAACACACTACTAAAATTCATTTCAGGGGCGACTCCTGTGTGAATCAATGTGGTTTTCAACCTTGAATCTACCTTAATTGAGAATATATCAGCATTTCCTGATACAGCCATCTGGGACTGTATTTTCGCCTTCCTGGATCACATATGACACATGTGACACCACTGGGATACCAGATGTAATCCTAAAACCTATGCAGTCAGATTTAGTATGTGGCAAGTGATTTTTAGGCCAAATTTCAGACTTATAGACCAATATTTGGTACTGGTTTGGGCTGAATTACATCTATTTTTGGCTATATTTAGAACAATATTTTGGTGGAATAATTTCTGATTAGACATGTAATGCTCCAAATGTGCCTAAAATATCCTCATTAATTATTAGAATATGCAGGAAATTAAATTTGGGCTTAATGTTAACAATATTATGACATACCTGACATCTTCCACCTGAGGGGTGGTATGGGGGGCTCCCCCACCCCGGAAATTGAAATTCCTAAAGTAGCCCTCGAGTGGGTCAGCCCTATACAAAATCATTCTCTGATATAAACTGAGTTTCCTGTGAAAATTGCAGCCAGATTGACCAACTTTAAGGGGTGTTTTGGGCTGATCTGGCATTTAACCTTACCCTCGCCAACTACACTCCCTGAACCTGCACTTTGGGCTAGATATGAATTTCTGAATGAACACACTACTAAAATTCATTTCAGGGGCGACTCCTGTGTGAATCAATGTGGTTTTCAACCTTGAATCTACCTTAATTGAGAATATATCAGCATTTCCTGATACAGCCATCTGGGGCTGTATTTTCGCCTTCCTGGATCACATATGACACATGTGACACCACTGGGATACCAGATGTAATCCTAAAACCTATGCAGTCAGATTTAGTATGTGGCAAGTGATTTTTAGGCCAAATTTCAGACTTATAGACCAATATTTGGTACTGGTTTGGGCTGAATTACATCTATTTTTGGCTATATTTAGAACAATATTTTGGTGGAATAATTTCTGATTAGACATGTAATGCTCCAAATGTGCCTAAAATATCCTCATTAATTATTAGAATATGCAGGAAATTAAATTTGGGCTTAATGTTAACAATATTATGACATACCTGACATCTTCCACCTGAGGGGTGGTATGGGGGGCTCCCCCACCCCGGAAATTGAAATTCCTAAAGTAGCCCTCGAGTGGGCCAGCCCTATACAAAATCATTCTCTGATATAAACTGAGTTTCCTGTGAAAATTGCAGCCAGATTGACCAACTTTAAGGGGTGTTTTGGGCTGGTCTGGTATTTAACCTTACCCTCGCCAACTACACTCCCTGAACCTGCACTTTGGGCTAGATATGAATTTCTGAATGAACACACTACTAAAATTCATTTCAGGGGCGACTCCTGTGTGAATCAATGTGGTTTTCAACCTTGAATCTACCTTAATTGAGAATATATCAGCATTTCCTGATACAGCCATCTGGGGCTGTATTTTCGCCTTCCTGGATCACATATGACACATGTGACACCACTGGGATACCAGATGTAATCCTAAAACCTATGCAGTCAGATTTAGTATGTGGCAAGTGATTTTTAGGCCAAATTTCAGACTTATAGACCAATATTTGGTACTGGTTTGGGCTGAATTACATCTATTTTTGGCTATATTTAGAACAATATTTTGGTGGAATAATTTCTGATTAGACATGTAATGCTCCAAATGTGCCTAAAATATCCTCATTAATTATTAGAATATGCAGGAAATTAAATTTGGGCTTAATGTTAACAATATTATGACATACCTGACATCTTCCACCTGAGGGGTGGTATGGGGGGCTCCCCCACCCCGGAAATTGAAATTCCTAAAGTAGCCCTCGAGTGGGCCAGCCCTATACAAAATCATTCTCTGATATAAACTGAGTTTCCTGTGAAAATTGCAGCCAGATTGACCAACTTTAAGGGGTGTTTTGGGCTGATCTGGCATTTAACCTTACCCTCGCCAACTACACTCCCTGAACCTGCACTTTGGGCTAGATATGAATTTCTGAATGAACACACTACTAAAATTCATTTCAGGGGCGACTCCTGTGTGAATCAATGTGGTTTTCAACCTTGAATCTACCTTAATTGAGAATATATCAGCATTTCCTGATACAGCCATCTGGGGCTGTATTTTCGCCTTCCTGGATCACATATGACACATGTGACACCACTGGGATACCAGATGTAATCCTAAAACCTATGCAGTCAGATTTAGTATGTGGCAAGTGATATTTAGGCCAAATTTCAGACTTATAGACCAATATTTGGTACTGGTTTGGGCTGAATTACATCTATTTTTGGCTATATTTAGAACAATATTTTGGTGGAATAATTTCTGATTAGACATGTAATTCTCCAAATGTGCCTAAAATATCCTCATTAATTATTAGAATATGCAGGAAATTAAATTTGGGCTTAATGTTAACAATATTATGACATACCTGACATCTTCCACCTGAGGGGTGGTATGGGGGGCTCCCCCACCCCGGAAATTGAAATTCCTAAAGTAGCCCTCGAGTGGGCCAGCCCTATACAAAATCATTCTCTGATATAAACTGAGTTTCCTGTGAAAATTGCAGCCAGATTGACCAACTTTAAGGGGTGTTTTGGGCTGGTCTGGCATTTAACCTTACCCTCGCCAACTACACTCCCTGAACCTGCACTTTGGGCTAGATATGAATTTCTGAATGAACACACTACTAAAATTCATTTCAGGGGCGACTCCTGTGTGAATCAATGTGGTTTTCAACCTTGAATCTACCTTAATTGAGAATATATCAGCATTTCCTGATACAGCCATCTGGGGCTGTATTTTCGCCTTCCTGGATCACATATGACACATGTGACACCACTGGGATACCAGATGTAATCCTAAAACCTATGCAGTCAGATTTAGTATGTGGCAAGTGATTTTTAGGCCAAATTTCAGACTTACAGACCAATATTTGGTACTGGTTTGGGCTGAATTACATCTATTTTTGGCTATATTTAGAACAATATTTTGGTGGAATAATTTCTGATTAGACATGTAATGCTCCAAATGTGCCTAAAATATCCTCATTAATTATTAGAATATGCAGGAAATTAAATTTGGGCTTAATGTTAACAATATTATGACATACCTGACATCTTCCACCTGAGGGGTGGTATGGGGGGCTCCCCCACCCCGGAAATTGAAATTCCTAAAGTAGCCCTCGAGTGGGCCAGCCCTATACAAAATCATTCTCTGATATAAACTGAGTTTCCTGTGAAAATTGCAGCCAGATTGACCAACTTTAAGGGGTGTTTTGGGCTGATCTGGCATTTAACCTTACCCTCGCCAACTACACTCCCTGAACCTGCACTTTGGGCTAGATATGAATTTCTGAATGAACACACTACTAAAATTCATTTCAGGGGCGACTCCTGTGTGAATCAATGTGGTTTTCAACCTTGAATCTACCTTAATTGAGAATATATCAGCATTTCCTGATACAGCCATCTGGGGCTGTATTTTCGCCTTCCTGGATCACATATGACACATGTGACACCACTGGGATACCAGATGTAATCCTAAAACCTATGCAGTCAGATTTAGTATGTGGCAAGTGATTTTTAGGCCAAATTTCAGACTTACAGACCAATATTTGGTACTGGTTTGGGCTGAATTACATCTATTTTTGGCTATATTTAGAACAATATTTTGGTGGAATAATTTCTGATTAGACATGTAATGCTCCAAATGTGCCTAAAATATCCTCATTAATTATTAGAATATGCAGGAAATTAAATTTGGGCTTAATGTTAACAATATTATGACATACCTGACATCTTCCACCTGAGGGGTGGTATGGGGGGCTCCCCCACCCCGGAAATTGAAATTCCTAAAGTAGCCCTCGAGTGGGCCAGCCCTATACAAAATCATTCTCTGATATAAACTGAGTTTCCTGTGAAAATTGCAGCCAGATTGACCAACTTTAAGGGGTGTTTTGGGCTGGTCTGGCATTTAACCTTACCCTCGCCAAGTACACTCCCTGAACCTGCACTTTGGGCTAGATATGAATTTCTGAATGAACACACTACTAAAATTCATTTCAGGGGCGACTCCTGTGTGAATCAATGTGGTTTTCAACCTTGAATCTACCTTAATTGAGAATATATCAGCATTTCCTGATACAGCCATCTGGGGCTGTATTTTCGCCTTCCTGGATCACATATGACACATGTGACACCACTGGGATACCAGATGTAATCCTAAAACCTATGCAGTCAGATTTAGTATGTGGCAAGTGATTTTTAGGCCAAATTTCAGACTTATAGACCAATATTTGGTACTGGTTTGGGCTGAATTACATCTATTTTTGGCTATATTTAGAACAATATTTTGGTGGAATAATTTCTGATTAGACATGTAATGCTCCAAATGTGCCTAAAATATCCTCATTAATTATTAGAATATGCAGGAAATTAAATTTGGGCTTAATGTTAACAATATTATGACATACCTGACATCTTCCACCTGAGGGGTGGTATGGGGGGCTCCCCCACCCCGGAAATTGAAATTCCTAAAGTAGCCCTCGAGTGGGCCAGCCCTATACAAAATCATTCTCTGATATAAACTGAGTTTCCTGTGAAAATTGCAGCCAGATTGACCAACTTTAAGGGGTGTTTTGGGCTGATCTGGCATTTAACCTTACCCTCGCCAACTACACTCCCTGAACCTGCACTTTGGGCTAGATATGAATTTCTGAATGAACACACTACTAAAATTCATTTCAGGGGCGACTCCTGTGTGAATCAATGTGGTTTTCAACCTTGAATCTACCTTAATTGAGAATATATCAGCATTTCCTGATACAGCCATCTGGGGCTGTATTTTCGCCTTCCTGGATCACATATGACACATGTGACACCACTGGGATACCAGATGTAATCCTAAAACCTATGCAGTCAGATTTAGTATGTGGCAAGTGATTTTTAGGCCAAATTTCAGACTTACAGACCAATATTTGGTACTGGTTTGGGCTGAATTACATCTATTTTTGGCTATATTTAGAACAATATTTTGGTGGAATAATTTCTGATTAGACATGTAATGCTCCAAATGTGCCTAAAATATCCTCATTAATTATTAGAATATGCAGGAAATTAAATTTGGGCTTAATGTTAACAATATTATGACATACCTGACATCTTCCACCTGAGGGGTGGTATGGGGGGCTCCCCCACCCCGGAAATTGAAATTCCTAAAGTAGCCCTCGAGTGGGCCAGCCCTATACAAAATCATTCTCTGATATAAACTGAGTTTCCTGTGAAAATTGCAGCCAGATTGACCAACTTTAAGGGGTGTTTTGGGCTGGTCTGGCATTTAACCTTACCCTCGCCAAGTACACTCCCTGAACCTGCACTTTGGGCTAGATATGAATTTCTGAATGAACACACTACTAAAATTCATTTCAGGGGCGACTCCTGTGTGAATCAATGTGGTTTTCAACCTTGAATCTACCTTAATTGAGAATATATCAGCATTTCCTGATACAGCCATCTGGGGCTGTATTTTCGCCTTCCTGGATCACATATGACACATGTGACACCACTGGGATACCAGATGTAATCCTAAAACCTATGCAGTCAGATTTAGTATGTGGCAAGTGATTTTTAGGCCAAATTTCAGACTTATAGACCAATATTTGGTACTGGTTTGGGCTGAATTACATCTATTTTTGGCTATATTTAGAACAATATTTTGGTGGAATAATTTCTGATTAGACATGTAATGCTCCAAATGTGCCTAAAATATCCTCATTAATTATTAGAATATGCAGGAAATTAAATTTGGGCTTAATGTTAACAATATTATGACATACCTGACATCTTCCACCTGAGGGGTGGTATGGGTGGCTCCCCCACCCCGGAAATTGAAATTCCTAAAGTAGCCCTCGAGTGGGCCAGCCCTATACAAAATCATTCTCTGATATAAACTGAGTTTCCTGTGAAAATTGCAGCCAGATTGACCAACTTTAAGGGGTGTTTTGGGCTGGTCTGGCATTTAACCTTACCCTCGCCAACTACACTCCCTGAACCTGCACTTTGGGCTAGATATGAATTTCTGAATGAACACACTACTAAAATTCATTTCAGGGGCGACTCCTGTGTGAATCAATGTGGTTTTCAACCTTGAATCTACCTTAATTGAGAATATATCAGCATTTCCTGATACAGCCATCTGGGGCTGTATTTTCGCCTTCCTGGATCACATATGACACATGTGACACCACTGGGATACCAGATGTAATCCTAAAACCTATGCAGTCAGATTTAGTATGTGGCAAGTGATTTTTAGGCCAAATTTCAGACTTATAGACCAATATTTGGTACTGGTTTGGGCTGAATTACATCTATTTTTGGCTATATTTAGAACAATATTTTGGTGGAATAATTTCTGATTAGACATGTAATGCTCCAAATGTGCCTAAAATATCCTCATTAATTATTAGAATATGCAGGAAATTAAATTTGGGCTTAATGTTAACAATATTATGACATACCTGACATCTTCCACCTGAGGGGTGGTATGGGGGGCTCCCCCACCCCGGAAATTGAAATTCCTAAAGTAGCCCTCGAGTGGGCCAGCCCTATACAAAATCATTCTCTGATATAAACTGAGTTTCCTGTGAAAATTGCAGCCAGATTGACCAACTTTAAGGGGTGTTTTGGGCTGGTCTGGCATTTAACCTTACCCTCGCCAACTACACTCCCTGAACCTGCACTTTGGGCTAGATATGAATTTCTGAATGAACACACTACTAAAATTCATTTCAGGGGCGACTCCTGTGTGAATCAATGTGGTTTTCAACCTTGAATCTACCTTAATTGAGAATATATCAGCATTTCCTGATACAGCCATCTGGGGCTGTATTTTCGCCTTCCTGGATCACATATGACACATGTGACACCACTGGGATACCAGATGTAATCCTAAAACCTATGCAGTCAGATTTAGTATGTGGCAAGTGATTTTTAGGCCAAATTTCAGACTTACAGACCAATATTTGGTACTGGTTTGGGCTGAATTACATCTATTTTTGGCTATATTTAGAACAATATTTTGGTGGAATAATTTCTGATTAGACATGTAATGCTCCAAATGTGCCTAAAATATCCTCATTAATTATTAGAATATGCAGGAAATTAAATTTGGGCTTAATGTTAACAATATTATGACATACCTGACATCTTCCACCTGAGGGGTGGTATGGGGGGCTCCCCCACCCCGGAAATTGAAATTCCTAAAGTAGCCCTCGAGTGGGCCAGCCCTATACAAAATCATTCTCTGATATAAACTGAGTTTCCTGTGAAAATTGCAGCCAGATTGACCAACTTTAAGGGGTGTTTTGGGCTGATCTGGCATTTAACCTTACCCTCGCCAACTACACTCCCTGAACCTGCACTTTGGGCTAGATATGAATTTCTGAATGAACACACTACTAAAATTCATTTCAGGGGCGACTCCTGTGTGAATCAATGTGGTTTTCAACCTTGAATCTACCTTAATTGAGAATATATCAGCATTTCCTGATACAGCCATCTGGGGCTGTATTTTCGCCTTCCTGGATCACATATGACACATGTGACACCACTGGGATACCAGATGTAATCCTAAAACCTATGCAGTCAGATTTAGTATGTGGCAAGTGATTTTTAGGCCAAATTTCAGACTTATAGACCAATATTTGGTACTGGTTTGGGCTGAATTACATCTATTTTTGGCTATATTTAGAACAATATTTTGGTGGAATAATTTCTGATTAGACATGTAATGCTCCAAATGTGCCTAAAATATCCTCATTAATTATTAGAATATGCAGGAAATTAAATTTGGGCTTAATGTTAACAATATTATGACATACCTGACATCTTCCACCTGAGGGGTGGTATGGGGGGCTCCCCCACCCCGGAAATTGAAATTCCTAAAGTAGCCCTCGAGTGGGCCAGCCCTATACAAAATCATTCTCTGATATAAACTGAGTTTCCTGTGAAAATTGCAGCCAGATTGACCAACTTTAAGGGGTGTTTTGGGCTGATCTGGCATTTAACCTTACCCTCGCCAACTACACTCCCTGAACCTGCACTTTGGGCTAGATATGAATTTCTGAATGAACACACTACTAAAATTCATTTCAGGGGCGACTCCTGTGTGAATCAATGTGGTTTTCAACCTTGAATCTACCTTAATTGAGAATATATCAGCATTTCCTGATACAGCCATCTGGGGCTGTATTTTCGCCTTCCTGGATCACATATGACACATGTGACACCACTGGGATACCAGATGTAATCCTAAAACCTATGCAGTCAGATTTAGTATGTGGCAAGTGATTTTTAGGCCAAATTTCAGACTTATAGACCAATATTTGGTACTGGTTTGGGCTGAATTACATCTATTTTTGGCTATATTTAGAACAATATTTTGGTGGAATAATTTCTGATTAGACATGTAATGCTCCAAATGTGCCTAAAATATCCTCATTAATTATTAGAATATGCAGGAAATTAAATTTGGGCTTAATGTTAACAATATTATGACATACCTGACATCTTCCACCTGAGGGGTGGTATGGGGGGCTCCCCCACCCCGGAAATTGAAATTCCTAAAGTAGCCCTCGAGTGGGCCAGCCCTATACAAAATCATTCTCTGATATAAACTGAGTTTCCTGTGAAAATTGCAGCCAGATTGACCAACTTTAAGGGGTGTTTTGGGCTGATCTGGCATTTAACCTTACCCTCGCCAACTACACTCCCTGAACCTGCACTTTGGGCTAGATATGAATTTCTGAATGAACACACTACTAAAATTCATTTCAGGGGCGACTCCTGTGTGAATCAATGTGGTTTTCAACCTTGAATCTACCTTAATTGAGAATATATCAGCATTTCCTGATACAGCCATCTGGGGCTGTATTTTCGCCTTCCTGGATCACATATGACACATGTGACACCACTGGGATACCAGATGTAATCCTAAAACCTATGCAGTCAGATTTAGTATGTGGCAAGTGATTTTTAGGCCAAATTTCAGACTTATAGACCAATATTTGGTACTGGTTTGGGCTGAATTACATCTATTTTTGGCTATATTTAGAACAATATTTTGGTGGAATAATTTCTGATTAGACATGTAATGCTCCAAATGTGCCTAAAATATCCTCATTAATTATTAGAATATGCAGGAAATTAAATTTGGGCTTAATGTTAACAATATTATGACATACCTGACATCTTCCACCTGAGGGGTGGTATGGGGGGCTCCCCCACCCCGGAAATTGAAATTCCTAAAGTAGCCCTCGAGTGGGCCAGCCCTATACAAAATCATTCTCTGATATAAACTGAGTTTCCTGTGAAAATTGCAGCCAGATTGACCAACTTTAAGGGGTGTTTTGGGCTGATCTGGCATTTAACCTTACCCTCGCCAACTACACTCCCTGAACCTGCACTTTGGGCTAGATATGAATTTCTGAATGAACACACTACTAAAATTCATTTCAGGGGCGACTCCTGTGTGAATCAATGTGGTTTTCAACCTTGAATCTACCTTAATTGAGAATATATCAGCATTTCCTGATACAGCCATCTGGGGCTGTATTTTCGCCTTCCTGGATCACATATGACACATGTGACACCACTGGGATACCAGATGTAATCCTAAAACCTATGCAGTCAGATTTAGTATGTGGCAAGTGATTTTTAGGCCAAATTTCAGACTTATAGACCAATATTTGGTACTGGTTTGGGCTGAATTACATCTATTTTTGGCTATATTTAGAACAATATTTTGGTGGAATAATTTCTGATTAGACATGTAATGCTCCAAATGTGCCTAAAATATCCTCATTAATTATTAGAATATGCAGGAAATTAAATTTGGGCTTAATGTTAACAATATTATGACATACCTGACATCTTCCACCTGAGGGGTGGTATGGGGGGCTCCCCCACCCCGGAAATTGAAATTCCTAAAGTAGCCCTCGAGTGGGCCAGCCCTATACAAAATCATTCTCTGATATAAACTGAGTTTCCTGTGAAAATTGCAGCCAGATTGACCAACTTTAAGGGGTGTTTTGGGCTGGTCTGGCATTTAACCTTACCCTCGCCAACTACACTCCCTGAACCTGCACTTTGGGCTAGATATGAATTTCTGAATGAACACACTACTAAAATTCATTTCAGGGGCGACTCCTGTGTGAATCAATGTGGTTTTCAACCTTGAATCTACCTTAATTGAGAATATATCAGCATTTCCTGATACAGCCATCTGGGGCTGTATTTTCGCCTTCCTGGATCACATATGACACATGTGACACCACTGGGATACCAGATGTAATCCTAAAACCTATGCAGTCAGATTTAGTATGTGGCAAGTGATTTTTAGGCCAAATTTCAGACTTACAGACCAATATTTGGTACTGGTTTGGGCTGAATTACATCTATTTTTGGCTATATTTAGAACAATATTTTGGTGGAATAATTTCTGATTAGACATGTAATGCTCCAAATGTGCCTAAAATATCCTCATTAATTATTAGAATATGCAGGAAATTAAATTTGGGCTTAATGTTAACAATATTATGACATACCTGACATCTTCCACCTGAGGGGTGGTATGGGGGGCTCCCCCACCCCGGAAATTGAAATTCCTAAAGTAGCCCTCGAGTGGGCCAGCCCTATACAAAATCATTCTCTGATATAAACTGAGTTTCCTGTGAAAATTGCAGCCAGATTGACCAACTTTAAGGGGTGTTTTGGGCTGGTCTGGCATTTAACCTTACCCTCGCCAACTACACTCCCTGAACCTGCACTTTGGGCTAGATATGAATTTCTGAATGAACACACTACTAAAATTCATTTCAGGGGCGACTCCTGTGTGAATCAATGTGGTTTTCAACCTTGAATCTACCTTAATTGAGAATATATCAGCATTTCCTGATACAGCCATCTGGGGCTGTATTTTCGCCTTCCTGGATCATATATGACACATGTGACACCACTGGGATACCAGATGTAATCCTAAAACCTATGCAGTCAGATTTAGTATGTGGCAAGTGATTTTTAGGCCAAATTTCAGACTTACAGACCAATATTTGGTACTGGTTTGGGCTGAATTACATCTATTTTTGGCTATATTTAGAACAATATTTTGGTGGAATAATTTCTGATTAGACATGTAATGCTCCAAATGTGCCTAAAATATCCTCATTAATTATTAGAATATGCAGGAAATTAAATTTGGGCTTAATGTTAACAATATTATGACATACCTGACATCTTCCACCTGAGGGGTGGTATGGGGGGCTCCCCCACCCCGGAAATTGAAATTCCTAAAGTAGCCCTCGAGTGGGCCAGCCCTATACAAAATCATTCTCTGATATAAACTGAGTTTCCTGTGAAAATTGCAGCCAGATTGACCAACTTTAAGGGGTGTTTTGGGCTGGTCTGGCATTTAACCTTACCCTCGCCAACTACACTCCCTGAACCTGCACTTTGGGCTAGATATGAATTTCTGAATGAACACACTACTAAAATTCATTTCAGGGGCGACTCCTGTGTGAATCAATGTGGTTTTCAACCTTGAATCTACCTTAATTGAGAATATATCAGCATTTCCTGATACAGCCATCTGGGGCTGTATTTTCGCCTTCCTGGATCATATATGACACATGTGACACCACTGGGATACCAGATGTAATCCTAAAACCTATGCAGTCAGATTTAGTATGTGGCAAGTGATTTTTAGGCCAAATTTCAGACTTACAGACCAATATTTGGTACTGGTTTGGGCTGAATTACATCTATTTTTGGCTATATTTAGAACAATATTTTGGTGGAATAATTTCTGATTAGACATGTAATGCTCCAAATGTGCCTAAAATATCCTCATTAATTATTAGAATATGCAGGAAATTAAATTTGGGCTTAATGTTAACAATATTATGACATACCTGACATCTTCCACCTGAGGGGTGGTATGGGGGGCTCCCCCACCCCGGAAATTGAAATTCCTAAAGTAGCCCTCGAGTGGGCCAGCCCTATACAAAATCATTCTCTGATATAAACTGAGTTTCCTGTGAAAATTGCAGCCAGATTGACCAACTTTAAGGGGTGTTTTGGGCTGGTCTGGCATTTAACCTTACCCTCGCCAACTACACTCCCTGAACCTGCACTTTGGGCTAGATATGAATTTCTGAATGAACACACTACTAAAATTCATTTCAGGGGCGACTCCTGTGTGAATCAATGTGGTTTTCAACCTTGAATCTACCTTAATTGAGAATATATCAGCATTTCCTGATACAGCCATCTGGGGCTGTATTTTCGCCTTCCTGGATCACATATGACACATGTGACACCACTGGGATACCAGATGTAATCCTAAAACCTATGCAGTCAGATTTAGTATGTGGCAAGTGATTTTTAGGCCAAATTTCAGACTTACAGACCAATATTTGGTACTGGTTTGGGCTGAATTACATCTATTTTTGGCTATATTTAGAACAATATTTTGGTGGAATAATTTCTGATTAGACATGTAATGCTCCAAATGTGCCTAAAATATCCTCATTAATTATTAGAATATGCAGGAAATTAAATTTGGGCTTAATGTTAACAATATTATGACATACCTGACATCTTCCACCTGAGGGGTGGTATGGGGGGCTCCCCCACCCCGGAAATTGAAATTCCTAAAGTAGCCCTCGAGTGGGCCAGCCCTATACAAAATCATTCTCTGATATAAACTGAGTTTCCTGTGAAAATTGCAGCCAGATTGACCAACTTTAAGGGATGTTTTGGGCTGGTCTGGCATTTAACCTTACCCTCGCCAACTACACTCCCTGAACCTGCACTTTGGGCTAGATATGAATTTCTGAATGAACACACTACTAAAATTCATTTCAGGGGCGACTCCTGTGTGAATCAATGTGGTTTTCAACCTTGAATCTACCTTAATTGAGAATATATCAGCATTTCCTGATACAGCCATCTGGGGCTGTATTTTCGCCTTCCTGGATCACATATGACACATGTGACACCACTGGGATACCAGATGTAATCCTAAAACCTATGCAGTCAGATTTAGTATGTGGCAAGTGATTTTTAGCCCAAATTTCAGACTTATAGACCAATATTTGGTACTGGTTTGGGCTGAATTACATCTATTTTTGGCTATATTTAGAACAATATTTTGGTGGAATAATTTCTGATTAGACATGTAATGCTCCAAATGTGCCTAAAATATCCTCATTAATTATTAGAATATGCAGGAAATTAAATTTGGGCTTAATGTTAACAATATTATGACATACCTGACATCTTCCACCTGAGGGGTGGTATGGGGGGCTCCCCCACCCCGGAAATTGAAATTCCTAAAGTAGCCCTCGAGTGGGCCAGCCCTATACAAAATCATTCTCTGATATAAACTGAGTTTCCTGTGAAAATTGCAGCCAGATTGACCAACTTTAAGGGGTGTTTTGGGCTGGTCTGGCATTTAACCTTACCCTCGCCAACTACACTCCCTGAACCTGCACTTTGGGCTAGATATGAATTTCTGAATGAACACACTACTAAAATTCATTTCAGGGGCGACTCCTGTGTGAATCAATGTGGTTTTCAACCTTGAATCTACCTTAATTGAGAATATATCAGCATTTCCTGATACAGCCATCTGGGGCTGTATTTTCGCCTTCCTGGATCACATATGACACATGTGACACCACTGGGATACTAGATGTAATCCTAAAACCTATGCAGTCAGATTTAGTATGTGGCAAGTGATTTTTAGGCCAAATTTCAGCCTTACAGACCAATATTTGGTACTGGTTTGGGCTGAATTACATCTATTTTTGGCTATATTTAGAACAATATTTTGGTGGAATAATTTCTGATTAGACATGTAATGCTCCAAATGTGCCTAAAATATCCTCATTAATTATTAGAATATGCAGGAAATTAAATTTGGGCTTAATGTTAACAATATTATGACATACCTGACATCTTCCACCTGAGGGGTGGTATGGGGGGCTCCCCCACCCCGGAAATTGAAATTCCTAAAGTAGCCCTCGAGTGGGCCAGCCCTATACAAAATCATTCTCTGATATAAACTGAGTTTCCTGTGAAAATTGCAGCCAGATTGACCAACTTTAAGGGGTGTTTTGGGCTGGTCTGGCATTTAACCTTACCCTCGCCAACTACACTCCCTGAACCTGCACTTTGGGCTAGATATGAATTTCTGAATGAACACACTACTAAAATTCATTTCAGGGGCGACTCCTGTGTGAATCAATGTGGTTTTCAACCTTGAATCTACCTTAATTGAGAATATATCAGCATTTCCTGATACAGCCATCTGGGGCTGTATTTTCGCCTTCCTGGATCACATATGACACATGTGACACCACTGGGATACCAGATGTAATCCTAAAACCTATGCAGTCAGATTTAGTATGTGGCAAGTGATTTTTAGGCCAAATTTCAGACTTACAGACCAATATTTGGTACTGGTTTGGGCTGAATTACATCTATTTTTGGCTATATTTAGAACAATATTTTGGTGGAATAATTTCTGATTAGACATGTAATGCTCCAAATGTGCCTAAAATATCCTCATTAATTATTAGAATATGCAGGAAATTAAATTTGGGCTTAATGTTAACAATATTATGACATACCTGACATCTTCCACCTGAGGGGTGGTATGGGGGGCTCCCCCACCCCGGAAATTGAAATTCCTAAAGTAGCCCTCGAGTGGGCCAGCCCTATACAAAATCATTCTCTGATATAAACTGAGTTTCCTGTGAAAATTGCAGCCAGATTGACCAACTTTAAGGGGTGTTTTGGGCTGGTCTGGCATTTAACCTTACCCTCGCCAACTACACTCCCTGAACCTGCACTTTGGGCTAGATATGAATTTCTGAATGAACACACTACTAAAATTCATTTCAGGGGCGACTCCTGTGTGAATCAATGTGGTTTTCAACCTTGAATCTACCTTAATTGAGAATATATCAGCATTTCCTGATACAGCCATCTGGGGCTGTATTTTCGCCTTCCTGGATCACATATGACACATGTGACACCACTGGGATACCAGATGTAATCCTAAAACCTATGCAGTCAGATTTAGTATGTGGCAAGTGATTTTTAGGCCAAATTTCAGACTTACAGACCAATATTTGGTACTGGTTTGGGCTGAATTACATCTATTTTTGGCTATATTTAGAACAATATTTTGGTGGAATAATTTCTGATTAGACATGTAATGCTCCAAATGTGCCTAAAATATCCTCATTAATTATTAGAATATGCAGGAAATTAAATTTGGGCTTAATGTTAACAATATTATGACATACCTGACATCTTCCACCTGAGGGGTGGTATGGGGGGCTCCCCCACCCCGGAAATTGAAATTCCTAAAGTAGCCCTCGAGTGGGCCAGCCCTATACAAAATCATTCTCTGATATAAACTGAGTTTCCTGTGAAAATTGCAGCCAGATTGACCAACTTTAAGGGATGTTTTGGGCTGGTCTGGCATTTAACCTTACCCTCGCCAACTACACTCCCTGAACCTGCACTTTGGGCTAGATATGAATTTCTGAATGAACACACTACTAAAATTCATTTCAGGGGCGACTCCTGTGTGAATCAATGTGGTTTTCAACCTTGAATCTACCTTAATTGAGAATATATCAGCATTTCCTGATACAGCCATCTGGGGCTGTATTTTCGCCTTCCTGGATCACATATGACACATGTGACACCACTGGGATACCAGATGTAATCCTAAAACCTATGCAGTCAGATTTAGTATGTGGCAAGTGACTTTTAGCCCAAATTTCAGACTTATAGACCAATATTTGGTACTGGTTTGGGCTGAATTACATCTATTTTTGGCTATATTTAGAACAATATTTTGGTGGAATAATTTCTGATTAGACATGTAATGCTCCAAATGTGCCTAAAATATCCTCATTAATTATTAGAATATGCAGGAAATTAAATTTGGGCTTAATGTTAACAATATTATGACATACCTGACATCTTCCACCTGAGGGGTGGTATGGGGGGCTCCCCCACCCCGGAAATTGAAATTCCTAAAGTAGCCCTCGAGTGGGCCAGCCCTATACAAAATCATTCTCTGATATAAACTGAGTTTCCTGTGAAAATTGCAGCCAGATTGACCAACTTTAAGGGGTGTTTTGGGCTGGTCTGGCATTTAACCTTACCCTCGCCAACTACACTCCCTGAACCTGCACTTTGGGCTAGATATGAATTTCTGAATGAACACACTACTAAAATTCATTTCAGGGGCGACTCCTGTGTGAATCAATGTGGTTTTCAACCTTGAATCTACCTTAATTGAGAATATATCAGCATTTCCTGATACAGCCATCTGGGGCTGTATTTTCGCCTTCCTGGATCACATATGACACATGTGACACCACTGGGATACCAGATGTAATCCTAAAACCTATGCAGTCAGATTTAGTATGTGGCAAGTGATTTTTAGGCCAAATTTCAGACTTATAGACCAATATTTGGTACTGGTTTGGGCTGAATTACATCTATTTTTGGCTATATTTAGAACAATATTTTGGTGGAATAATTTCTGATTAGACATGTAATGCTCCAAATGTGCCTAAAATATCCTCATTAATTATTAGAATATGCAGGAAATTAAATTTGGGCTTAATGTTAACAATATTATGACATACCTGACATCTTCCACCTGAGGGGTGGTATGGGGGGCTCCCCCACCCCGGAAATTGAAATTCCTAAAGTAGCCCTCGAGTGGGCCAGCCCTATACAAAATCATTCTCTGATATAAACTGAGTTTCCTGTGAAAATTGCAGCCAGATTGACCAACTTTAAGGGGTGTTTTGGGCTGGTCTGGCATTTAACCTTACCCTCGCCAACTACACTCCCTGAACCTGCACTTTGGGCTAGATATGAATTTCTGAATGAACACACTACTAAAATTCATTTCAGGGGCGACTCCTGTGTGAATCAATGTGGTTTTCAACCTTGAATCTACCTTAATTGAGAATATATCAGCATTTCCTGATACAGCCATCTGGGGCTGTATTTTCGCCTTCCTGGATCACATATGACACATGTGACACCACTGGGATACCAGATGTAATCCTAAAACCTATGCAGTCAGATTTAGTATGTGGCAAGTGATTTTTAGGCCAAATTTCAGACTTATAGACCAATATTTGGTACTGGTTTGGGCTGAATTACATCTATTTTTGGCTATATTTAGAACAATATTTTGGTGGAATAATTTCTGATTAGACATGTAATGCTCCAAATGTGCCTAAAATATCCTCATTAATTATTAGAATATGCAGGAAATTAAATTTGGGCTTAATGTTAACAATATTATGACATACCTGACATCTTCCACCTGAGAGGTAGTATGGGGGGCTCCCCCACCCCGGAAATTGAAATTCCTAAAGTAGCCCTCGAGTGGGCCAGCCCTATACAAAATCATTCTCTGATATAAACTGAGTTTCCTGTGAAAATTGCAGCCAGATTGACCAACTTTAAGGGGTGTTTTGGGCTGGTCTGGCATTTAACCTTACCCTCGCCAACTACACTCCCTGAACCTGCACTTTGGGCTAGATATGAATTTCTGAATGAACACACTACTAAAATTCATTTCAGGGGCGACTCCTGTGTGAATCAATGTGGTTTTCAACCTTGAATCTACCTTAATTGAGAATATATCAGCATTTCCTGATACAGCCATCTGGGGCTGTATTTTCGCCTTCCTGGATCACATATGACACATGTGACACCACTGGGATACCAGATGTAATCCTAAAACCTATGCAGTCAGATTTAGTATGTGGCAAGTGATTTTTAGGCCAAATTTCAGACTTACAGACCAATATTTGGTACTGGTTTGGGCTGAATTACATCTATTTTTGGCTATATTTAGAACAATATTTTGGTGGAATAATTTCTGATTAGACATGTAATGCTCCAAATGTGCCTAAAATATCCTCATTAATTATTAGAATATGCAGGAAATTAAATTTGGGCTTAATGTTAACAATATTATGACATACCTGACATCTTCCACCTGAGGGGTGGTATGGGGGGCTCCCCCACCCCGGAAATTGAAATTCCTAAAGTAGCCCTCGAGTGGGCCAGCCCTATACAAAATCATTCTCTGATATAAACTGAGTTTCCTGTGAAAATTGCAGCCAGATTGACCAACTTTAAGGGATGTTTTGGGCTGGTCTGGCATTTAACCTTACCCTCGCCAACTACACTCCCTGAACCTGCACTTTGGGCTAGATATGAATTTCTGAATGAACACACTACTAAAATTCATTTCAGGGGCGACTCCTGTGTGAATCAATGTGGTTTTCAACCTTGAATCTACCTTAATTGAGAATATATCAGCATTTCCTGATACAGCCATCTGGGGCTGTATTTTCGCCTTCCTGGATCACATATGACACATGTGACACCACTGGGATACCAGATGTAATCCTAAAACCTATGCAGTCAGATTTAGTATGTGGCAAGTGACTTTTAGCCCAAATTTCAGACTTATAGACCAATATTTGGTACTGGTTTGGGCTGAATTACATCTATTTTTGGCTATATTTAGAACAATATTTTGGTGGAATAATTTCTGATTAGACATGTAATGCTCCAAATGTGCCTAAAATATCCTCATTAATTATTAGAATATGCAGGAAATTAAATTTGGGCTTAATGTTAACAATATTATGACATACCTGACATCTTCCACCTGAGGGGTGGTATGGGGGGCTCCCCCACCCCGGAAATTGAAATTCCTAAAGTAGCCCTCGAGTGGGCCAGCCCTATACAAAATCATTCTCTGATATAAACTGAGTTTCCTGTGAAAATTGCAGCCAGATTGACCAACTTTAAGGGGTGTTTTGGGCTGGTCTGGCATTTAACCTTACCCTCGCCAACTACACTCCCTGAACCTGCACTTTGGGCTAGATATGAATTTCTGAATGAACACACTACTAAAATTCATTTCAGGGGCGACTCCTGTGTGAATCAATGTGGTTTTCAACCTTGAATCTACCTTAATTGAGAATATATCAGCATTTCCTGATACAGCCATCTGGGGCTGTATTTTCGCCTTCCTGGATCACATATGACACATGTGACACCACTGGGATACCAGATGTAATCCTAAAACCTATGCAGTCAGATTTAGTATGTGGCAAGTGATTTTTAGGCCAAATTTCAGACTTATAGACCAATATTTGGTACTGGTTTGGGCTGAATTACATCTATTTTTGGCTATATTTAGAACAATATTTTGGTGGAATAATTTCTGATTAGACATGTAATGCTCCAAATGTGCCTAAAATATCCTCATTAATTATTAGAATATGCAGGAAATTAAATTTGGGCTTAATGTTAACAATATTATGACATACCTGACATCTTCCACCTGAGGGGTGGTATGGGGGGCTCCCCCACCCCGGAAATTGAAATTCCTAAAGTAGCCCTCGAGTGGGCCAGCCCTATACAAAATCATTCTCTGATATAAACTGAGTTTCCTGTGAAAATTGCAGCCAGATTGACCAACTTTAAGGGGTGTTTTGGGCTGGTCTGGCATTTAACCTTACCCTCGCCAACTACACTCCCTGAACCTGCACTTTGGGCTAGATATGAATTTCTGAATGAACACACTACTAAAATTCATTTCAGGGGCGACTCCTGTGTGAATCAATGTGGTTTTCAACCTTGAATCTACCTTAATTGAGAATATATCAGCATTTCCTGATACAGCCATCTGGGGCTGTATTTTCGCCTTCCTGGATCACATATGACACATGTGACACCACTGGGATACCAGATGTAATCCTAAAACCTATGCAGTCAGATTTAGTATGTGGCAAGTGATTTTTAGGCCAAATTTCAGACTTATAGACCAATATTTGGTACTGGTTTGGGCTGAATTACATCTATTTTTGGCTATATTTAGAACAATATTTTGGTGGAATAATTTCTGATTAGACATGTAATGCTCCAAATGTGCCTAAAATATCCTCATTAATTATTAGAATATGCAGGAAATTAAATTTGGGCTTAATGTTAACAATATTATGACATACCTGACATCTTCCACCTGAGAGGTAGTATGGGGGGCTCCCCCACCCCGGAAATTGAAATTCCTAAAGTAGCCCTCGAGTGGGCCAGCCCTATACAAAATCATTCTCTGATATAAACTGAGTTTCCTGTGAAAATTGCAGCCAGATTGACCAACTTTAAGGGGTGTTTTGGGCTGGTCTGGCATTTAACCTTACCCTCGCCAACTACACTCCCTGAACCTGCACTTTGGGCTAGATATGAATTTCTGAATGAACACACTACTAAAATTCATTTCAGGGGCGACTCCTGTGTGAATCAATGTGGTTTTCAACCTTGAATCTACCTTAATTGAGAATATATCAGCATTTCCTGATACAGCCATCTGGGGCTGTATTTTCGCCTTCCTGGATCACATATGACACATGTGACACCACTGGGATACCAGATGTAATCCTAAAACCTATGCAGTCAGATTTAGTATGTGGCAAGTGATTTTTAGGCCAAATTTCAGACTTACAGACCAATATTTGGTACTGGTTTGGGCTGAATTACATCTATTTTTGGCTATATTTAGAACAATATTTTGGTGGAATAATTTCTGATTAGACATGTAATGCTCCAAATGTGCCTAAAATATCCTCATTAATTATTAGAATATGCAGGAAATTAAATTTGGGCTTAATGTTAACAATATTATGACATACCTGACATCTTCCACCTGAGGGGTGGTATGGGGGGCTCCCCCACCCCGGAAATTGAAATTCCTAAAGTAGCCCTCGAGTGGGCCAGCCCTATACAAAATCATTCTCTGATATAAACTGAGTTTCCTGTGAAAATTGCAGCCAGATTGACCAACTTTAAGGGGTGTTTTGGGCTGATCTGGCATTTAACCTTACCCTCGCCAACTACACTCCCTGAACCTGCACTTTGGGCTAGATATGAATTTCTGAATGAACACACTACTAAAATTCATTTCAGGGGCGACTCCTGTGTGAATCAATGTGGTTTTCAACCTTGAATCTACCTTAATTGAGAATATATCAGCATTTCCTGATACAGCCATCTGGGGCTGTATTTTCGCCTTCCTGGATCACATATGACACATGTGACACCACTGGGATACCAGATGTAATCCTAAAACCTATGCAGTCAGATTTAGTATGTGGCAAGTGACTTTTAGCCCAAATTTCAGACTTATAGACCAATATTTGGTACTGGTTTGGGCTGAATTACATCTATTTTTGGCTATATTTAGAACAATATTTTGGTGGAATAATTTCTGATTAGACATGTAATGCTCCAAATGTGCCTAAAATATCCTCATTAATTATTAGAATATGCAGGAAATTAAATTTGGGCTTAATGTTAACAATATTATGACATACCTGACATCTTCCACCTGAGGGGTGGTATGGGGGGCTCCCCCACCCCGGAAATTGAAATTCCTAAAGTAGCCCTCGAGTGGGCCAGCCCTATACAAAATCATTCTCTGATATAAACTGAGTTTCCTGTGAAAATTGCAGCCAGATTGACCAACTTTAAGGGGTGTTTTGGGCTGGTCTGGCATTTAACCTTACCCTCGCCAACTACACTCCCTGAACCTGCACTTTGGGCTAGATATGAATTTCTGAATGAACACACTACTAAAATTCATTTCAGGGGCGACTCCTGTGTGAATCAATGTGGTTTTCAACCTTGAATCTACCTTAATTGAGAATATATCAGCATTTCCTGATACAGCCATCTGGGGCTGTATTTTCGCCTTCCTGGATCACATATGACACATGTGACACCACTGGGATACCAGATGTAATCCTAAAACCTATGCAGTCAGATTTAGTATGTGGCAAGTGATTTTTAGGCCAAATTTCAGACTTATAGACCAATATTTGGTACTGGTTTGGGCTGAATTACATCTATTTTTGGCTATATTTAGAACAATATTTTGGTGGAATAATTTCTGATTAGACATGTAATGCTCCAAATGTGCCTAAAATATCCTCATTAATTATTAGAATATGCAGGAAATTAAATTTGGGCTTAATGTTAACAATATTATGACATACCTGACATCTTCCACCTGAGGGGTGGTATGGGGGGCTCCCCCACCCCGGAAATTGAAATTCCTAAAGTAGCCCTCGAGTGGGCCAGCCCTATACAAAATCATTCTCTGATATAAACTGAGTTTCCTGTGAAAATTGCAGCCAGATTGACCAACTTTAAGGGGTGTTTTGGGCTGGTCTGGCATTTAACCTTACCCTCGCCAACTACACTCCCTGAACCTGCACTTTGGGCTAGATATGAATTTCTGAATGAACACACTACTAAAATTCATTTCAGGGGCGACTCCTGTGTGAATCAATGTGGTTTTCAACCTTGAATCTACCTTAATTGAGAATATATCAGCATTTCCTGATACAGCCATCTGGGGCTGTATTTTCGCCTTCCTGGATCACATATGACACATGTGACACCACTGGGATACCAGATGTAATCCTAAAACCTATGCAGTCAGATTTAGTATGTGGCAAGTGATTTTTAGGCCAAATTTCAGACTTATAGACCAATATTTGGTACTGGTTTGGGCTGAATTACATCTATTTTTGGCTATATTTAGAACAATATTTTGGTGGAATAATTTCTGATTAGACATGTAATGCTCCAAATGTGCCTAAAATATCCTCATTAATTATTAGAATATGCAGGAAATTAAATTTGGGCTTAATGTTAACAATATTATGACATACCTGACATCTTCCACCTGAGAGGTAGTATGGGGGGCTCCCCCACCCCGGAAATTGAAATTCCTAAAGTAGCCCTCGAGTGGGCCAGCCCTATACAAAATCATTCTCTGATATAAACTGAGTTTCCTGTGAAAATTGCAGCCAGATTGACCAACTTTAAGGGGTGTTTTGGGCTGGTCTGGCATTTAACCTTACCCTCGCCAACTACACTCCCTGAACCTGCACTTTGGGCTAGATATGAATTTCTGAATGAACACACTACTAAAATTCATTTCAGGGGCGACTCCTGTGTGAATCAATGTGGTTTTCAACCTTGAATCTACCTTAATTGAGAATATATCAGCATTTCCTGATACAGCCATCTGGGGCTGTATTTTCGCCTTCCTGGATCACATATGACACATGTGACACCACTGGGATACCAGATGTAATCCTAAAACCTATGCAGTCAGATTTAGTATGTGGCAAGTGATTTTTAGGCCAAATTTCAGACTTACAGACCAATATTTGGTACTGGTTTGGGCTGAATTACATCTATTTTTGGCTATATTTAGAACAATATTTTGGTGGAATAATTTCTGATTAGACATGTAATGCTCCAAATGTGCCTAAAATATCCTCATTAATTATTAGAATATGCAGGAAATTAAATTTGGGCTTAATGTTAACAATATTATGACATACCTGACATCTTCCACCTGAGGGGTGGTATGGGGGGCTCCCCCACCCCGGAAATTGAAATTCCTAAAGTAGCCCTCGAGTGGGCCAGCCCTATACAAAATCATTCTCTGATATAAACTGAGTTTCCTGTGAAAATTGCAGCCAGATTGACCAACTTTAAGGGGTGTTTTGGGCTGATCTGGCATTTAACCTTACCCTCGCCAACTACACTCCCTGAACCTGCACTTTGGGCTAGATATGAATTTCTGAATGAACACACTACTAAAATTCATTTCAGGGGCGACTCCTGTGTGAATCAATGTGGTTTTCAACCTTGAATCTACCTTAATTGAGAATATATCAGCATTTCCTGATACAGCCATCTGGGGCTGTATTTTCGCCTTCCTGGATCACATATGACACATGTGACACCACTGGGATACCAGATGTAATCCTAAAACCTATGCAGTCAGATTTAGTATGTGGCAAGTGATTTTTAGGCCAAATTTCAGACTTATAGACCAATATTTGGTACTGGTTTGGGCTGAATTACATCTATTTTTGGCTATATTTAGAACAATATTTTGGTGGAATAATTTCTGATTAGACATGTAATGCTCCAAATGTGCCTAAAATATCCTCATTAATTATTAGAATATGCAGGAAATTAAATTTGGGCTTAATGTTAACAATATTATGACATACCTGACATCTTCCACCTGAGGGGTGGTATGGGGGGCTCCCCCACCCCGGAAATTGAAATTCCTAAAGTAGCCCTCGAGTGGGCCAGCCCTATACAAAATCATTCTCTGATATAAACTGAGTTTCCTGTGAAAATTGCAGCCAGATTGACCAACTTTAAGGGATGTTTTGGGCTGGTCTGGCATTTAACCTTACCCTCGCCAACTACACTCCCTGAACCTGCACTTTGGGCTAGATATGAATTTCTGAATGAACACACTACTAAAATTCATTTCAGGGGCGACTCCTGTGTGAATCAATGTGGTTTTCAACCTTGAATCTACCTTAATTGAGAATATATCAGCATTTCCTGATACAGCCATCTGGGGCTGTATTTTCGCCTTCCTGGATCACATATGACACATGTGACACCACTGGGATACCAGATGTAATCCTAAAACCTATGCAGTCAGATTTAGTATGTGGCAAGTGACTTTTAGCCCAAATTTCAGACTTATAGACCAATATTTGGTACTGGTTTGGGCTGAATTACATCTATTTTTGGCTATATTTAGAACAATATTTTGGTGGAATAATTTCTGATTAGACATGTAATGCTCCAAATGTGCCTAAAATATCCTCATTAATTATTAGAATATGCAGGAAATTAAATTTGGGCTTAATGTTAACAATATTATGACATACCTGACATCTTCCACCTGAGGGGTGGTATGGGGGGCTCCCCCACCCCGGAAATTGAAATTCCTAAAGTAGCCCTCGAGTGGGCCAGCCCTATACAAAATCATTCTCTGATATAAACTGAGTTTCCTGTGAAAATTGCAGCCAGATTGACCAACTTTAAGGGGTGTTTTGGGCTGGTCTGGCATTTAACCTTACCCTCGCCAACTACACTCCCTGAACCTGCACTTTGGGCTAGATATGAATTTCTGAATGAACACACTACTAAAATTCATTTCAGGGGCGACTCCTGTGTGAATCAATGTGGTTTTCAACCTTGAATCTACCTTAATTGAGAATATATCAGCATTTCCTGATACAGCCATCTGGGGCTGTATTTTCGCCTTCCTGGATCACATATGACACATGTGACACCACTGGGATACCAGATGTAATCCTAAAACCTATGCAGTCAGATTTAGTATGTGGCAAGTGATTTTTAGGCCAAATTTCAGACTTATAGACCAATATTTGGTACTGGTTTGGGCTGAATTACATCTATTTTTGGCTATATTTAGAACAATATTTTGGTGGAATAATTTCTGATTAGACATGTAATGCTCCAAATGTGCCTAAAATATCCTCATTAATTATTAGAATATGCAGGAAATTAAATTTGGGCTTAATGTTAACAATATTATGACATACCTGACATCTTCCACCTGAGGGGTGGTATGGGGGGCTCCCCCACCCCGGAAATTGAAATTCCTAAAGTAGCCCTCGAGTGGGCCAGCCCTATACAAAATCATTCTCTGATATAAACTGAGTTTCCTGTGAAAATTGCAGCCAGATTGACCAACTTTAAGGGGTGTTTTGGGCTGGTCTGGCATTTAACCTTACCCTCGCCAACTACACTCCCTGAACCTGCACTTTGGGCTAGATATGAATTTCTGAATGAACACACTACTAAAATTCATTTCAGGGGCGACTCCTGTGTGAATCAATGTGGTTTTCAACCTTGAATCTACCTTAATTGAGAATATATCAGCATTTCCTGATACAGCCATCTGGGGCTGTATTTTCGCCTTCCTGGATCACATATGACACATGTGACACCACTGGGATACCAGATGTAATCCTAAAACCTATGCAGTCAGATTTAGTATGTGGCAAGTGATTTTTAGGCCAAATTTCAGACTTATAGACCAATATTTGGTACTGGTTTGGGCTGAATTACATCTATTTTTGGCTATATTTAGAACAATATTTTGGTGGAATAATTTCTGATTAGACATGTAATGCTCCAAATGTGCCTAAAATATCCTCATTAATTATTAGAATATGCAGGAAATTAAATTTGGGCTTAATGTTAACAATATTATGACATACCTGACATCTTCCACCTGAGAGGTAGTATGGGGGGCTCCCCCACCCCGGAAATTGAAATTCCTAAAGTAGCCCTCGAGTGGGCCAGCCCTATACAAAATCATTCTCTGATATAAACTGAGTTTCCTGTGAAAATTGCAGCCAGATTGACCAACTTTAAGGGGTGTTTTGGGCTGGTCTGGCATTTAACCTTACCCTCGCCAACTACACTCCCTGAACCTGCACTTTGGGCTAGATATGAATTTCTGAATGAACACACTACTAAAATTCATTTCAGGGGCGACTCCTGTGTGAATCAATGTGGTTTTCAACCTTGAATCTACCTTAATTGAGAATATATCAGCATTTCCTGATACAGCCATCTGGGGCTGTATTTTCGCCTTCCTGGATCACATATGACACATGTGACACCACTGGGATACCAGATGTAATCCTAAAACCTATGCAGTCAGATTTAGTATGTGGCAAGTGACTTTTAGCCCAAATTTCAGACTTATAGACCAATATTTGGTACTGGTTTGGGCTGAATTACATCTATTTTTGGCTATATTTAGAACAATATTTTGGTGGAATAATTTCTGATTAGACATGTAATGCTCCAAATGTGCCTAAAATATCCTCATTAATTATTAGAATATGCAGGAAATTAAATTTGGGCTTAATGTTAACAATATTATGACATACCTGACATCTTCCACCTGAGGGGTGGTATGGGGGGCTCCCCCACCCCGGAAATTGAAATTCCTAAAGTAGCCCTCGAGTGGGCCAGCCCTATACAAAATCATTCTCTGATATAAACTGAGTTTCCTGTGAAAATTGCAGCCAGATTGACCAACTTTAAGGGGTGTTTTGGGCTGGTCTGGCATTTAACCTTACCCTCGCCAACTACACTCCCTGAACCTGCACTTTGGGCTAGATATGAATTTCTGAATGAACACACTACTAAAATTCATTTCAGGGGCGACTCCTGTGTGAATCAATGTGGTTTTCAACCTTGAATCTACCTTAATTGAGAATATATCAGCATTTCCTGATACAGCCATCTGGGGCTGTATTTTCGCCTTCCTGGATCACATATGACACATGTGACACCACTGGGATACCAGATGTAATCCTAAAACCTATGCAGTCAGATTTAGTATGTGGCAAGTGATTTTTAGGCCAAATTTCAGACTTATAGACCAATATTTGGTACTGGTTTGGGCTGAATTACATCTATTTTTGGCTATATTTAGAACAATATTTTGGTGGAATAATTTCTGATTAGACATGTAATGCTCCAAATGTGCCTAAAATATCCTCATTAATTATTAGAATATGCAGGAAATTAAATTTGGGCTTAATGTTAACAATATTATGACATACCTGACATCTTCCACCTGAGGGGTGGTATGGGGGGCTCCCCCACCCCGGAAATTGAAATTCCTAAAGTAGCCCTCGAGTGGGCCAGCCCTATACAAAATCATTCTCTGATATAAACTGAGTTTCCTGTGAAAATTGCAGCCAGATTGACCAACTTTAAGGGGTGTTTTGGGCTGGTCTGGCATTTAACCTTACCCTCGCCAACTACACTCCCTGAACCTGCACTTTGGGCTAGATATGAATTTCTGAATGAACACACTACTAAAATTCATTTCAGGGGCGACTCCTGTGTGAATCAATGTGGTTTTCAACCTTGAATCTACCTTAATTGAGAATATATCAGCATTTCCTGATACAGCCATCTGGGGCTGTATTTTCGCCTTCCTGGATCACATATGACACATGTGACACCACTGGGATACCAGATGTAATCCTAAAACCTATGCAGTCAGATTTAGTATGTGGCAAGTGATTTTTAGGCCAAATTTCAGACTTATAGACCAATATTTGGTACTGGTTTGGGCTGAATTACATCTATTTTTGGCTATATTTAGAACAATATTTTGGTGGAATAATTTCTGATTAGACATGTAATGCTCCAAATGTGCCTAAAATATCCTCATTAATTATTAGAATATGCAGGAAATTAAATTTGGGCTTAATGTTAACAATATTATGACATACCTGACATCTTCCACCTGAGAGGTAGTATGGGGGGCTCCCCCACCCCGGAAATTGAAATTCCTAAAGTAGCCCTCGAGTGGGCCAGCCCTATACAAAATCATTCTCTGATATAAACTGAGTTTCCTGTGAAAATTGCAGCCAGATTGACCAACTTTAAGGGGTGTTTTGGGCTGGTCTGGCATTTAACCTTACCCTCGCCAACTACACTCCCTGAACCTGCACTTTGGGCTAGATATGAATTTCTGAATGAACACACTACTAAAATTCATTTCAGGGGCGACTCCTGTGTGAATCAATGTGGTTTTCAACCTTGAATCTACCTTAATTGAGAATATATCAGCATTTCCTGATACAGCCATCTGGGGCTGTATTTTCGCCTTCCTGGATCACATATGACACATGTGACACCACTGGGATACCAGATGTAATCCTAAAACCTATGCAGTCAGATTTAGTATGTGGCAAGTGATTTTTAGGCCAAATTTCAGACTTACAGACCAATATTTGGTACTGGTTTGGGCTGAATTACATCTATTTTTGGCTATATTTAGAACAATATTTTGGTGGAATAATTTCTGATTAGACATGTAATGCTCCAAATGTGCCTAAAATATCCTCATTAATTATTAGAATATGCAGGAAATTAAATTTGGGCTTAATGTTAACAATATTATGACATACCTGACATCTTCCACCTGAGGGGTGGTATGGGGGGCTCCCCCACCCCGGAAATTGAAATTCCTAAAGTAGCCCTCGAGTGGGCCAGCCCTATACAAAATCATTCTCTGATATAAACTGAGTTTCCTGTGAAAATTGCAGCCAGATTGACCAACTTTAAGGGGTGTTTTGGGCTGATCTGGCATTTAACCTTACCCTCGCCAACTACACTCCCTGAACCTGCACTTTGGGCTAGATATGAATTTCTGAATGAACACACTACTAAAATTCATTTCAGGGGCGACTCCTGTGTGAATCAATGTGGTTTTCAACCTTGAATCTACCTTAATTGAGAATATATCAGCATTTCCTGATACAGCCATCTGGGGCTGTATTTTCGCCTTCCTGGATCACATATGACACATGTGACACCACTGGGATACCAGATGTAATCCTAAAACCTATGCAGTCAGATTTAGTATGTGGCAAGTGATTTTTAGGCCAAATTTCAGACTTATAGACCAATATTTGGTACTGGTTTGGGCTGAATTACATCTATTTTTGGCTATATTTAGAACAATATTTTGGTGGAATAATTTCTGATTAGACATGTAATGCTCCAAATGTGCCTAAAATATCCTCATTAATTATTAGAATATGCAGGAAATTAAATTTGGGCTTAATGTTAACAATATTATGACATACCTGACATCTTCCACCTGAGGGGTGGTATGGGGGGCTCCCCCACCCCGGAAATTGAAATTCCTAAAGTAGCCCTCGAGTGGGCCAGCCCTATACAAAATCATTCTCTGATATAAACTGAGTTTCCTGTGAAAATTGCAGCCAGATTGACCAACTTTAAGGGGTGTTTTGGGCTGATCTGGCATTTAACCTTACCCTCGCCAACTACACTCCCTGAACCTGCACTTTGGGCTAGATATGAATTTCTGAATGAACACACTACTAAAATTCATTTCAGGGGCGACTCCTGTGTGAATCAATGTGGTTTTCAACCTTGAATCTACCTTAATTGAGAATATATCAGCATTTCCTGATACAGCCATCTGGGGCTGTATTTTCGCCTTCCTGGATCACATATGACACATGTGACACCACTGGGATACCAGATGTAATCCTAAAACCTATGCAGTCAGATTTAGTATGTGGCAAGTGATTTTTAGGCCAAATTTCAGACTTATAGACCAATATTTGGTACTGGTTTGGGCTGAATTACATCTATTTTTGGCTATATTTAGAACAATATTTTGGTGGAATAATTTCTGATTAGACATGTAATGCTCCAAATGTGCCTAAAATATCCTCATTAATTATTAGAATATGCAGGAAATTAAATTTGGGCTTAATGTTAACAATATTATGACATACCTGACATTTTCCACCTGAGGGGTAGTATGGGGGGCTCCCCCACCCCGGAAATTGAAATTCCTAAAGTAGCCCTCGAGTGGGCCAGCCCTATACAAAATCATTCTCTGATATAAACTGAGTTTCCTGTGAAAATTGCAGCCAGATTGACCAACTTTAAGGGGTGTTTTGGGCTGGTCTGGCATTTAACCTTACCCTCGCCAACTACACTCCCTGAACCTGCACTTTGGGCTAGATATGAATTTCTGAATGAACACACTACTAAAATTCATTTCAGGGGCGACTCCTGTGTGAATCAATGTGGTTTTCAACCTTGAATCTACCTTAATTGAGAATATATCAGCATTTCCTGATACAGCCATCTGGGGCTGTATTTTCGCCTTCCTGGATCACATATGACACATGTGACACCACTGGGATACCAGATGTAATCCTAAAACCTATGCAGTCAGATTTAGTATGTGGCAAGTGATTTTTAGGCCAAATTTCAGACTTACAGACCAATATTTGGTACTGGTTTGGGCTGAATTACATCTATTTTTGGCTATATTTAGAACAATATTTTGGTGGAATAATTTCTGATTAGACATGTAATGCTCCAAATGTGCCTAAAATATCCTCATTAATTATTAGAATATGCAGGAAATTAAATTTGGGCTTAATGTTAACAATATTATGACATACCTGACATCTTCCACCTGAGGGGTGGTATGGGGGGCTCCCCCACCCCGGAAATTGAAATTCCTAAAGTAGCCCTCGAGTGGGCCAGCCCTATACAAAATCATTCTCTGATATAAACTGAGTTTCCTGTGAAAATTGCAGCCAGATTGACCAACTTTAAGGGGTGTTTTGGGCTGGTCTGGCATTTAACCTTACCCTCGCCAACTACACTCCCTGAACCTGCACTTTGGGCTAGATATGAATTTCTGAATGAACACACTACTAAAATTCATTTCAGGGGCGACTCCTGTGTGAATCAATGTGGTTTTCAACCTTGAATCTACCTTAATTGAGAATATATCAGCATTTCCTGATACAGCCATCTGGGGCTGTATTTTCGCCTTCCTGGATCACATATGACACATGTGACACCACTGGGATACCAGATGTAATCCTAAAACCTATGCAGTCAGATTTAGTATGTGGCAAGTGATTTTTAGGCCAAATTTCAGACTTACAGACCAATATTTGGTACTGGTTTGGGCTGAATTACATCTATTTTTGGCTATATTTAGAACAATATTTTGGTGGAATAATTTCTGATTAGACATGTAATGCTCCAAATGTGCCTAAAATATCCTCATTAATTATTAGAATATGCAGGAAATTAAATTTGGGCTTAATGTTAACAATATTATGACATACCTGACATCTTCCACCTGAGGGGTGGTATGGGGGGCTCCCCCACCCCGGAAATTGAAATTCCTAAAGTAGCCCTCGAGTGGGCCAGCCCTATACAAAATCATTCTCTGATATAAACTGAGTTTCCTGTGAAAATTGCAGCCAGATTGACCAACTTTAAGGGGTGTTTTGGGCTGGTCTGGCATTTAACCTTACCCTCGCCAACTACACTCCCTGAACCTGCACTTTGGGCTAGATATGAATTTCTGAATGAACACACTACTAAAATTCATTTCAGGGGCGACTCCTGTGTGAATCAATGTGGTTTTCATCTTTGAATCTACCTTAATTGAGAATATATCAGCATTTCCTGATACAGCCATCTGGGGCTGTATTTTCGCCTTCCTGGATCACATATGACACATGTGACACCACTGGGATACCAGATGTAATCCTAAAACCTATGCAGTCAGATTTAGTATGTAGCAAGTGATTTTTAGGCCAAATTTCAGACTTATAGACCAATATTTGGTACTGGTTTGGGCTGAATTACATCTATTTTTGGCTATATTTAGAACAATATTTTGGTGGAATAATTTCTGATTAGACATGTAATGCTCCAAATGTGCCTAAAATATCCTCATTAATTATTAGAATATGCAGGAAATTAAATTTGGGCTTAATGTTAACAATATTATGACATACCTGACATCTTCCACCTGAGGGGTGGTATGGGGGGCTCCCCCACCCCGGAAATTGAAATTCCTAAAGTAGCCCTCGAGTGGGCCAGCCCTATACAAAATCATTCTCTGATATAAACTGAGTTTCCTGTGAAAATTGCAGCCAGATTGACCAACTTTAAGGGGTGTTTTGGGCTGGTCTGGCATTTAACCTTACCCTCGCCAACTACACTCCCTGAACCTGCACTTTGGGCTAGATATGAATTTCTGAATGAACACACTACTAAAATTCATTTCAGGGGCGACTCCTGTGTGAATCAATGTGGTTTTCAACCTTGAATCTACCTTAATTGAGAATATATCAGCATTTCCTGATACAGCCATCTGGGGCTGTATTTTCGCCTTCCTGGATCACATATGACACATGTGACACCACTGGGATACCAGATGTAATCCTAAAAAGTATGCAGTCAGATTTAGTATGTGGCAAGTGATTTTTAGGCCAAATTTCAGACTTACAGACCAATATTTGGTACTGGTTTGGGCTGAATTACATCTATTTTTGGCTATATTTAGAACAATATTTTGGTGGAATAATTTCTGATTAGACATGTAATGCTCCAAATGTGCCTAAAATATCCTCATTAATTATTAGAATATGCAGGAAATTAAATTTGGGCTTAATGTTAACAATATTATGACATACCTGACATCTTCCACCTGAGGGGTGGTATGGGGGGCTCCCCCACCCCGGAAATTGAAATTCCTAAAGTAGCCCTCGAGTGGGCCAGCCCTATACAAAATCATTCTCTGATATAAACTGAGTTTCCTGTGAAAATTGCAGCCAGATTGACCAACTTTAAGGGGTGTTTTGGGCTGGTCTGGCATTTAACCTTACCCTCGCCAACTACACTCCCTGAACCTGCACTTTGGGCTAGATATGAATTTCTGAATGAACACACTACTAAAATTCATTTCAGGGGCGACTCCTGTGTGAATCAATGTGGTTTTCAACCTTGAATCTACCTTAATTGAGAATATATCAGCATTTCCTGATACAGCCATCTGGGGCTGTATTTTCGCCTTCCTGGATCACATATGACACATGTGACACCACTGGGATACCAGATGTAATCCTAAAACCTATGCAGTCAGATTTAGTATGTGGCAAGTGATTTTTAGGCCAAATTTCAGACTTATAGACCAATATTTGGTACTGGTTTGGGCTGAATTACATCTATTTTTGGCTATATTTAGAACAATATTTTGGTGGAATAATTTCTGATTAGACATGTAATGCTCCAAATGTGCCTAAAATATCCTCATTAATTATTAGAATATGCAGGAAATTAAATTTGGGCTTAATGTTAACAATATTATGACATACCTGACATCTTCCACCTGAGGGGTGGTATGGGGGGCTCCCCCACCCCGGAAATTGAAATTCCTAAAGTAGCCCTCGAGTGGGCCAGCCCTATACAAAATCATTCTCTGATATAAACTGAGTTTCCTGTGAAAATTGCAGCCAGATTGACCAACTTTAAGGGGTGTTTTGGGCTGGTCTGGCATTTAACCTTACCCTCGCCAACTACACTCCCTGAACCTGCACTTTGGGCTAGATATGAATTTCTGAATGAACACACTACTAAAATTCATTTCAGGGGCGACTCCTGTGTGAATCAATGTGGTTTTCAACCTTGAATCTACCTTAATTGAGAATATATCAGCATTTCCTGATACAGCCATCTGGGGCTGTATTTTCGCCTTCCTGGATCACATATGACACATGTGACACCACTGGGATACCAGATGTAATCCTAAAACCTATGCAGTCAGATTTAGTATGTGGCAAGTGATTTTTAGGCCAAATTTCAGACTTATAGACCAATATTTGGTACTGGTTTGGGCTGAATTACATCTATTTTTGGCTATATTTAGAACAATATTTTGGTGGAATAATTTCTGATTAGACATGTAATGCTCCAAATGTGCCTAAAATATCCTCATTAATTATTAGAATATGCAGGAAATTAAATTTGGGCTTAATGTTAACAATATTATGACATACCTGACATCTTCCACCTGAGGGGTGGTATGGGGGGCTCCCCCACCCCGGAAATTGAAATTCCTAAAGTAGCCCTCGAGTGGGCCAGCCCTATACAAAATCATTCTCTGATATAAACTGAGTTTCCTGTGAAAATTGCAGCCAGATTGACCAACTTTAAGGGGTGTTTTGGGCTGATCTGGCATTTAACCTTACCCTCGCCAACTACACTCCCTGAACCTGCACTTTGGGCTAGATATGAATTTCTGAATGAACACACTACTAAAATTCATTTCAGGGGCGACTCCTGTGTGAATCAATGTGGTTTTCAACCTTGAATCTACCTTAATTGAGAATATATCAGCATTTCCTGATACAGCCATCTGGGGCTGTATTTTCGCCTTCCTGGATCACATATGACACATGTGACACCACTGGGATACCAGATGTAATCCTAAAACCTATGCAGTCAGATTTAGTATGTGGCAAGTGATTTTTAGGCCAAATATCAGACTTATAGACCAATATTTGGTACTGGTTTGGGCTGAATTACATCTATTTTTGGCTATATTTAGAACAATATTTTGGTGGAATAATTTCTGATTAGACATGTAATGCTCCAAATGTGCCTAAAATATCCTCATTAATTATTAGAATATGCAGGAAATTAAATTTGGGCTTAATGTTAACAATATTATGACATACCTGACATCTTCCACCTGAGGGGTGGTATGGGGGGCTCCCCCACCCCGGAAATTGAAATTCCTAAAGTAGCCCTCGAGTGGGCCAGCCCTACACAAAATCATTCTCTGATATAAACTGAGTTTCCTGTGAAAATTGCAGCCAGATTGACCAACTTTAAGGGGTGTTTTGGGCTGGTCTGGCATTTAACCTTACCCTCGCCAACTACACTCCCTGAACCTGCACTTTGGGCTAGATATGAATTTCTGAATGAACACACTACTAAAATTCATTTCAGGGGCGACTCCTGTGTGAATCAATGTGGTTTTCAACCTTGAATCTACCTTAATTGAGAATATATCAGCATTTCCTGATACAGCCATCTGGGGCTGTATTTTCGCCTTCCTGGATCACATATGACACATGTGACACCACTGGGATACCAGATGTAATCCTAAAACCTATGCAGTCAGATTTAGTATGTGGCAAGTGATTTTTAGGCCAAATTTCAGACTTACAGACCAATATTTGGTACTGGTTTGGGCTGAATTACATCTATTTTTGGCTATATTTAGAACAATATTTTGGTGGAATAATTTCTGATTAGACATGTAATGCTCCAAATGTGCCTAAAATATCCTCATTAATTATTAGAATATGCAGGAAATTAAATTTGGGCCTAATGTTAACAATATTATGACATACCTGACATCTTCCACCTGAGGGGTGGTATGGGGGGCTCCCCCACCCCAGAAATTGAAATTCCTAAAGTAGCCCTCGAGTGGGCCAGCCCTATACAAAATCATTCTCTGATATAAACTGAGTTTCCTGTGAAAATTGCAGCCAGATTGACCAACTTTAAGGGGTGTTTTGGGCTGGTCTGGCATTTAACCCTACCCTCGCCAACTACACTCCCTGAACCTGCACTTTGGGCTAGATATGAATTTCTGAATGAACACACTACTAAAATTCATTTCAGGGGCGACTCCTGTGTGAATCAATGTGGTTTTCAACCTTGAATCTACCTTAATTGAGAATATATCAGCATTTCCTGATACAGCCATCTGGGGCTCTATTTTCGCCTTCCTGGATCACATATGACACATGTGACACCACTGGGATACCAGATGTAATCCTAAAACCTATGCAGTCAGATTTAGTATGTGGCAAGTGATTTTTAGGCCAAATTTCAGACTTATAGACCAATATTTGGTACTGGTTTGGGCTGAATTACATCTATTTTTGGCTATATTTAGAACAATATTTTGGTGGAATAATTTCTGATTAGACATGTAATGCTCCAAATGTGCCTAAAATATCCTCATTAATTATTAGAATATGCAGGAAATTAAATTTGGGCTTAATGTTAACAATATTATGACATACCTGACATCTTCCACCTGAGGGGTGGTATGGGGGGCTCCCCCACCCCGGAAACTGAAATTCCTAAAGTAGCCCTCGAGTGGGCCAGCCCTATACAAAATCATTCTCTGATATAAACTGAGTTTCCTGTGAAAATCGCAGCCAGATTGACCAACTTTAAGGGGTGTTTTGGGCTGGTCTGGCATTTAACCTTACCCTCGCCAACTACACTCCCTGAACCTGCACTTTGGGCTAGATATGAATTTCTGAATGAACACACTACTAAAATTCATTTCAGGGGCGACTCCTGTGTGAATCAATGTGGTTTTCAACCTTGAATCTACCTTAATTGAGAATATATCAGCATTTCCTGATACAGCCATCTGGGGCTGTATTTTCGCCTTCCTGGATCACATATGACACATGTGACACCACTGGGATACCAGATGTAATCCTAAAACCTATGCAGTCAGATTTAGTATGTGGCAAGTGATTTTTAGGCCAAATTTCAGACTTATAGACCAATATTTGGTACTGGTTTGGGCTGAATTACATCTATTTTTGGCTATATTTAGAACAATATTTTGGTGGAATAATTTCTGATTAGACATGTAATGCTCCAAATGTGCCTAAAATATCCTCATTAATTATTAGAATATGCAGGAAATTAAATTTGGGCTTAATGTTAACAATATTATGACATACCTGACATCTTCCACCTGAGGGGTGGTATGGGGGGCTCCCCCACCCCGGAAATTGAAATTCCTAAAGTAGCCCTCGAGTGGGCCAGCCCTATGCAAAATCATTCTCTGATATAAACTGAGTTTCCTGTGAAAATTGCAGCCAGATTGACCAACTTTAAGGGGTGTTTTGGGCTGGTCTGGCATTTAACCTTACCCTCGCCAACTACACTCCCTGAACCTGCAGTTTGGGCTAGATATGAATTTCTGAATGAACACACTACTAAAATTCATTTCAGGGGCGACTCCTGTGTGAATCAATGTGGTTTTCAACCTTGAATCTACCTTAATTGAGAATATATCAGCATTTCCTGATACAGACATCTGGGGCTGTATTTTCGCCTTCCTGGATCACATATGACACATGTGACACCACTGGGATACCAGATGTAATCCTAAAACCTATGCAGTCAGATTTAGTATGTGGCAAGTGATTTTTAGGCCAAATTTCAGACTTACAGACCAATATTTGGTACTGGTTTGGGCTGAATTACATCTATTTTTGGCTATATTTAGAACAATATTTTGGTGGAATAATTTCTGATTAGACATGTAATGCTCCAAATGTGCCTAAAATATCCTCATTAATTATTAGAATATGCAGGAAATTAAATTTGGGCTTAATGTTAACAATATTATGACATACCTGACATCTTCCACCTGAGGGGTGGTATGGGGGGCTCCCCCACCCCGGAAATTGAAATTCCTAAAGTAGCCCTCGAGTGGGCCAGCCCTATACAAAATCATTCTCTGATATAAACTGAGTTTCCTGTGAAAATTGCAGCCAGATTGACCAACTTTAAGGGGTGTTTTGGGCTGGTCTGGCATTTAACCTTACCCTCGCCAACTACACTCCCTGAACCTGCACTTTGGGCTAGATATGAATTTCTGAATGAACACACTACTAAAATTCATTTTAGGTGCGACTCCTGTGTGAATCAATGTGGTTTTCAACCTTGAATCTACCTTAATTGAGAATATATCAGCATTTCCTGATACAGCCATCTGGGGCTGTATTTTCGCCTTCCTGGATCACATATGACACATGTGACACCACTGGGATACCAGATGTAATCCTAAAACCTATGCAGTCAGATTTAGTATGTGGCAAGTGATTTTTAGGCCAAATTTCAGACTTATAGACCAATATTTGGTACTGGTTTGGGCTGAATTACATCTATTTTTGGCTATATTTAGAACAATATTTTGGTGGAATAATTTCTGATTAGACATGTAATGCTCCAAATGTGCCTAAAATATCCTCATTAATTATTAGAATATGCAGGAAATTAAATTTGGGCTTAATGTTAACAATATTATGACATACCTGACATCTTCCACCTGAGGGGTGGTATGGGGGGCTCCCCCACCCCGGAAATTGAAATTCCTAAAGTAGCCCTCGAGTGGGCCAGCCCTATACAAAATCATTCTCTGATATAAACTGAGTTTCCTGTTAAAATTGCAGCCAGATTGACCAACTTTAAGGGGTGTTTTGGGCTGGTCTGGCATTTAACCTTACCCTCGCCAACTACACTCCCTGAACCTGCACTTTGGGCTAGATATGAATTTCTGAATGAACACACTACTAAAATTCATTTTAGGTGCGACTCCTGTGTGAATCAATGTGGTTTTCAACCTTGAATCTACCTTAATTGAGAATATATCAGCATTTCCTGATACAGCCATCTGGGGCTGTATTTTCGCCTTCCTGGATCACATATGACACATGTGACACCACTGGGATACCAGATGTAATCCTAAAACCTATGCAGTCAGATTTAGTATGTGGCAAGTGATTTTTAGGCCAAATTTCAGACTTATAGACCAATATTTGGTACTGGTTTGGGCTGAATTACATCTATTTTTGGCTATATTTAGAACAATATTTTGGTGGAATAATTTCTGATTAGACATGTAATGCTCCAAATGTGCCTAAAATATCCTCATTAATTATTAGAATATGCAGGAAATTAAATTTGGGCTTAATGTTAACAATATTATGACATACCTGACATCTTCCACCTGAGGGGTGGTATGGGGGGGGGGGGCCCACCCCGGAAATTGAAATTCCTAAAGTAGCCCTCGAGTGGGCCAGCCCTATACAAAATCATTCTCTGATATAAACTGAGTTTCCTGTGAAAAGTGCAGCCAGATTGACCAACTTTAAGGGGTGTTTTGGGCTGGTCTGGCATTTAACCTTACCCTCGCCAACTACACTCCCTGAACCTGCACTTTGGGCTAGATATGAATTTCTGAATGAACACACTACTAAAATTTATTTCAGGGGCGACTCCTGTGTGAATCAATGTGGTTTTCAACCTTGAATCTACCTTAATTGAGAATATATCAGCATTTCCTGATACAGCCATCTGGGGCTGTATTTTCGCCTTCCTGGATCACATATGACACATGTGACACCACTGGGATACCAGATGTAATCCTAAAACCTATGCAGTCAGATTTAGTATGTGGCAAGTGATTTTTAGGCCAAATTTCAGACTTATAGACCAATATTTGGTACTGGTTTGGGCTGAATTACATCTATTTTTGGCTATATTTAGAACAATATTTTGGTGGAATAATTTCTGATTAGACATGTAATGCTCCAAATGTGCCTAAAATATCCTCATTAATTATTAGAATATGCAGGAAATTAAATTTGGGCTTAATGTTAACAATATTATGACATACCTGACATCTTCCACCTGAGGGGTGGTATGGGGGGCCCCCCCACCCCGGAAATTGAAATTCCTAAAGTAGCCCTCGAGTGGGCCAGCCCTATACAAAATCATTCTCTGATATAAACTGAGTTTCCTGTGAAAATTGCAGCCAGATTGACCAACTTTAAGGGGTGTTTTGGGCTGGTCTGGCATTTAACCTTACCCTCGCCAACTACACTCCCTGAACCTGCACTTTGGGCTAGATATGAATTTCTGAATGAACACACTACTAAAATTCATTTCAGGGGCGACTCCTGTGTGAATCAATGTGGTTTTCAACCTTGAATCTACCTTAATTGAGAATATATCAGCATTTCCTGATACAGCCATCTGGGGCTGTATTTTCGCCTTCCTGGATCACATATGACACATGTGACACCACTGGGATACCAGATGTAATCCTAAAACCTATGCAGTCAGATTTAGTATGTGGCAAGTGATTTTTAGGCCAAATTTCAGACTTATAGACCAATATTTGGTACTGGTTTGGGCTGAATTACATCTATTTTTGGCTATATTTAGAACAATATTTTGGTGGAATAATTTCTGATTAGACATGTAATGCTCCAAATGTGCCTAAAATATCCTCATTAATTATTAGAATATGCAGGAAATTAAATTTGGGCTTAATGTTAACAATATTATGACATACCTGACATCTTCCACCTGAGGGGTGGTATGGGGGGGGCCCCCACCCCGGAAATTGAAATTCCTAAAGTAGCCCTCGAGTGGGCCAGCCCTATACAAAATCATTCTCTGATATAAACTGAGTTTCCTGTGAAAATTGCAGCCAGATTGACCAACTTTAAGGGGTGTTTTGGGCTGGTCTGGCATTTAACCTTACCCTCGCCAACTGCACTCTCTGAACCTGCACTTTGGGCTAGATATGAATTTCTGAATGAACACACTACTAAAATTTATTTCAGGGGCGACTCCTGTGTGAATCAATGTGGTTTTCAACCTTGAATCTACCTTAATTGAGAATATATCAGCATTTCCTGATACAGCCATCTGGGGCTGTATTTTCGCCTTCCTGGATCACATATGACACATGTGACACCACTGGGATACCAGATGTAATCCTAAAACCTATGCAGTCAGATTTAGTATGTGGCAAGTGATTTTTAGGCCAAATTTCAGACTTATAGACCAATATTTGGTACTGGTTTGGGCTGAATTACATCTATTTTTGGCTATATTTAGAACAATATTTTGGTGGAATAATTTCTGATTAGACATGTAATGCTCCAAATGTGCCTAAAATATCCTCATTAATTATTAGAATATGCAGGAAATTAAATTTGGGCTTAATGTTAACAATATTATGACATACCTGACATCTTCCACCTGAGGGGTGGTATGGGGGGCTCCCCCACCCCGGAAATTGAAATTCCTAAAGTAGCCCTCGAGTGGGCCAGCCCTATACAAAATCATTCTCTGATATAAACTGAGTTTCCTGTTAAAATTGCAGCCAGATTGACCAACTTTAAGGGGTGTTTTGGGCTGGTCTGGCATTTAACCTTACCCTCGCCAACTACACTCCCTGAACCTGCACTTTGGGCTAGATATGAATTTCTGAATGAACACACTACTAAAATTCATTTTAGGTGCGACTCCTGTGTGAATCAATGTGGTTTTCAACCTTGAATCTACCTTAATTGAGAATATATCAGCATTTCCTGATACAGCCATCTGGGGCTGTATTTTCGCCTTCCTGGATCACATATGACACATGTGACACCACTGGGATACCAGATGTAATCCTAAAACCTATGCAGTCAGATTTAGTATGTGGCAAGTGATTTTTAGGCCAAATTTCAGACTTATAGACCAATATTTGGTACTGGTTTGGGCTGAATTACATCTATTTTTGGCTATATTTAGAACAATATTTTGGTGGAATAATTTCTGATTAGACATGTAATGCTCCAAATGTGCCTAAAATATCCTCATTAATTATTAGAATATGCAGGAAATTAAATTTGGGCTTAATGTTAACAATATTATGACATACCTGACATCTTCCACCTGAGGGGTGGTATGGGGGGCTCCCCCACCCCGGAAATTGAAATTCCTAAAGTAGCCCTCGAGTGGGCCAGCCCTATACAAAATCATTCTCTGATATAAACTGAGTTTCCTGTTAAAATTGCAGCCAGATTGACCAACTTTAAGGGGTGTTTTGGGCTGGTCTGGCATTTAACCTTACCCTCGCCAACTACACTCCCTGAACCTGCACTTTGGGCTAGATATGAATTTCTGAATGAACACACTACTAAAATTCATTTTAGGTGCGACTCCTGTGTGAATCAATGTGGTTTTCAACCTTGAATCTACCTTAATTGAGAATATATCAGCATTTCCTGATACAGCCATCTGGGGCTGTATTTTCGCCTTCCTGGATCACATATGACACATGTGACACCACTGGGATACCAGATGTAATCCTAAAACCTATGCAGTCAGATTTAGTATGTGGCAAGTGATTTTTAGGCCAAATTTCAGACTTATAGACCAATATTTGGTACTGGTTTGGGCTGAATTACATCTATTTTTGGCTATATTTAGAACAATATTTTGGTGGAATAATTTCTGATTAGACATGTAATGCTCCAAATGTGCCTAAAATATCCTCATTAATTATTAGAATATGCAGGAAATTAAATTTGGGCTTAATGTTAACAATATTATGACATACCTGACATCTTCCACCTGAGGGGTGGTATGGGGGGGGGGGGCCCACCCCGGAAATTGAAATTCCTAAAGTAGCCCTCGAGTGGGCCAGCCCTATACAAAATCATTCTCTGATATAAACTGAGTTTCCTGTGAAAAGTGCAGCCAGATTGACCAACTTTAAGGGGTGTTTTGGGCTGGTCTGGCATTTAACCTTACCCTCGCCAACTACACTCCCTGAACCTGCACTTTGGGCTAGATATGAATTTCTGAATGAACACACTACTAAAATTTATTTCAGGGGCGACTCCTGTGTGAATCAATGTGGTTTTCAACCTTGAATCTACCTTAATTGAGAATATATCAGCATTTCCTGATACAGCCATCTGGGGCTGTATTTTCGCCTTCCTGGATCACATATGACACATGTGACACCACTGGGATACCAGATGTAATCCTAAAACCTATGCAGTCAGATTTAGTATGTGGCAAGTGATTTTTAGGCCAAATTTCAGACTTATAGACCAATATTTGGTACTGGTTTGGGCTGAATTACATCTATTTTTGGCTATATTTAGAACAATATTTTGGTGGAATAATTTCTGATTAGACATGTAATGCTCCAAATGTGCCTAAAATATCCTCATTAATTATTAGAATATGCAGGAAATTAAATTTGGGCTTAATGTTAACAATATTATGACATACCTGACATCTTCCACCTGAGGGGTGGTATGGGGGGCCCCCCCACCCCGGAAATTGAAATTCCTAAAGTAGCCCTCGAGTGGGCCAGCCCTATACAAAATCATTCTCTGATATAAACTGAGTTTCCTGTGAAAATTGCAGCCAGATTGACCAACTTTAAGGGGTGTTTTGGGCTGGTCTGGCATTTAACCTTACCCTCGCCAACTACACTCCCTGAACCTGCACTTTGGGCTAGATATGAATTTCTGAATGAACACACTACTAAAATTCATTTCAGGGGCGACTCCTGTGTGAATCAATGTGGTTTTCAACCTTGAATCTACCTTAATTGAGAATATATCAGCATTTCCTGATACAGCCATCTGGGGCTGTATTTTCGCCTTCCTGGATCACATATGACACATGTGACACCACTGGGATACCAGATGTAATCCTAAAACCTATGCAGTCAGATTTAGTATGTGGCAAGTGATTTTTAGGCCAAATTTCAGACTTATAGACCAATATTTGGTACTGGTTTGGGCTGAATTACATCTATTTTTGGCTATATTTAGAACAATATTTTGGTGGAATAATTTCTGATTAGACATGTAATGCTCCAAATGTGCCTAAAATATCCTCATTAATTATTAGAATATGCAGGAAATTAAATTTGGGCTTAATGTTAACAATATTATGACATACCTGACATCTTCCACCTGAGGGGTGGTATGGGGGGGGCCCCCACCCCGGAAATTGAAATTCCTAAAGTAGCCCTCGAGTGGGCCAGCCCTATACAAAATCATTCTCTGATATAAACTGAGTTTCCTGTGAAAATTGCAGCCAGATTGACCAACTTTAAGGGGTGTTTTGGGCTGGTCTGGCATTTAACCTTACCCTCGCCAACTGCACTCTCTGAACCTGCACTTTGGGCTAGATATGAATTTCTGAATGAACACACTACTAAAATTTATTTCAGGGGCGACTCCTGTGTGAATCAATGTGGTTTTCAACCTTGAATCTACCTTAATTGAGAATATATCAGCATTTCCTGATACAGCCATCTGGGGCTGTATTTTCGCCTTCCTGGATCACATATGACACATGTGACACCACTGGGATACCAGATGTAATCCTAAAACCTATGCAGTCAGATTTAGTATGTGGCAAGTGATTTTTAGGCCAAATTTCAGACTTATAGACCAATATTTGGTACTGGTTTGGGCTGAATTACATCTATTTTTGGCTATATTTAGAACAATATTTTGGTGGAATAATTTCTGATTAGACATGTAATGCTCCAAATGTGCCTAAAATATCCTCATTAATTATTAGAATATGCAGGAAATTAAATTTGGGCTTAATGTTAACAATATTATGACATACCTGACATCTTCCACCTGAGGGGTGGTATGGGGGGCTCCCCCACCCCGGAAATTGAAATTCCTAAAGTAGCCCTCGAGTGGGCCAGCCCTATACAAAATCATTCTCTGATATAAACTGAGTTTCCTGTTAAAATTGCAGCCAGATTGACCAACTTTAAGGGGTGTTTTGGGCTGGTCTGGCATTTAACCTTACCCTCGCCAACTACACTCCCTGAACCTGCACTTTGGGCTAGATATGAATTTCTGAATGAACACACTACTAAAATTCATTTTAGGTGCGACTCCTGTGTGAATCAATGTGGTTTTCAACCTTGAATCTACCTTAATTGAGAATATATCAGCATTTCCTGATACAGCCATCTGGGGCTGTATTTTCGCCTTCCTGGATCACATATGACACATGTGACACCACTGGGATACCAGATGTAATCCTAAAACCTATGCAGTCAGATTTAGTATGTGGCAAGTGATTTTTAGGCCAAATTTCAGACTTATAGACCAATATTTGGTACTGGTTTGGGCTGAATTACATCTATTTTTGGCTATATTTAGAACAATATTTTGGTGGAATAATTTCTGATTAGACATGTAATGCTCCAAATGTGCCTAAAATATCCTCATTAATTATTAGAATATGCAGGAAATTAAATTTGGGCTTAATGTTAACAATATTATGACATACCTGACATCTTCCACCTGAGGGGTGGTATGGGGGGGGGGGGGGGCCCACCCCGGAAATTGAAATTCCTAAAGTAGCCCTCGAGTGGGCCAGCCCTATACAAAATCATTCTCTGATATAAACTGAGTTTCCTGTGAAAAGTGCAGCCAGATTGACCAACTTTAAGGGGTGTTTTGGGCTGGTCTGGCATTTAACCTTACCCTCGCCAACTACACTCCCTGAACCTGCACTTTGGGCTAGATATGAATTTCTGAATGAACACACTACTAAAATTTATTTCAGGGGCGACTCCTGTGTGAATCAATGTGGTTTTCAACCTTGAATCTACCTTAATTGAGAATATATCAGCATTTCCTGATACAGCCATCTGGGGCTGTATTTTCGCCTTCCTGGATCACATATGACACATGTGACACCACTGGGATACCAGATGTAATCCTAAAACCTATGCAGTCAGATTTAGTATGTGGCAAGTGATTTTTAGGCCAAATTTCAGACTTATAGACCAATATTTGGTACTGGTTTGGGCTGAATTACATCTATTTTTGGCTATATTTAGAACAATATTTTGGTGGAATAATTTCTGATTAGACATGTAATGCTCCAAATGTGCCTAAAATATCCTCATTAATTATTAGAATATGCAGGAAATTAAATTTGGGCTTAATGTTAACAATATTATGACATACCTGACATCTTCCACCTGAGGGGTGGTATGGGGGGGGCCCCCACCCCGGAAATTGAAATTCCTAAAGTAGCCCTCGAGTGGGCCAGCCCTATACAAAATCATTCTCTGATATAAACTGAGTTTCCTGTGAAAAGTGCAGCCAGATTGACCAACTTTAAGGGGTGTTTTGGGCTGGTCTGGCATTTAACCTTACCCTCGCCAACTGCACTCTCTGAACCTGCACTTTGGGCTAGATATGAATTTCTGAATGAACACACTACTAAAATTTATTTCAGGGGCGACTCCTGTGTGAATCAATGTGGTTTTCAACCTTGAATCTACCTTAATTGAGAATATATCAGCATTTCCTGATACAGCCATCTGGGGCTGTATTTTCGCCTTCCTGGATCACATATGACACATGTGACACCACTGGGATACCAGATGTAATCCTAAAACCTATGCAGTCAGATTTAGTATGTGGCAAGTGATTTTTAGGCCAAATTTCAGACTTATAGACCAATATTTGGTACTGGTTTGGGCTGAATTACATCTATTTTTGGCTATATTTAGAACAATATTTTGGTGGAATAATTTCTGATTAGACATGTAATGCTCCAAATGTGCCTAAAATATCCTCATTAATTATTAGAATATGCAGGAAATTAAATTTGGGCTTAATGTTAACAATATTATGACATACCTGACATCTTCCACCTGAGGGGTGGTATGGGGGGCTCCCCCACCCCGGAAATTGAAATTCCTAAAGTAGCCCTCGAGTGGGCCAGCCCTATACAAAATCATTCTCTGATATAAACTGAGTTTCCTGTGAAAATTGCAGCCAGATTGACCAACTTTAAGGGGTGTTTTGGGCTGGTCTGGCATTTAACCTTACCCTCGCCAACTACACTCCCTGAACCTGCACTTTGGGCTAGATATGAATTTCTGAATGAACACACTACTAAAATTCATTTCAGGGGCGACTCCTGTGTGAATCAATGTGGTTTTCAACCTTGAATCTACCTTAATTGAGAATATATCAGCATTTCCTGATACAGCCATCTGGGGCTGTATTTTCGCCTTCCTGGATCACATATGACACATGTGACACCACTGGGATACCAGATGTAATCCTAAAACCTATGCAGTCAGATTTAGTATGTGGCAAGTGATTTTTAGGCCAAATTTCAGACTTATAGACCAATATTTGGTACTGGTTTGGGCTGAATTACATCTATTTTTGGCTATATTTAGAACAATATTTTGGTGGAATAATTTCTGATTAGACATGTAATGCTCCAAATGTGCCTAAAATATCCTCATTAATTATTAGAATATGCAGGAAATTAAATTTGGGCTTAATGTTAACAATATTATGACATACCTGACATCTTCCACCTGAGGGGTGGTATGGGGGGCTCCCCCACCCCGGAAATTGAAATTCCTAAAGTAGCCCTCGAGTGTGCCAGCCCTATACAAAATCATTCTCTGATATAAACTGAGTTTCCTGTGAAAATTGCAGCCAGATTGACCAACTTTAAGGGGTGTTTTGGGCTGGTCTGGCATTTAACCTTACCCTCGCCAACTACACTCCCTGAACCTGCACTTTGGGCTAGATATGAATTTCTGAATGAACACACTACTAAAATTCATTTCAGGGGCGACTCCTGTGTGAATCAATGTGGTTTTCAACCTTGAATCTACCTTAATTGAGAATATATCAGCATTTCCTGATACAGCCATCTGGGGCTGTATTTTCGCCTTCCTGGATCACATATGACACATGTGACACCACTGGGATACCAGATGTAATCCTAAAACCTATGCAGTCAGATTTAGTATGTGGCAAGTGATTTTTAGGCCAAATTTCAGACTTATAGACCAATATTTGGTACTGGTTTGGGCTGAATTACATCTATTTTTGGCTATATTTAGAACAATATTTTGGTGGAATAATTTCTGATTAGACATGTAATGCTCCAAATGTGCCTAAAATATCCTCATTAATTATTAGAATATGCAGGAAATTAAATTTGGGCTTAATGTTAACAATATTATGACATACCTGACATCTTCCACCTGAGGGGTGGTATGGGGGGCTCCCCCACCCCGGAAATTGAAATTCCTAAAGTAGCCCTCGAGTGGGCCAGCCCTATACAAAATCATTCTCTGATATAAACTGAGTTTCCTGTGAAAATTGCAGCCAGATTGACCAACTTTAAGGGGTGTTTTGGGCTGGTCTGGCATTTAACCTTACCCTCGCCAACTACACTCCCTGAACCTGCACTTTGGGCTAGATATGAATTTCTGAATGAACACACTACTAAAATTCATTTCAGGGGCGACTCCTGTGTGAATCAATGTGGTTTTCAACCTTGAATCTACCTTAATTGAGAATATATCAGCATTTCCTGATACAGCCATCTGGGGCTGTATTTTCGCCTTCCTGGATCACATATGACACATGTGACACCACTGGGATACCAGATGTAATCCTAAAACCTATGCAGTCAGATTTAGTATGTGGCAAGTGATTTTTAGGCCAAATTTCAGACTTATAGACCAATATTTGGTACTGGTTTGGGCTGAATTACATCTATTTTTGGCTATATTTAGAACAATATTTTGGTGGAATAATTTCTGATTAGACATGTAATGCTCCAAATGTGCCTAAAATATCCTCATTAATTATTAGAATATGCAGGAAATTAAATTTGGGCTTAATGTTAACAATATTATGACATACCTGACATCTTCCACCTGAGGGGTGGTATGGGGGGCTCCCCCACCCCGGAAATTGAAATTCCTAAAGTAGCCCTCGAGTGGGCCAGCCCTATACAAAATCATTCTCTGATATAAACTGAGTTTCCTGTGAAAATTGCAGCCAGATTGACCAACTTTAAGGGGTGTTTTGGGCTGGTCTGGCATTTAACCTTACCCTCGCCAACTACACTCCCTGAACCTGCACTTTGGGCTAGATATGAATTTCTGAATGAACACACTACTAAAATTCATTTCAGGGGCGACTCCTGTGTGAATCAATGTGGTTTTCAACCTTGAATCTACCTTAATTGAGAATATATCAGCATTTCCTGATACAGCCATCTGGGGCTGTATTTTCGCCTTCCTGGATCACATATGACACATGTGACACCACTGGGATACCAGATGTAATCCTAAAACCTATGCAGTCAGATTTAGTATGTGGCAAGTGATTTTTAGGCCAAATTTCAGACTTATAGACCAATATTTGGTACTGGTTTGGGCTGAATTACATCTATTTTTGGCTATATTTAGAACAATATTTTGGTGGAATAATTTCTGATTAGACATGTAATGCTCCAAATGTGCCTAAAATATCCTCATTAATTATTAGAATATGCAGGAAATTAAATTTGGGCTTAATGTTAACAATATTATGACATACCTGACATCTTCCACCTGAGGGGTGGTATGGGGGGCTCCCCCACCCCGGAAATTGAAATTCCTAAAGTAGCCCTCGAGTGGGCCAGCCCTATACAAAATCATTCTCTGATATAAACTGAGTTTCCTGTGAAAATTGCAGCCAGATTGACCAACTTTAAGGGGTGTTTTGGGCTGGTCTGGCATTTAACCTTACCCTCGCCAACTACACTCCCTGAACCTGCACTTTGGGCTAGATATGAATTTCTGAATGAACACACTACTAAAATTCATTTCAGGGGCGACTCCTGTGTGAATCAATGTGGTTTTCAACCTTGAATCTACCTTAATTGAGAATATATCAGCATTTCCTGATACAGCCATCTGGGGCTGTATTTTCGCCTTCCTGGATCACATATGACACATGTGACACCACTGGGATACCAGATGTAATCCTAAAACCTATGCAGTCAGATTTAGTATGTGGCAAGTGATTTTTAGGCCAAATTTCAGACTTATAGACCAATATTTGGTACTGGTTTGGGCTGAATTACATCTATTTTTGGCTATATTTAGAACAATATTTTGGTGGAATAATTTCTGATTAGACATGTAATGCTCCAAATGTGCCTAAAATATCCTCATTAATTATTAGAATATGCAGGAAATTAAATTTGGGCTTAATGTTAACAATATTATGACATACCTGACATCTTCCACCTGAGGGGTGGTATGGGGGGCTCCCCCACCCCGGAAATTGAAATTCCTAAAGTAGCCCTCGAGTGGGCCAGCCCTATACAAAATCATTCTCTGATATAAACTGAGTTTCCTGTGAAAATTGCAGCCAGATTGACCAACTTTAAGGGGTGTTTTGGGCTGGTCTGGCATTTAACCTTACCCTCGCCAACTACACTCCCTGAACCTGCACTTTGGGCTAGATATGAATTTCTGAATGAACACACTACTAAAATTCATTTCAGGGGCGACTCCTGTGTGAATCAATGTGGTTTTCAACCTTGAATCTACCTTAATTGAGAATATATCAGCATTTCCTGATACAGCCATCTGGGGCTGTATTTTCGCCTTCCTGGATCACATATGACACATGTGACACCACTGGGATACCAGATGTAATCCTAAAACCTATGCAGTCAGATTTAGTATGTGGCAAGTGATTTTTAGGCCAAATTTCAGACTTATAGACCAATATTTGGTACTGGTTTGGGCTGAATTACATCTATTTTTGGCTATATTTAGAACAATATTTTGGTGGAATAATTTCTGATTAGACATGTAATGCTCCAAATGTGCCTAAAATATCCTCATTAATTATTAGAATATGCAGGAAATTAAATTTGGGCTTAATGTTAACAATATTATGACATACCTGACATCTTCCACCTGAGGGGTGGTATGGGGGGCTCCCCCACCCCGGAAATTGAAATTCCTAAAGTAGCCCTCGAGTGGGCCAGCCCTATACAAAATCATTCTCTGATATAAACTGAGTTTCCTGTGAAAATTGCAGCCAGATTGACCAACTTTAAGGGGTGTTTTGGGCTGGTCTGGCATTTAACCTTACCCTCGCCAACTACACTCCCTGAACCTGCACTTTGGGCTAGATATGAATTTCTGAATGAACACACTACTAAAATTCATTTCAGGGGCGACTCCTGTGTGAATCAATGTGGTTTTCAACCTTGAATCTACCTTAATTGAGAATATATCAGCATTTCCTGATACAGCCATCTGGGGCTGTATTTTCGCCTTCCTGGATCACATATGACACATGTGACACCACTGGGATACCAGATGTAATCCTAAAACCTATGCAGTCAGATTTAGTATGTGGCAAGTGATTTTTAGGCCAAATTTCAGACTTATAGACCAATATTTGGTACTGGTTTGGGCTGAATTACATCTATTTTTGGCTATATTTAGAACAATATTTTGGTGGAATAATTTCTGATTAGACATGTAATGCTCCAAATGTGCCTAAAATATCCTCATTAATTATTAGAATATGCAGGAAATTAAATTTGGGCTTAATGTTAACAATATTATGACATACCTGACATCTTCCACCTGAGGGGTGGTATGGGGGGCTCCCCCACCCCGGAAATTGAAATTCCTAAAGTAGCCCTCGAGTGGGCCAGCCCTATACAAAATCATTCTCTGATATAAACTGAGTTTCCTGTGAAAATTGCAGCCAGATTGACCAACTTTAAGGGGTGTTTTGGGCTGGTCTGGCATTTAACCTTACCCTCGCCAACTACACTCCCTGAACCTGCACTTTGGGCTAGATATGAATTTCTGAATGAACACACTACTAAAATTCATTTCAGGGGCGACTCCTGTGTGAATCAATGTGGTTTTCAACCTTGAATCTACCTTAATTGAGAATATATCAGCATTTCCTGATACAGCCATCTGGGGCTGTATTTTCGCCTTCCTGGATCACATATGACACATGTGACACCACTGGGATACCAGATGTAATCCTAAAACCTATGCAGTCAGATTTAGTATGTGGCAAGTGATTTTTAGGCCAAATTTCAGACTTATAGACCAATATTTGGTACTGGTTTGGGCTGAATTACATCTATTTTTGGCTATATTTAGAACAATATTTTGGTGGAATAATTTCTGATTAGACATGTAATGCTCCAAATGTGCCTAAAATATCCTCATTAATTATTAGAATATGCAGGAAATTAAATTTGGGCTTAATGTTAACAATATTATGACATACCTGACATCTTCCACCTGAGGGGTGGTATGGGGGGCTCCCCCACCCCGGAAATTGAAATTCCTAAAGTAGCCCTCGAGTGGGCCAGCCCTATACAAAATCATTCTCTGATATAAACTGAGTTTCCTGTGAAAATTGCAGCCAGATTGACCAACTTTAAGGGGTGTTTTGGGCTGATCTGGCATTTAACCTTACCCTCGCCAACTACACTCCCTGAACCCGCACTTTGGGCTAGATATGAATTTCTGAATGAACACACTACTAAAATTCATTTCAGGGGCGACTCCTGTGTGAATCAATGTGGTTTTCAACCTTGAATCTACCTTAATTGAGAATATATCAGCATTTCCTGATACAGCCATCTGGGGCTGTATTTTCGCCTTCCTGGATCACATATGACACATGTGACACCACTGGGATACCAGATGTAATCCTAAAACCTATGCAGTCAGATTTAGTATGTGGCAAGTGATTTTTAGGCCAAATTTCAGACTTACAGACCAATATTTGGTACTGGTTTGGGCTGAATTACATCTATTTTTGGCTATATTTAGAACAATATTTTGGTGGAATAATTTCTGATTAGACATGTAATGCTCCAAATGTGCCTAAAATATCCTCATTAATTATTAGAATATGCAGGAAATTAAATTTGGGCTTAATGTTAACAATATTATGACATACCTGACATCTTCCACCTGAGGGGTGGTATGGGGGGCTCCCCCACCCCGGAAATTGAAATTCCTAAAGTAGCCCTCGAGTGGGCCAGCCCTATACAAAATCATTCTCTGATATAAACTGAGTTTCCTGTGAAAATTGCAGCCAGATTGACCAACTTTAAGGGGTGTTTTGGGCTGATCTGGCATTTAACCTTACCCTCGCCAACTACACTCCCTGAACCCGCACTTTGGGCTAGATATGAATTTCTGAATGAACACACTACTAAAATTCATTTCAGGGGCGACTCCTGTGTGAATCAATGTGGTTTTCAACCTTGAATCTACCTTAATTGAGAATATATCAGCATTTCCTGATACAGCCATCTGGGGCTGTATTTTCGCCTTCCTGGATCACATATGACACATGTGACACCACTGGGATACCAGATGTAATCCTAAAACCTATGCAGTCAGATTTAGTATGTGGCAAGTGATTTTTAGGCCAAATTTCAGACTTACAGACCAATATTTGGTACTGGTTTGGGCTGAATTACATCTATTTTTGGCTATATTTAGAACAATATTTTGGTGGAATAATTTCTGATTAGACATGTAATGCTCCAAATGTGCCTAAAATATCCTCATTAATTATTAGAATATGCAGGAAATTAAATTTGGGCTTAATGTTAACAATATTATGACATACCTGACATCTTCCACCTGAGGGGTGGTATGGGGGGCTCCCCCGCCCCGGAAATTGAAATTCCTAAAGTAGCCCTCGAGTGGGCCAGCCCTATACAAAATCATTCTCTGATATAAACTGAGTTTCCTGTGAAAATTGCAGCCAGATTGACCAACTTTAAGGGGTGTTTTGGGCTGGTCTGGCATTTAACCTTACCCTCGCCAACTACACTCCCTGAACCTGCACTTTGGGCTAGATATGCATTTCTGAATGAACACACTACTAAAATTCATTTCAGGGGCGACTCCTGTGTGAATCAATGTGGTTTTCAACCTTGAATCTACCTTAATTGAGAATATATCAGCATTTCCTGATACAGCCATCTGGGGCTGTATTTTCGCCTTCCTGGATCACATATGACACATGTGACACCACTGGGATACCAGATGTAATCCTAAAACCTATGCAGTCAGATTTAGTATGTGGCAAGTGATTTTTAGGCCAAATTTCAGACTTATAGACCAATATTTGGTACTGGTTTGGGCTGAATTACATCTATTTTTGGCTATATTTAGAACAATATTTTGGTGGAATAATTTCTGATTAGACATGTAATGCTCCAAATGTGCCTAAAATATCCTCATTAATTATTAGAATATGCAGGAAATTAAATTTGGGCTTAATGTTAACAATATTATGACATACCTGACATCTTCCACCTGAGGGGTGGTATGGGGGGCTCCCCCACCCCGGAAATTGAAATTCCTAAAGTAGCCCTCGAGTGGGCCAGCCCTATACAAAATCATTCTCTGATATAAACTGAGTTTCCTGTGAAAATTGCAGCCAGATTGACCAACTTTAAGGGGTGTTTTGGGCTGGTCTGGCATTTAACCTTACCCTCGCCAACTACACTCCCTGAACCTGCACTTTGGGCTAGATATGAATTTCTGAATGAACACACTACTAAAATTCATTTCAGGGGCGACTCCTGTGTGAATCAATGTGGTTTTCAACCTTGAATCTACCTTAATTGAGAATATATCAGCATTTCCTGATACAGCCATCTGGGGCTGTATTTTCGCCTTCCTGGATCACATATGACACATGTGACACCACTGGGATACCAGATGTAATCCTAAAACCTATGCAGTCAGATTTAGTATGTGGCAAGTGATTTTTAGGCCAAATTTCAGACTTATAGACCAATATTTGGTACTGGTTTGGGCTGAATTACATCTATTTTTGGCTATATTTAGAACAATATTTTGGTGGAATAATTTCTGATTAGACATGTAATGCTCCAAATGTGCCTAAAATATCCTCATTAATTATTAGAATATGCAGGAAATTAAATTTGGGCTTAATGTTAACAATATTATGACATACCTGACATCTTCCACCTGAGGGGTGGTATGGGGGGCTCCCCCACCCCGGAAATTGAAATTCCTAAAGTAGCCCTCGAGTGGGCCAGCCCTATACAAAATCATTCTCTGATATAAACTGAGTTTCCTGTGAAAATTGCAGCCAGATTGACCAACTTTAAGGGGTGTTTTGGGCTGGTCTGGCATTTAACCTTACCCTCGCCAACTACACTCCCTGAACCTGCACTTTGGGCTAGATATGAATTTCTGAATGAACACACTACTAAAATTCATTTCAGGGGCGACTCCTGTGTGAATCAATGTGGTTTTCAACCTTGAATCTACCTTAATTGAGAATATATCAGCATTTCCTGATACAGCCATCTGGGGCTGTATTTTCGCCTTCCTGGATCACATATGACACATGTGACACCACTGGGATACCAGATGTAATCCTAAAACCTATGCAGTCAGATTTAGTATGTGGCAAGTGATTTTTAGGCCAAATTTCAGACTTATAGACCAATATTTGGTACTGGTTTGGGCTGAATTACATCTATTTTTGGCTATATTTAGAACAATATTTTGGTGGAATAATTTCTGATTAGACATGTAATGCTCCAAATGTGCCTAAAATATCCTCATTAATTATTAGAATATGCAGGAAATTAAATTTGGGCTTAATGTTAACAATATTATGACATACCTGACATCTTCCACCTGAGGGGTGGTATGGGGGGCTCCCCCACCCCGGAAATTGAAATTCCTAAAGTAGCCCTCGAGTGGGCCAGCCCTATACAAAATCATTCTCTGATATAAACTGAGTTTCCTGTGAAAATTGCAGCCAGATTGACCAACTTTAAGGGGTGTTTTGGGCTGATCTGGCATTTAACCTTACCCTCGCCAACTACACTCCCTGAACCCGCACTTTGGGCTAGATATGAATTTCTGAATGAACACACTACTAAAATTCATTTCAGGGGCGACTCCTGTGTGAATCAATGTGGTTTTCAACCTTGAATCTACCTTAATTGAGAATATATCAGCATTTCCTGATACAGCCATCTGGGGCTGTATTTTCGCCTTCCTGGATCACATATGACACATGTGACACCACTGGGATACCAGATGTAATCCTAAAACCTATGCAGTCAGATTTAGTATGTGGCAAGTGATTTTTAGGCCAAATTTCAGACTTACAGACCAATATTTGGTACTGGTTTGGGCTGAATTACATCTATTTTTGGCTATATTTAGAACAATATTTTGGTGGAATAATTTCTGATTAGACATGTAATGCTCCAAATGTGCCTAAAATATCCTCATTAATTATTAGAATATGCAGGAAATTAAATTTGGGCTTAATGTTAACAATATTATGACATACCTGACATCTTCCACCTGAGGGGTGGTATGGGGGGCTCCCCCGCCCCGGAAATTGAAATTCCTAAAGTAGCCCTCGAGTGGGCCAGCCCTATACAAAATCATTCTCTGATATAAACTGAGTTTCCTGTGAAAATTGCAGCCAGATTGACCAACTTTAAGGGGTGTTTTGGGCTGGTCTGGCATTTAACCTTACCCTCGCCAACTACACTCCCTGAACCTGCACTTTGGGCTAGATATGAATTTCTGAATGAACACACTACTAAAATTCATTTCAGGGGCGACTCCTGTGTGAATCAATGTGGTTTTCAACCTTGAATCTACCTTAATTGAGAATATATCAGCATTTCCTGATACAGCCATCTGGGGCTGTATTTCCCCTTCCTGGATCACATATGACACATGTGACACCACTGGGATACCAGATGTAATCCTAAAACCTATGCAGTCAGATTTAGTATGTGGCAAGTGATTTTTAGGCCAAATTTCAGACTTATAGACCAATATTTGGTACTGGTTTGGGCTGAATTACATCTATTTTTGGCTATATTTAGAACAATATTTTGGTGGAATAATTTCTGATTAGACATGTAATGCTCCAAATGTGCCTAAAATATCCTCATTAATTATTAGAATATGCAGGAAATTAAATTTGGGCTTAATGTTAACAATATTATGACATACCTGACATCTTCCACCTGAGGGGTGGTATGGGGGGCTCCCCCACCCCGGAAATTGAAATTCCTAAAGTAGCCCTCGAGTGGGCCAGCCCTATACAAAATCATTCTCTGATATAAACTGAGTTTCCTGTGAAAATTGCAGCCAGATTGACCAACTTTAAGGGGTGTTTTGGGCTGGTCTGGCATTTAACCTTACCCTCCCCAACTACAGTCCCTGAACCTGCACTTTGGGCTAGATATGAATTTCTGAATGAACACACTACTAAAATTCATTTCAGGGGCGACTCCTGTGTGAATCAATGTGGTTTTCAACCTTGAATCTACCTTAATTGAGAATATATCAGCATTTCCTGATACAGCCATCTGGGGCTGTATTTTCGCCTTCCTGGATCACATATGACACATGTGACACCACTGGGATACCAGATGTAATCCTAAAACCTATGCAGTCAGATTTAGTATGTGGCAAGTGATTTTTAGGCCAAATTTCAGACTTACAGACCAATATTTGGTACTGGTTTGGGCTGAATTACATCTATTTTTGGCTATATTTAGAACAATATTTTGGTGGAATAATTTCTGATTAGACATGTAATGCTCCAAATGTGCCTAAAATATCCTCATTAATTATTAGAATATGCAGGAAATTAAATTTGGGCTTAATGTTAACAATATTATGACATACCTGACATCTTCCACCTGAGGGGTGGTATGGGGGGCTCCCCCACCCCGGAAATTGAAATTCCTAAAGTAGCCCTCGAGTGGGCCAGCCCTATACAAAATCATTCTCTGATATAAACTGAGTTTTCTGTGAAAATTGCAGCCAGATTGACCAACTTTAAGGGGTGTTTTGGGCTGGTCTGGCATTTAACCTTACCCTCGCCAACTACACTCCCTGAACCTGCACTTTGGGCTAGATATGAATTTCTGAATGAACACACTACTAAAATTCATTTTAGGTGCGACTCCTGTGTGAATCAATGTGGTTTTCAACCTTGAATCTACCTTAATTGAGAATATATCAGCATTTCCTGATACAGCCATCTGGGGCTGTATTTTCGCCTTCCTGGATCACATATGACACATGTGACACCACTGGGATACCAGATGTAATCCTAAAACCTATGCAGTCAGATTTAGTATGTGGCAAGTGATTTCTAGGCCAAATTTCAGACTTATAGACCAATATTTGGTACTGGTTTGGGCTGAATTACATCTATTTTTGGCTATATTTAGAACAATATTTTGGTGGAATAATTTCTGATTAGACATGTAATGCTCCAAATGTGCCTAAAATATCCTCATTAATTATTAGAATATGCAGGAAATTAAATTTGGGCTTAATGTTAACAATATTATGACATACCTGACATCTTCCACCTGAGGGGTGGTATGGGGGGCTCCCCCACCCCGGAAATTGAAATTCCTAAAGTAGCCCTCGAGTGGGCCAGCCCTATACAAAATCATTCTCTGATATAAACTGAGTTTCCTGTGAAAATTGCAGCCAGATTGACCAACTTTAAGGGGTGTTTTGGGCTGGTCTGGCATTTAACCTTACCCTCGCCAACTACACTCCCTGAACCTGCACTTTGGGCTAGATATGAATTTCTGAATGAACACACTACTAAAATTCATTTCAGGGGCGACTCCTGTGTGAATCAATGTGGTTTTCAACCTTGAATCTACCTTAATTGAGAATATATCAGCATTTCCTGATACAGCCATCTGGGGCTGTATTTTCGCCTTCCTGGATCACATATGACACATGTGACACCACTGGGATACCAGATGTAATCCTAAAACCTATGCAGTCAGATTTAGTATGTGGCAAGTGATTTTTAGGCCAAATTTCAGACTTATAGACCAATATTTGGTACTGGTTTGGGCTGAATTACATCTATTTTTGGCTATATTTAGAACAATATTTTGGTGGAATAATTTCTGATTAGACATGTAATGCTCCAAATGTGCCTAAAATATCCTCATTAATTATTAGAATATGCAGGAAATTAAATTTGGGCTTAATGTTAACAATATTATGACATACCTGACATCTTCCACCTGAGGGGTGGTATGGGGGGCTCCCCCACCCCGGAAATTGAAATTCCTAAAGTAGCCCTCGAGTGGGCCAGCCCTATACAAAATCATTCTCTGATATAAACTGAGTTTTCTGTGAAAATTGCAGCCAGATTGCAGCCAGATTGACCAACTTTAAGGGGTGTTTTGGGCTGATCTGGCATTTAACCTTACCCTCGCCAACTACACTCCTTGAACCTGCACTTTGGGCTAGATATGAATTTCTGAATGAACACACTACTAAAATTCATTTCAGGGGCGACTCCTGTGTGAATCAATGTGGTTTTCAACCTTGAATCTACCTTAATTGAGAATATATCAGCATTTCCTGATACAGCCATCTGGGGCTGTATTTTCGCCTTCCTGGATCACATATGACACATGTGACACCACTGGGATACCAGATGTAATCCTAAAACCTATGCAGTCAGATTTAGTATGTGGCAAGTGATTTTTAGGCCAAATTTCAGACTTATAGACCAATATTTGGTACTGGTTTGGGCTGAATTACATCTATTTTTGGCTATATTTAGAACAATATTTTGGTGGAATAATTTCTGATTAGACATGTAATGTTCCAAATGGGCGTAAAATATCCTCATTAATTATTAAAATATGCATGAAATTTAATTTGGGCTTCAGGTTGACAATATTATAATATACTTGACATCTTCCACCTGAGGGGTGACATGGGCCCCTCCCCATCCCGGAAATTGAACTTCCTAAAGTAGCCCTCGGGTGGGCCAGCCCTATACAAAATCATTCTCTGATATAAACTGAGTTTTCTGTGAAAATTTCAGCCAGATTGACCAACTTTAAGGGCTGTTTTGGCCTGATTTGGCATTTTATGTATCCCTCGCCAACTACACTCCCTAAACCTGCACTTTGGGCTAGATATGAATTTCTAAATGAACACACTACTAAAATTCATTTCAGGGGCGACTACTCTGTGAATCAATATGGTTTTTAACCTTGAATCTACCTTAATTGAGAATATATCAGCATTTCCTGATACAGCCATCTGAGGCTGTATTTTCGCCTTCCTGGATCACATAGGACACATGTGACACCACTGCTATACCAGATGTAATCCCAAAACCTATGCAGTCAGATTTAGTATGTGGCAAGTGATTTTTAGGCCAAATTTCAGACTTATAGACCAACATTTGGTACTGGTTTGGGCTGAATTACATCTATTTTTGGCTATATTTAGAACAATATTTTGGTGGAATAATTTCTGATTAGACATGTAATGTTCCAAATGGGCCTAAAATATCCTCATTAATTATTAAAATATGCATGAAATTAAATTTGGGCTTCAGGTTGACAATATTATAATATACTTGACATCTTCCACCTGAGGGGTGACATGGGCCCCTCCCCACCCCGGAAATTGAACTTCCTAAAGTAGCCCTCGGGTGGGCCAGCCCTATACAAAATCATTCTCTGATATTAACTGAGTTTTCTGTGAAAATTTCAGCCAGATTGACCAACTTTAAGGGCTGTTTTGGCCTGATTTGGCATTTTATGTATCCCTCGCCAACTACACTCTCTAAACCTGCACTTTGGGCTAGATATGAATTTCTAAATGAACACACTACTAAAATTCATTTCAGGGGCGACTACTCTGTGAATCAATATGGTTTTTAACCTTGAATCTACCTTAATTGAGAATATATCAGCATTTCCTGATACAGCCATCTGAGGCTGTATTTTCGCCTTCCTGGATCACATAGGACACATGTGACACCACTGCTATACCAGATGTAATCCCAAAACCTATGCAGTCAGATTTAGTATGTGGCAAGTGATTTTTAGGCCAAATTTCAGACTTATAGACCAACATTTGGTACTGGTTTGGGCTGAATTACATCTATTTTTGGCTATATTTAGAACAATATTTTGGTGGAATAATTTCTGATTAGACATGTAATGTTCCAAATGGGCCTAAAATATCCTCATTAATTATTAAAATATGCATGAAATTAAATTTGGGCTTCAGGTTGACAATATTATAATATACTTGACATCTTCCACCTGAGGGGTGACATGGGCCCCTCCCCACCCCGGAAATTGAACTTCCTAAAGTAGTCCTCGGGTGGGCCAGCCATATACAAAATCATTCTCTGATATAAACTGAGTTTTCTGTGAAAATTTCAGCCAGATTGACCAACTTTAAGGGCTGTTTTGGCCTGATTTGGCATTTTATGTATCCCTCGCCAACTACACTCCCTGAACCTGCACTTTGGGCTAGATATGAATTTATGAATGAACACACTACTAAACTTCATTTCAGGGGCGACTACTGTGTGAATCAATATGGTTTTTAACCTTGAATCTACCTTAATTGAGAATATATCAGCATTTCCTGATACAGCCATCTGAGGCTGTATTTTCGCCTTCCTGGATCACATATGACACATATGACACCATTGGTATACCAGATGTAATCCTAAAACCTATGCAGTCAGATTTAGTATGTGGCAAGTGATTTTTAGACCAAATTTCAGACTTATAGACCAACATTTGGTACTGGTTTGGGCTGAATTACATCTATTTTTGGCTATATTTAGAACAATATTTTGGTGGAATAATTTCTGATTAGACATGTAATGTTCCAAATGGGCCTAAAATATCCTCATTAATTATTAAAATATGCATGAAATTAAATTTGGGCTTCAGGTTGACAATATTATAATATACTTGACATCTTCCACCTGAGGGGTGACATGGGCCCCTCCCCACCCCGGAAATTGAACTTCCTAAAAGTAGTATAGGGGGTAGTATAGTCACACAAATAGTCACACAATCTACGTGGTCCCTGTGTGGGGTTGTATAGATTTTTGTGACCAGCAGTCACGGCTCATCTGTGTGAGGAGGGGGGATATGGGGGAGTTGGGGGGGTTTACTTAATGCAGGGTGTGTTAATTATCTGTGAATATGAGGTTGAAATGAAATACATTTATTGGAAGGAAGTACATAAAATATTCATAGCATCACCAACAACTACACAACATTTAAAGCAACATAAAGGCAAATAAAATCATGCAAACAGCTAAAGTAAAATAAAACCAGCAAACATCCAAGGACCTTTAAAAACTAGTAAACAACTTTGGGATATTTAAGCATCTACATATTTATAGCAACAAATAAGGGACATTTAAAACAACAAATTATCATAAATATGAAACATCCAAAAAAGTTAAGACATTTAATCCCATACAAATTTGTAAGGATATTTAAAAACGAAATAGTCATGAAAGGTAAAATGATTATATAGTCCATTAACCGCTAAATGACTATAGTGTTTGCTACTTTTCATATTTTCAAAAATAAAAGCATCATAAAAATTCCTGGATTTCCATTGGGGTGACTATAATTCCAGCAATCCGATTGGCGTGACTATAAATCAGCGTCAGGGGTCATTTAAACATCTACAAATTAAAGCTAACCAAAAAAGTACACACAAGTAATGGTCAAGCTTTTTTCCCACAATTTTTCCCCAGTTAAAGGGACCCAGTTTCACATTGGCACAGCAGCCTTTCATTAGACGCAACATATAATTCAAACCCAATCCCTTTAATTTAAACCAACCCCTGTACATTATTACCTTTATTTTTAAGTAATTACCTTATTTTAAAGTTTTCTCGGCGACTGTTATTCAATAGTACTGGAATAAGTAAGAATCCCTCTAATATACCAAAGTCCCAAAAATTTAAATATCATATACTAGAGTCCAATGGAAAGGCTATTATCCCCTATCATTTGAAAAGCATGTGACTATTCTCACAGATGGTCATTCCACAATACAAAATGGGTTTAATGATCTGGAAAAAAGTGTGGGGTAATAAATGTATAATTTTCAAATGCTCATAACTTTTTGAGGAATAGTCCGATTTTAAAAATTCAAAAAGGACCTCGATCCATATCTCCAGACAAAAATTTTGATACCTAATAGTATAACCCCGAATAATAAATGCACAATATTTCGAAATCCAGCACATTAAAAAAAAGTCCCATTGTAAAAGCCTATTATCACCTATTGACAATGCCATTCGCACAGCTGGTGTCTTTAATCATTAAAAAGGTCTTTTTAAGGAATTATAATGTAGAATTTTCAAATACTCATAACTTTTTGAGGAATAGTCCGATTTTAAAAATTAAAAAAGCGTCTTAATCAGTGAGTCCAGACGAACGTGTTGATATGAAATACGCTCCTGTTAAACCATTGATAAAAATTTGAAAAAAATATTCATTAATTATGTTAAGAGACACATAATTTGCATTTTTCAAATGGCCCCAACTCTGCGAGGGATAGTCGGATTTTAAAAATTCGAAAAGCATCTTAATCAGTGAGTCCCGGCGAATGTTTTGATATCAAACTTAACCTTATATGGGAAATAACGGGAAATTTTAACTATACCAAAGCGTTCATTATGATATAACACAATGTGCGCACATTTAACGCATGTGACCCTCACAATCCGCATATGTAACACATGTAACACAATGTGCACCGCACATGTAACACAATGTGCGCACATGTGACCCTCACAAACCACACATGTAACACAATGTGCACTGCACATGTAACACAATGTGCACCGCACATGTAACACAATGTGCGCACATTTAACGCGTGTGACCCTCACAATCCGCATATGTAACACATGTAACACAATGTGCACCGCACATGTAACACAATGTGCGCACATGTAACACAATGTGCGCACATGTGACCCTCACAAACCGCACATGTAACACAATGTGCACCGCACATGTAACACAATGTGCGCACATGTTGTAACACAATGTACACCGCACAAACTGCACGTGTAACACAATGTGCGCACATGTAATGCACGTAACACAATCTGCACCGCACACGTAACATAATGTGCACCGCACATGAGGCTCATCAAACGTAATCCATCTCAGGGTTTCCTGGTCCCCCCTTCTTTTTGACAATCGGAAGGTATTATTTGCTCAAAGACGAGGGTATCGCCTCGGGACCCCAACCGAGGCTCATTGTTGCCAGGATTCTACGACTTTACCATCTTTTAAGACTCTCACGTTTATTAGGTTGTTACCGAATCTGGCTTGACCGTACTGTAATCCAGCCATCGCACACTCTTTGCAACCGCGTATTTCTTCTTGCTGGGTAATTTTTCCAAGTATTCTATCGTATACGTATACTTTGCGATACTAGGGTGATATCTGACATGCTCCATCTGTTTTTTTTTATTTTGTTTTTATTTTTTTAATTTTTAAAATTTTTTTATATTTTTTATTCATTAAAAATTCGGATGTTCGATAAAATCGATGCAGTAACTGCCTTATTGTACTCCATCACGAAAATATATCCATTCGCACCATCCTTCGACCTCTTGTAGACTTTTTAACTCTCCTGACTGATGTATTTTTACTCCCAGACTTTTTAGTTACATAGTTATTACCGGTCTTCTTTTTCTTCACCATTTTTCTTATACTTTTCTTCTTTTTTTCCGTCGGTTTTCCTATTCCTTTTTTCTGAGCCTGTTTTTCCATGGCTCTCTTCCTTTTGACCAACATTTCAGCCATTTCAGTTTGCTGTTGCACCGGGCTGATTAATTTAAACGGATGGTAACCACATGGTATCCACATATTTTTTCCTTACATACAAGATACACTCTATATGGCTCAGTTAGTAAGGTTTAAAGTTTTTGATCGAGAATATTCAATCTTATACTACGCACCTCGGATTTGTTTGTTTCTACGGTCTTTTATAAACTTTTCAAATATTTTTGAGCCACCTAGCCACTTGCTTTCGTTAAGGTACAAAAGTTAAGGCTATGGTTTGGCTAAGGCCTTTTACAAATCCGGGTATTTAGGTCAAATACATTGTTTGTTGGGTAATAAATTTATCTAAAAATCCTATGCATCGAGTGGGCAAATTTATAAAAGATGGCAGTTACATTTAGATGAAGACGTTTTATTCCTAGACACTGAAGAGTCACCATGAATAAAACATGCGAAAAGTGCTCAAAGGGTTTTGCTACACCTTATTCATTCAGGAGACATATGTTTACACAGCACAAAAGGGGTGCAATGTCGGGTTGGAATGAGAAAAGAATTGTAAATCCATCGTTGGCTGATCTTGCACACGCAATGCCAAATGTTACACGCGTCTCAAATATAAACCCTAATGTGGCACACATAGCACCCGATGTCACACACGTGCCCATTGTAACACCCGAGACACCGCAAGAAAAGTTTTTATCATCCGAAGCATTACACGGATTGAGACAAATTTATCTTCCGCGTTTGAAAGTATCGTCAAAACAGGAGAATGCCTTTGTGTTTAGGCACCCATTTACAATGTTATTGGCAGGACCGACCTCTTGCGGAAAAACAACCTGGATGAAACATTTACTGCAACAGGCTGAATCAATGATAACACCTCCTCCTGAAAAGATCTTATGGTTTTACAAAAGATGGCAGCCTGCTTACACTGATTTACAAGACACTGTTCCTCATATAGAATTCGTGCAGGGTATCGAACAGCGGACTCCCGATGGTCAGCCTACCTTGTACATTTACGATGACCTTATGAACGATACCACAATAAATGTAGACGTATGCGAAATGTATACCGAAGGCTCTCACCATTGTAACTTGAGCGTCATTTGCTTGCTACAAAATTTGTACCACCATGGCAAAGAAAACAGAACCATAAACTTAAATACGCAATATATTGTACTTTTTAAAAATCCGCGCGACCAGCAACAGGTGGCGCATTTGGCAAGGCAGATGTACCCGAATAATTCTCAGTCGTTTTTAGATGCATTTCATTATGCTACCAAGGAGCCCTACGGCTATTTACTAGTCGACCTCAAACAAGATACAGCCGATGAAGACAGGCTTAGGACTAATATTATAAAAGGGGTTGGAAAGCGTAAGATGCATCACTTAACATCTGACAGTCAGCAGGGAAACAGTGTGAAAAAGAGAGTTGAAGATATATATAAAATGGATAAAAGCCAATGGTCTTGCATCGATTGCGGTATTATTTTTGCATCTACAATGGACCTACAGAAACACGTTAAAAGAGGGTGTCCCGAAAATGATGAGCCCCCTATGAAAAGACTGTGCGATGAAAATACAGATGAACCCGATGAATCTGGATGGGATAACATAGTGCAAAGAGTGTATAGAAAGTACGATGACCAATACTCCGAAAAGGTTGAATCCTACGAGAAAGAGGGTTATTCCGAAGTAGAATCGAGACAAAAGGCCACAGAAGACTTATTTTGGAAGTATAGAAAGGGTATTATGAAAAGTTATGCCGATATTTTGACAACTGTGCATCATTTGAAAAGGAGTACGATACACCAGGAAGTGATGGAAGAGATCCAGACCTTAATGAATGAAAAACATTACAGATTCGTCCAGGCTTTGAAAATAGTTCTTCGTCGAAACTCATCTTTGTTCGATGAACTTATTGACAGCGAAGAAGAAAACGATGATGATAGTACAGATGATGAATCCGATTCGCATACAGAGGAAGAAAGCTCTGAAACGGATGGGGAATCCGATCAGCATGCACAGGATGACAGCTATGAAACGGATGGGGAATCCAATCCGCATGCACAGGATGAAAGCTCTGTAGAAAGTTACAAGACCCCTTACAATTAGACAGTTCCTGCGTCGATTTTATCGAACATCCGAATTTTTAATGAATAAAAAATATAAAAAAATTTTAAAAATCAAATAAATAAAAACAAAATAATGGAGCATGTAAGAAATAACCCCAGTATCGCAAAGTATACTTATAGGATCGAATACTTGGAAAAACTGCCGAGCAAGAAGAACTACGCAAATACCAGAGTACCCCATGGCGGCTTTACAATACGGGGAACCCAGATTCGGTAACAACCTAATAAACGTGAGAGTCTTAAAAGACGGTAAAGTCATAGAATCCTGGCAACAATGAGCCTCGGTTGGGGTCCCGAGGCGATACCCTCGTCTTTGAGCGAATAATACCTTCCGATTGTCAAAAAGAAGGGGGGACCAGGGACCAGCCTCATGTGCGGTGCACATTATGTTACGTGTGCGGTGCAGATTGTGTTACATGCATTACATGTGCGCACATTGTGTTACACGTGCAGTTTGTGCGGTGTACATTGTGTTACAACATGTGCGCACATTGCGTTACATGTGCGGTGCACATTGTGTTACATGTGCGGTTTGTGAGGGTCACATGTGCGCACATTGTGTTACATGTGCAGTTTGTGAGGGTCACATGTGCGCACATTGTGTTACATGTGCGGTGCACATTGTGTTACATGTGCGGTTTGTGAGGGTCACATGTGCGCACATTGTGTTACATGTGCAGTTTGTGAGGGTCACATGTGCGCACATTGTGTTACATGTGCGCACATTGTGTTACATGTGCGGTGCACATTGTGTTACATGTGTTACATATGCGGATTGTGAGGGTCACACGCGTTAAATGTGCGCACATTGTGTTACATGTGTGGTGCACATTGTGTTACATGTGTGGTTTGTGAGGGTCACATGTGCGCACATTGTGTTACATGTGCGGTGCACATTGTGTTACATGTGTTACATATGCGGATTGTGAGGGTCACATGCATTAAATGTGCGCACATTGTGTTATATCATAATGAACGCTTTGGTATAGTTAAACTTTCCTGTTATTTCTCATATTAGGTTAAGTTTGATATCAAAACGTTCGCCGGGACTCACTGATTAAGATACTTTTCGAATTTTTAAAATCCGACTATCCCTCGCAGAGTTGGGGCCGTTTGAAAAATGCAAATTATGTGTCTCTTAACATAATTAATGAATATTTTTTTCAAATTTTTATCAATGGTTTAACAGGAGCGTGTTTCATATCAACACGTTTGTCTGGACTCACTGATTAAGACACTTTTTAAATTTTTAAAATCGGACTATTCCTCAAAAAGTTATGAGTATTTGAAAATTCTACATTATAATTCCTTAAAAAGACCTTTTTAATGATTAAAGACACCAGCTGTGCGAATGGCATTGTCAATAGGTGATAATAGGCTTTTACAATGGGACTTTTTTTTAATGTGCTGGATTTCGAAATATTGTGTATTTATTATTCGGGGTTATAGTATTCGGTATCAAAATTTTCGTCTGGAGATATGGATCGAGGTCCTTTTTGAATTTTTAAAATCGGACTATTCCTCAAAAAGTTATGAGCATTTGAAAATTATACATTTATTACCCCACACTTTTTTTCCAGATCATTAAACCCATTTTGTATTGTGGAATGACCATCTGTGAGAATAGTCACATGCTTTTCAAATGATAGGGGATAATAGCCTTTCCATTGGACTCTAGTATATGATATTTAAATTTTTGGGACTTTGGTATATTAGAGGGATTCTTACTTATTCCAGTACTATTGAATAACAGTCGCCGAGAAAACTTTAAAATAAGGTAATTACTTAAAAATAAAGGTAATAATGTACAGGGGTTGGTTTAAATTAAAGGGATTGGGTTTGAATTATATGTTGCGTCTAATGAAAGGCTGCTGTGCCAATGTGAAACTGGGTCCCTTTAACTGGGGAAAAATTGTGGGAAAAAAGCTTGACCATTACTTGTGTGTACTTTTTTGGTTAGCTTTAATTTGTAGATGTTTAAATGACCCCTGACGCTGATTTATAGTCACGCCAATCGGATTGCTGGAATTATAGTCACCCCAATGGAAATCCAGGAATTTTTATGATGCTTTTATTTTTGAAAATATGAAAAGTAGCAAACACTATAGTCATTTAGCGGTTAATGGACCATATAATCATTTTACCTTTCATGACTATTTCGTTTTTAAATATCCTTACAAATTTGTATGGGATTAAATGTCTTAACTTTTTTGGATGTTTCATATTTATGATAATTTGTTGTTTTAAATGTCCCTTATTTGTTGCTATAAATATGTAGATGCTTAAATATCCCAAAGTTGTTTACTAGTTTTTAAAGGTCCTTGGATGTTTGCTGGTTTTATTTTACTTTAGCTGTTTGCATGATTTTATTTGCCTTTATGTTGCTTTAAATGTTGTGTAGTTGTTGGTGATGCTATGAATATTTTATGTACTTCCTTCCAATAAATGTATTTCATTTCAACCTCATTTTTCACAGATAATTAACACCCCTGGCATTAAGTAAACCCCCCAACTCCCCCATTTCCCCCCTCCTCACACAGATGGGCCGTGACTGCTGGTCACAAAAATCTGTACAACCCCCCAGGGGGACCACGTAGATTGTGTGACTATTTGTGTGACTATACTACCCCTTATACTACTCCTAAAGTAGCCCTCGGGTGGGCCAGCCCTATACAAAATCATTCTCTGATATAAACTGAGTTTTCTGTGAAAATTTCAGCCAGATTGACCAACTTTAAGGGCTGTTTTGGCCTGATTTGGCATTTTATGTATCCCTCGCCAACTACACTCCCTAAACCTGCACTTTGGGCTAGATATGAATTTCTAAATGAACACACTACTAAAATTCATTTCAGGGGCGACTACTCTGTGAATCAATATGGTTTTTAACCTTGAATCTACCTTAATTGAGAATATAGCAGCATTTCCTGATACAGCCATCTGAGGCTGTATTTTCGTCCTCCTTGATCACATATGACACATGTGACACCACTGTTATACCAGATGTAATCCCAAAACCTATGCAGTCAGATTTAGTATGTGGCAAGTGATTTTTAGGCCAAATTTCAGACTTATAGACCAACATTTGGTACTGGTTTGGGCTGAATTATATCTATTTTTGGCTATATTTAGAACAATATTTTGGTGGAATAATTTCTGATTAGACATGTAATGTTCCAAATGGGCCTAAACTATCCTCATTAATTATTAAAATATGCATGAAATTAAATTTGGGCTTCAGGTTGACAATATTATAACGTACTTGACATCTTCCGCCTGAGGGGTGACATGGGCCCCTCCCCACCCCGGAAATTGAGTAGCCCTCGAGTGGGCCAGCCCTATGCAAAATCATTCTGTGATATAAACTGAGTTTCCTGTGAAAATTTCAGCCAGATTGATCAACTTTAATTAAGGGCTGTTTTGGCCTGATTTGGCATTTTATGTATCCCTCGCCAACTACACTCCCTGAACCCGCACTTTGGGCTAGATATGAATTTATGAATGAACACACTACTAAACTTCATTTCAGGGGCGACTACTGTGTGAATCAATATGGTTTTTAACCTTGAATCTACCTTAATTGAGAATATATCAGCATTTCCTGATACAGCCATCTGAGGCTGTATTTTCGCCTTCCTGGATCACATATGACACATATGACACCATTGGGATACCAGATGTAATCCTGAAACCTATGCAGTCAGATTTAGTATGTGACAAGTGATTTTTAGGCCAAATTTCAGACTTATAGACCAATATTTGGTACTGGTTTGGGCTGAATTACATCTATTTTTGGCTATATTTAGAACAATATTTTGGTGGAATAATTTCTGATTAGACATGTAATGTTCCAAATGGGCCTAAAATATCCTCATTAATTATTAAAATATGCATGAAATTAAATTTGGGCTTCAGGTTGACAATATTATAATATACTTGACATCTTCCACCTGAGGGGTGACATGGGCCCCTCCCCACCCCGGAAATTGAACTTCCTAAAGTAGCCCTCGGGTGGGCCAGCCCTATACAAAATCATTCTCTGATATAAACTGAGTTTCCTGTGAAAATTTCAGCCAGATTGACCAACTTTAAGGGCTGTTTTGGCCTGATTTGGCATTTTATGTATCCCTCGCCAACTACACTCCCTGAACCTGCACTTTGGGCTAGATATGAATTCATGAATGAACACACTACTAAACTTCATTTCAGGGGCGACTACTGTGTGAATCAATATGGTTTTTAACCTTGAATCTACCTTAATTGAGAATATATCAGCATTTCCTGATACAGCCATCTGAGGCTGTATTTTCGCCTTCCTGGATCACATATGACACATATGACACCATTGGTATACCAGATGTAATCCTAAAACCTATGCAGTCAGATTTAGTATGTGGCAAGTGATTTTTAGGCCAAATTTCAGACTTATAGACCAACATTTGGTACTGGTTTGGGCTGAATTACATCTATTTTTGGCTATATTTAGAACAATATTTTGGTGGAATAATTTCTGATTAGACATGTAATGTTCCAAATGGGCCTAAAATATCCTCATTAATTATTAAAATATGCATGAAATTAAATTTGGGCTTCAGGTTGCCAATATTATAATATACTTGACATCTTCCACCTGAGGGGTGACATGGGCCCCTCCCCACCCCGGAAATTGAACTTCCTAAAGTAGCCCTCGGGTGGGCCAGCCCTATACAAAATCATTCTCTGATATAAACTGAGTTTTCTGTGAAAATTTCAGCCAGATTGACCAACTTTAAGGGCTGTTTTGGCCTGATTTGGCATTTTATGTATCCCTCGCCAACTACACTCCCTAAACCTGCACTTTGGGCTAGATATGAATTTCTAAATGAACACACTACTAAAATTCATTTCAGGGGCGACTACTCTGTGAATCAATATGGTTTTTAACCTTGAATCTACCTTAATTGAGAATACATCAGCATTTCCCGATACAGCCATCTGAGGCTGTATTTTCGCCCTCCTTGATCACATAGGAAACATGTGACACCACTGCTATACCAGATGTAATCCTAAAACCTATGCAGTCAGATTTAGTATGTGGCAAGTGATTTTTAGGCCAAATTTCAGACTTATAGACCAACATTTTGTACTGGTTTGGGCTGAATTATATCTATTTTTGTCTATATTTAGAACAATATTTTGGTGGAATAATTTCTGATTAGACATGTAATGTTCCAAATGGGCCTAAAATATCCTCATTAACTATTAAAATATGCATGAAATTAAATTTGGGCTTCAGGTTGACAATATTATAACATACTTGACATCTTCCGCCTGAGGGGTGAAATGGGCCCCTCCCCACCCCGGAAATTGAACTTCCTAAAGTAGCCCTCGAGTGGGCCAGCCCTATGCAAAATCATTCTGTGATATAAACTGAGTTTCCTGTGAAAATTTCAGCCAGATTGACCAACTTTAATTAAGGGCTGTTTTGGACTGATTTGGCATTTTATGTATCCCTCGCCAACTACACTCCCTGAACCTGCACTTTGGGCTAGATATGAATTTATGAATGAACACACTACTAAACTTCATTTCAGGGGCGACTACTGTGTGAATCAATATGGTTTTTAACCTTAAATCTACCTTAATTGAGAATATATCAGCATTTCCTGATACAGCCATCTGAGGCTGTATTTTCGCCTTCCTGGATCACATATGACACACATGACACCATTGGGATACAAGATGTAATCCTAAAACCTATGCAGTCAGATTTAGTATGTGACAAGTGATTTTTAGGCCAAATTTCAGACTTATAGACCAACATTTGGTACTGGTTTGGGCTGAATTACATCTATTTTTGGCTATATTTAGAACAATATTTTGGTGGAATAATTTCTGATTAGACATGTAATGTTCCAAATGGGCCTAAAATATCCTCATTAATTATTAAAATATGCATGAAATTAAATTTGGGCTTCAGGTTGCCAATATTATAATATACTTGACATCTTCCACCTGAGGGGTGACATGGGCCCCTCCCCACCCCGGAAATTGAACTTCCTAAAGTAGCCCTCGGGTGGGCCAGCCCTATACAAAATCATTCTCTGATATAAACTGAGTTTTCTGTGAAAATTTCAGCCAGATTGACCAACTTTAAGGGCTGTTTTGGCCTGATTTGGCATTTTATGTATCCCTCGCCAACTACACTCCCTAAACCTGCACTTTGGGCTAGATATGAATTTCTAAATGAACACACTACTAAAATTCATTTCAGGGGCGACTACTCTGTGAATCAATATGGTTTTTAACCTTGAATCTACCTTAATTGAGAATACATCAGCATTTCCCGATACAGCCATCTGAGGCTGTATTTTCGCCCTCCTTGATCACATAGGAAACATGTGACACCACTGCTATACCAGATGTAATCCTAAAACCTATGCAGTCAGATTTAGTATGTGGCAAGTGATTTTTAGGCCAAATTTCAGACTTATAGACCAACATTTTGTACTGGTTTGGGCTGAATTATATCTATTTTTGTCTATATTTAGAACAATATTTTGGTGGAATAATTTCTGATTAGACATGTAATGTTCCAAATGGGCCTAAAATATCCTCATTAACTATTAAAATATGCATGAAATTAAATTTGGGCTTCAGGTTGACAATATTATAACATACTTGACATCTTCCGCCTGAGGGGTGAAATGGGCCCCTCCCCACCCCGGAAATTGAACTTCCTAAAGTAGCCCTCGAGTGGGCCAGCCCTATGCAAAATCATTCTGTGATATAAACTGAGTTTCCTGTGAAAATTTCAGCCAGATTGACCAACTTTAATTAAGGGCTGTTTTGGACTGATTTGGCATTTTATGTATCCCTCGCCAACTACACTCCCTGAACCTGCACTTTGGGCTAGATATGAATTTATGAATGAACACACTACTAAACTTCATTTCAGGGGCGACTACTGTGTGAATCAATATGGTTTTTAACCTTAAATCTACCTTAATTGAGAATATATCAGCATTTCCTGATACAGCCATCTGAGGCTGTATTTTCGCCTTCCTGGATCACATATGACACACATGACACCATTGGGATACAAGATGTAATCCTAAAACCTATGCAGTCAGATTTAGTATGTGACAAGTGATTTTTAGGCCAAATTTCAGACTTATAGACCAACATTTGGTACTGGTTTGGGCTGAATTACATCTATTTTTGGCTATATTTAGAACAATATTTTGGTGGAATAATTTCTGATTAGACATGTAATGTTCCAAATGGGCCTAAAATATCCTCATTAATTATTAAAATATGCATGAAATTAAATTTGGGCTTCAGGTTGACAATATTATAATATACTTGACATCTTCCACCTGAGGGGTGACATGGGCCCCTCCCCACCCCGGAAATTGAAATTCCTAAAGTAGCCCTCGAGTGGGCCAGCCCTATACAAAATCATTCTCTGATATAAACTGAGTTTCCTGTGAAAATTGCAGCCAGATTGACCAACTTTAAGGGGTGTTTTGGGCTGATCTGGCATTTAACCTTACCCTCGCCAACTACACTCCCTGAACCTGCACTTTGGGCTAGATATGAATTTCTGAATGAACACACTACTAAAATTCATTTCAGGGGCGACTCCTGTGTGAATCAATGTGGTTTTCAACCTTGAATCTACCTTAATTGAGAATATATCAGCATTTCCTGATACAGCCATCTGGGGCTGTATTTTCGCCTTCCTGGATCACATATGACACATGTGACACCACTGGGATACCAGATGTAATCCTAAAACCTATGCAGTCAGATTTAGTATGTGGCAAGTGATTTTTAGGCTAAATTTCAGACTTATAGACCAATATTTGGTACTGGTTTGGGCTGAATTACATCTATTTTTGGCTATATTTAGAACAATATTTTGGTGGAATAATTTCTGATTAGACATGTAATGCTCCAAATGTGCCTAAAATATCCTCATTAATTATTAGAATATGCAGGAAATTAAATTTGGGCTTAATGTTAACAATATTATGACATACCTGACATCTTCCACCTGAGGGGTGGTATGGGGGGGCTCCCCCACCCCGGAAATTGAAATTCCTAAAGTAGCCCTCGAGTGGGCCAGCCCTATACAAAATCATTCTCTGATATAAACTGAGTTTCCTGTGAAAATTGCAGCCAGATTGACCAACTTTAAGGGGTGTTTTGGGCTGATCTGGCATTTAACCTTACCCTCGCCAACTACACTCCCTGAACCTGCACTTTGGGCTAGATATGAATTTCTGAATGAACACACTACTAAAATTCATTTCAGGGGCGACTCCTGTGTGAATCAATGTGGTTTTCAACCTTGAATCTACCTTAATTGAGAATATATCAGCATTTCCTGATACAGCCATCTGGGGCTGTATTTTCGCCTTCCTGGATCACATATGACACATGTGACACCACTGGGATACCAGATGTAATCCTAAAACCTATGCAGTCAGATTTAGTATGTGGCAAGTGATTTTTAGGCCAAATTTCAGACTTATAGACCAATATTTGGTACTGGTTTGGGCTGAATTACATCTATTTTTGGCTATATTTAGAACAATATTTTGGTGGAATAATTTCTGATTAGACATGTAATGCTCCAAATGTGCCTAAAATATCCTCATTAATTATTAGAATATGCAGGAAATTAAATTTGGGCTTAATGTTAACAATATTATGACATACCTGACATCTTCCACCTGAGGGGTGGTATGGGGGGCTCCCCCACCCCGGAAATTGAAATTCCTAAAGTAGCCCTCGAGTGGGCCAGCCCTATACAAAATCATTCTCTGATATAAACTGAGTTTCCTGTGAAAATTGCAGCCAGATTGACCAACTTTAAGGGGTGTTTTGGGCTGATCTGGCATTTAACCTTACCCTCGCCAACTACACTCCCTGAACCTGCACTTTGGGCTAGATATGAATTTCTGAATGAACACACTACTAAAATTCATTTCAGGGGCGACTCCTGTGTGAATCAATGTGGTTTTCAACCTTGAATCTACCTTAATTGAGAATATATCAGCATTTCCTGATACAGCCATCTGGGGCTGTATTTTCGCCTTCCTGGATCACATATGACACATGTGACACCACTGGGATACCAGATGTAATCCTAAAACCTATGCAGTCAGATCTAGTATGTGGCAAGTGATTTTAGGCCAAATTTCAGACTTATAGACCAATATTTGGTACTGGTTTGGGCTGAATTACATCTATTTTTGGCTATATTTAGAACAATATTTTGGTGGAATAATTTCTGATTAGACATGTAATGCTCCAAATGTGCCTAAAATATCCTCATTAATTATTAGAATATGCAGGAAATTAAATTTGGGCTTAATGTTAACAATATTATGACATACCTGACATCTTCCACCTGAGGGATGATATGGGGGGCTCCCCCACCCCGGAAATTGAAATTCCTAAAGTAGCCCTCGAGTGGGCCAGCCCTATACAAAATCATTCTCTGATATAAACTGAGTTTCCTGTGAAAATTGCAGCCAGATTGACCAACTTTAAGGGGTGTTTTGGGCTGGTCTGGCATTTATCCTTACCCTCGCCAACTACACTCCCTGAACCTGCACTTTGGGCTAGATATGAATTTCTGAATGAACACGCTACTAAAATTCATTTCAGGGGCGACTCCTGTGTGAATCAATGTGGTTTTCAACCTTGAATCTACCTTAATTGAGAATATATCAGCATTTCCTGATACAGCCATCTGGGGCTGTATTTTCGCCTTCCTGGATCACATATGACACATGTGACACCACTGGGATACCAGATGTAATCCTAAAACCTATGCAGTCAGATTTAGTATGTGGCAAGTGATTTTTAGGCCAAATTTCAGACTTATAGACCAATATTTGGTACTGGTTTGGGCTGAATTACATCTATTTTTGGCTATATTTAGAACAATATTTTGGTGGAATAATTTCTGATTAGACATGTAATGCTCCAAATGTGCCTAAAATATCCTCATTAATTATTAGAATATGCAGGAAATTAAATTTGGGCTTAATGTTAACAATATTATGACATACCTGACATCTTCCACCTGAGGGGTGGTATGTGGGGGCCCCCCACCACGGAAATTGAAATTGCTAAAGTAGCCCTCGAGTGGGCCAGCCCTATACAAAATCATTCTCTGATATAAACTGAGTTTCCTGTGAAAATTGCAGCCAGATTGACCAACTTTAAGGGGTGTTTTGGGCTGGTCTGGCATTTAACCTTACCCTCGCCAACTACACTCCCTGAACCTGCACTTTGGGCTAGATATGAATTTCTGAATGAACACACTACTAAAATTTATTTCAGGGGCGACTCCTGTGTGAATCAATGTGGTTTTCAACCTTGAATCTACCTTAATTGAGAATATATCAGCATTTCCTGATACAGCCATCTGGGGCTGTATTTTCGCCTTCCTGGATCACATATGACACATGTGACACCACTGGGATACCAGATGTAATCCTAAAACCTATGCAGTCAGATTTAGTATGTGGCAAGTGATTTTTAGGCCAAATTTCAGACTTATAGACCAATATTTGGTACTGGTTTGGGCTGAATTACATCTATTTTTGGCTATATTTAGAACAATATTTTGGTGGAATAATTTCTGATTAGACATGTAATGCTCCAAATGTGCCTAAAATATCCTCATTAATTATTAGAATATGCAGGAAATTAAATTTGGGCTTAATGTTAACAATATTATGACATACCTGACATCTTCCACCTGAGGGGTGGTATGGGGGGCTCCCCACCCCGGAAATTGAAATTCCTAAAGTAGCCCTCGAGTGGGCCAGCCCTATACAAAATCATTCTCTGATATAAACTGAGTTTCCTGTGAAAATTGCAGCCAGATTGACCAACTTTAAGGGGTGTTTTGGGCTGGTCTGGCATTTAACCTTACCCTCGCCAACTACACTCCCTGAACCTGCACTTTGGGCTAGATATGAATTTCTGAATGAACACACTACTAAAATTCATTTCAGGGGCGACTCCTGTGTGAATCAATGTGGTTTTCAACCTTGAATCTACCTTAATTGAGAATATATCAGCATTTCCTGATACAGCCATCTGGGGCTGTATTTTCGCCTTCCTGGATCACATATGACACATGTGACACCACTGGGATACCAGATGTAATCCTAAAACCTATGCAGTCAGATTTAGTATGTGGCAAGTGATTTTTAGGCTAAATTTCAGACTTATAGACCAATATTTGGTACTGGTTTGGGCTGAATTACATCTATTTTTGGCTATATTTAGAACAATATTTTGGTGGAATAATTTCCGATTAGACATGTAATGCTCCAAATGTGCCTAAAATATCCTCATTAATTATTAGAATATGCAGGAAATTAAATTTGGGCTTAATGTTAACAATATTATGACATACCTGACATCTTCCACCTGAGGGATGATATGGGGGGCTCCCCCACCCCGGAAATTGAAATTCCTAAAGTAGCCCTCGAGTGGGCCAGCCCTATACAAAATCATTCTCTGATATAAACTGAGTTTCCTGTGAAAATTGCAGCCAGATTGACCAACTTTAAGGGGTGTTTTGGGCTGGTCTGGCATTTATCCTTACCCTCGCCAACTACACTCCCTGAACCTGCACTTTGGGCTAGATATGAATTTCTGAATGAACACGCTACTAAAATTCATTTCAGGGGCGACTCCTGTGTGAATCAATGTGGTTTTCAACCTTGAATCTACCTTAATTGAGAATATATCAGCATTTCCTGATACAGCCATCTGGGGCTGTATTTTCGCCTTCCTGGATCACATATGACACATGTGACACCACTGGGATACCAGATGTAATCCTAAAACCTATGCAGTCAGATTTAGTATGTGGCAAGTGATTTTTAGGCCAAATTTCAGACTTATAGACCAATATTTGGTACTGGTTTGGGCTGAATTACATCTATTTTTGGCTATATTTAGAACAATATTTTGGTGGAATAATTTCTGATTAGACATGTAATGCTCCAAATGTGCCTAAAATATCCTCATTAATTATTAGAATATGCAGGAAATTAAATTTGGGCTTAATGTTAACAATATTATGACATACCTGACATCTTCCACCTGAGGGGTGGTATGTGGGGGCCCCCCACCACGGAAATTGAAATTCCTAAAGTAGCCCTCGAGTGGGCCAGCCCTATACAAAATCATTCTCTGATATAAACTGAGTTTCCTGTGAAAATTGCAGCCAGATTGACCAACTTTAAGGGGTGTTTTGGGCTGGTCTGGCATTTAACCTTACCCTCGCCAACTACACTCCCTGAACCTGCACTTTGGGCTAGATATGAATTTCTGAATGAACACACTACTAAAATTTATTTCAGGGGCGACTCCTGTGTGAATCAATGTGGTTTTCAACCTTGAATCTACCTTAATTGAGAATATATCAGCATTTCCTGATACAGCCATCTGGGGCTGTATTTTCGCCTTCCTGGATCACATATGACACATGTGACACCACTGGGATACCAGATGTAATCCTAAAACCTATGCAGTCAGATTTAGTATGTGGCAAGTGATTTTTAGGCCAAATTTCAGACTTATGGACCAATATTTGGTACTGGTTTGGGCTGAATTACATCTATTTTTGGCTATATTTAGAACAATATTTTGGTGGAATAATTTCTGATTAGACATGTAATGCTCCAAATGTGCCTAAAATATCCTCATTAATTATTAGAATATGCAGGAAATTAAATTTGGGCTTAATGTTAACAATATTATGACATACCTGACATCTTCCACCTGAGGGGTGGTATGGGGGGCTCCCCACCCCGGAAATTGAAATTCCTAAAGTAGCCCTCGAGTGGGCCAGCCCTATACAAAATCATTCTCTGATATAAACTGAGTTTCCTGTGAAAATTGCAGCCAGATTGACCAACTTTAAGGGGTGTTTTGGGCTGGTCTGGCATTTAACCTTACCCTCGCCAACTACACTCCCTGAACCTGCACTTTGGGCTAGATATGAATTTCTGAATGAACACACTACTAAAATTCATTTCAGGGGCGACTCCTGTGTGAATCAATGTGGTTTTCAACCTTGAATCTACCTTAATTGAGAATATATCAGCATTTCCTGATACAGCCATCTGGGGCTGTATTTTCGCCTTCCTGGATCACATATGACACATGTGACACCACTGGGATACCAGATGTAATCCTAAAACCTATGCAGTCAGATTTAGTATGTGGCAAGTGATTTTTAGGCCAAATTTCAGACTTATAGACCAATATTTGGTACTGGTTTGGGCTGAATTACATCTATTTTTGGTTATATTTAGAACAATATTTTGGTGGAATAATTTCTGATTAGACATGTAGTGCTCCAAATGTGCCTAAAATATGGTAACCCTAAAATATCCTCATTAATTATTAGAATATGCAGGAAATTAAATTTGGGCTTAATGTTAACAATATTATGACATACCTGACATCTTCCACCTGAGGGGTGGTATGGGGGGGGCCCCCAACCCCGGAAATTGAAATTCCTAAAGTAGCCCTCGAGTGGGCCAGCCCTATACAAAATCATTCTCTGATATAAACTGAGTTTCCTGTGAAAATTGCAGCCAGATTGACCAACTTTAAGTGGTGTTTTGGGCTGGTCTGGCATTTATCCTTACCCTCGCCAACTACACTCCCTGAACCTGCACTTTGGGCTAGATATGAATTTCTGAATGAACACGCTACTAAAATTCATTTCAGGGGCGACTCCTGTGTGAATCAATGTGGTTTTCAACCTTGAATCTACCTTAATTGAGAATATATCAGCATTTCCTGATACAGCCATCTGGGGCTGTATTTTCGCCTTCCTGGATCACATATGACACATGTGACACCACTGGGATACCAGATGTAATCCTAAAACCTATGCAGTCAGATTTAGTATGTGGCAAGTGATTTTTAGGCCAAATTTCAGACTTATAGACCAATATTTGGTACTGGTTTGGGCTGAATTACATCTATTTTTGGCTATATTTAGAACAATATTTTGGTGGAATAATTTCTGATTAGACATGTAATGCTCCAAATGTGCCTAAAATATCCTCATTAATTATTAGAATATGCAGGAAATTAAATTTGGGCTTAATGTTAACAATATTATGACATACCTGACATCTTCCACCTGAGGGGTGGTATGTGGGGGCCCCCCACCACGGAAATTGAAATTCCTAAAGTAGCCCTCGAGTGGGCCAGCCCTATACAAAATCATTCTCTGATATAAACTGAGTTTCCTGTGAAAATTGCAGCCAGATTGACCAACTTTAAGGGGTGTTTTGGGCTGGTCTGGCATTTAACCTTACCCTCGCCAACTACACTCCCTGAACCTGCACTTTGGGCTAGATATGAATTTCTGAATGAACACACTACTAAAATTTATTTCAGGGGCGACTCCTGTGTGAATCAATGTGGTTTTCAACCTTGAATCTACCTTAATTGAGAATATATCAGCATTTCCTGATACAGCCATCTGGGGCTGTATTTTCGCCTTCCTGGATCACATATGACACATGTGACACCACTGGGATACCAGATGTAATCCTAAAACCTATGCAGTCAGATTTAGTATGTGGCAAGTGATTTTTAGGCCAAATTTCAGACTTATAGACCAATATTTGGTACTGGTTTGGGCTGAATTACATCTATTTTTGGCTATATCTAGAACAATATTTTGGTGGAATAATTTCTGATTAGACATGTAATGCTCCAAATGTGCCTAAAATATCCTCATTAATTATTAGAATATGCAGGAAATTAAATTTGGGCTTAATGTTAACAATATTATGACATACCTGACATCTTCCACCTGAGGGGTGGTATGGGGGGCTCCCCCACCCCGGAAATTGAAATTCCTAAAGTAGCCCTCGAGTGGGCCAGCCCTATACAAAATCATTCTCTGATATAAACTGAGTTTCCTGTGAAAATTGCAGCCAGATTGACCAACTTTAAGGGGTGTTTTGGGCTGGTCTGGCATTTAACCTTACCCTCGCCAACTACACTCCCTGAACCTGCACTTTGGGCTAGATATGAATTTCTGAATGAACACACTACTAAAATTCATTTCAGGGGCGACTCCTGTGTGAATCAATGTGGTTTTCAACCTTGAATCTACCTTAATTGAGAATATATCAGCATTTCCTGATACAGCCATCTGGGGCTGTATTTTCGCCTTCCTGGATCACATATGACACATGTGACACCACTGGGATACCAGATGTAATCCTAAAACCTATGCAGTCAGATTTAGTATGTGGCAAGTGATTTTTAGGCCAAATTTCAGACTTATAGACCAATATTTGGTACTGGTTTGGGCTGAATTACATCTATTTTTGGCTATATTTAGAACAATATTTTGGTGGAATAATTTCTGATTAGACATGTAATGCTCCAAATGTGCCTAAAATATCCTCATTAATTATTAGAATATGCAGGAAATTAAATTTGGGCTTAATGTTAACAATATTATGACATACCTGACATCTTCCACCTGAGGGGTGGTATGGGGGGCTCCCCCACCCCGGAAATTGAAATTCCTAAAGTAGCCCTCGAGTGGGCCAGCCCTATACAAAATCATTCTCTGATATAAACTGAGTTTTCTGTGAAAATTGCAGCCAGATTGACCAACTTTAAGGGGTGTTTTGGGCTGATCTGGCATTTAACCTTACCCTCGCCAACTACACTCCCTGAACCTGCACTTTGGGCTAGATATGAATTTCTGAATGAACACACTACTAAAATTCATTTCAGGTGCGACTCCTGTGTGAATCAATGTGGTTTTCAACCTTGAATCTACCTTAATTGAGAATATATCAGCATTTCCTGATACAGCCATCTGGGGCTGTATTTTCGCCTTCCTGGATCACATATGACACATGTGACACCACTGGGATACCAGATGTAATCCTAAAACCTATGCAGTCAAATTTAGTATGTGGCAAGTGATTTTTAGGCCAAATTTCAGACTTATAGACCAATATTTGGTACTGGTTTGGGCTGAATTACATCTATTTTTGGCTATATTTAGAACAATATTTTGGTGGAATAATTTCTGATTAGACATGTAATGCTCCAAATGTGCCTAAAATATCCTCATTAATTATTAGAATATGCAGGAAATTAAATTTGGGCTTAATGTTAACAATATTATGACATACCTGACATCTTCCACCTGAGGGGTGGTATGGGGGGGGCCCCCCACCCCGGAAATTGAAATTCCTAAAGTAGCCCTTGAGTGGGCCAGCCCTATACAAAATCATTCTCTGATATAAACTGAGTTTCCTGTGAAAAGTGCAGCCAGATTGACCAACTTTAAGGGGTGTTTTGGGCTGGTCTGGCATTTAACCTTACCCTCGCCAACTACACTCCCTGAACCTGCACTTTGGGCTAGATATGAATTTCTGAATGAACACACTACTAAAATTTATTTCAGGGGCGACTCCTATGTGAATCAATGTGGTTTTCAACCTTGAATCTACCTTAATTGAGAATATATCAGCATTTCCTGATACAGCCATCTGGGGCTGTATTTTCGCCTTCCTGGATCACATATGACACATGTGACACCACTGGGATACCAGATGTAATCCTAAAACCTATGCAGTCAGATTTAGTATGTGGCAAGTGATTTTTAGGCCAAATTTCAGACTTATAGACCAATATTTGGTACTGGTTTGGGCTGAATTACATCTATTTTTGGCTATATTTAGAACAATATTTTGGTGGAATAATTTCTGATTAGACATGTAATGCTCCAAATGTGCCTAAAATATCCTCATTAATTATTAGAATATGCAGGAAATTAAATTTGGGCTTAATGTTAACAATATTATGACATACCTGACATCTTCCACCTGAGGGGTGGTATGGGGGGCTCCCCCACCCCGGAAATTGAAATTCCTAAAGTAGCCCTCGAGTGGGCCAGCCCTATACAAAATCATTCTCTGATATAAACTGAGTTTTCTGTGAAAATTGCAGCCAGATTGACCAACTTTAAGGGGTGTTTTGGGCTGATCTGGCATTTAACCTTACCCTCGCCAACTACACTCCCTGAACCTGCACTTTGGGCTAGATATGAATTTCTGAATGAACACACTACTAAAATTCATTTCAGGTGCGACTCCTGTGTGAATCAATGTGGTTTTCAACCTTGAATCTACCTTAATTGAGAATATATCAGCATTTCCTGATACAGCCATCTGGGGCTGTATTTTCGCCTTCCTGGATCACATATGACACATGTGACACCACTGGGATACCAGATGTAATCCTAAAACCTATGCAGTCAAATTTAGTATGTGGCAAGTGATTTTTAGGCCAAATTTCAGACTTATAGACCAATATTTGGTACTGGTTTGGGCTGAATTACATCTATTTTTGGCTATATTTAGAACAATATTTTGGTGGAATAATTTCTGATTAGACATGTAATGCTCCAAATGTGCCTAAAATATCCTCATTAATTATTAGAATATGCAGGAAATTAAATTTGGGCTTAATGTTAACAATATTATGACATACCTGACATCTTCCACCTGAGGGGTGGTATGGGGGGCTCCCCCACCCCGGAAATTGAAATTCCTAAAGTAGCCCTCGAGTGGGCCAGCCCTATACAAAATCATTCTCTGATATAAACTGAGTTTTCTGTGAAAATTGCAGCCAGATTGACCAACTTTAAGGGGTGTTTTGGGCTGGTCTGGCATTTAACCTTACCCTCGCCAACTACACTCCCTGAACCTGCACTTTGGGCTAGATACACTACTAAAATTCATTTCAGGTGCGACTCCTGTGTGAATCAATGTGGTTTTCAACCTTGAATCTACCTTAATTGAGAATATATCAGCATTTCCTGATACAGCCATCTGGGGCTGTATTTTCGCCTTCCTGGATCACATATAACACATGTGACACCACTGGGATACCAGATGTAATCCTAAAACCTATGCAGTCAGATTTAGTATGTGGCAAGTGATTTTTAGGCCAAATTTCAGACTTATAGACCAATATTTGGTACTGGTTTGGGCTGAATTACATCTATTTTTGGCTATATTTAGAACAATATTTTGGTGGAATAATTTCTGATTAGACATGTAATGCTCCAAATGTGCCTAAAATATCCTCATTAATTATTAGAATATGCAGGAAATTAAATTTGGGCTTAATGTTAACAATATTATGACATACCTGACATCTTCCACCTGAGGGGTGGTATGGGGGGGGCCCCCAACCCCGGAAATTGAAATTCCTAAAGTAGCCCTCGAGTGGGCCAGCCCTATACAAAATCATTCTCTGATATAAACTGAGTTTCCTGTGAAAATTGCAGCCAGATTGACCAACTTTAAGGGGTGTTTTGGGCTGGTCTGGCATTTAACCTTACCCTCGCCAACTACACTCCCTGAACCTGCACTTTGGGCTAGATATGAATTTCTGAATGAACACACTACTAAAATTCATTTCAGGTGCGACTCCTGTGTGAATCAATGTGGTTTTCAACCTTGAATCTACCTTAATTGAGAATATATCAGCATTTCCTGATACAGCCATCTGGGGCTGTATTTTCGCCTTCCTGGATCACATATGACACATGTGACACCACTGGGATACCAGATGTAATCCTAAAACCTATGCAGTCAGATTTAGTATGTGGCAAGTGATTTTTAGGCCAAATTTCAGACTTATAGACCAATATTTGGTACTGGTTTGGGCTGAATTACATCTATTTTTGGCTATATTTAGAACAATATTTTGGTGGAATAATTTCTGATTAGACATGTAATGCTCCAAATGTGCCTAAAATATCCTCATTAATTATTAGAATATGCAGGAAATTAAATTTGGGCTTAATGTTAACAATATTATGACATACCTGACATCTTCCACCTGAGGGGTGGTATGGGGGGCTCCCCCACCCCGGAAATTGAAATTCCTAAAGTAGCCCTCGAGTGGGACAGCCCTATATAAAATCATTCTCTGATATAAACTGAGTTTTCTGTGAAAATTGCAGCCAGATTGACCAACTTTAAGGGGTGTTTTGGGCTGGTCTGGCATTTAACCTTACCCTCGCCAACTACACTCCCTGAACCTGCACTTTGGGCTAGATATGAATTTCTGAATGAACACACTACTAAAATTCATTTCAGGTGCGACTCCTGTGTGAATCAATGTGGTTTTCAACCTTGAATCTACCTTAATTGAGAATATATCAGCATTTCCTGATACAGCCATCTGGGGCTGTATTTTCGCCTTCCTGGATCACATATGACACATGTGACACCACTGGGATACCAGATGTAATCCTAAAACCTATGCAGTCAGATTTAGTATGTGGCAAGTGATTTTTAGGCCAAATTTCAGACTTATAGACCAATATTTGGTACTGGTTTGGGCTGAATTACATCTATTTTTGGCTATATTTAGAACAATATTTTGGTGGAATAATTTCTGATTATACATGTAATGCTCCAAATGTGCCTAAAATATCCTCATTAATTATTAGAATATGCAGGAAATTAAATTTGGGCTTAATGTTAACAATATTATGACATACCTGACATCTTCCACCTGAGGGGTGGTATGGGGGGCTCCCCCACCCCGGAAATTGAAATTCCTAAAGTAGCCCTCGAGTGGGCCAGCCCTATACAAAATCATTCTCTGATATAAACTGAGTTTCCTGTGAAAATTGCAGCCAGATTGACCAACTTTAAGGGGTGTTTTGGGCTGGTCTGGCATTTAACCTTACCCTCGCCAACTACACTCCCTGAACCTGCACTTTGGGCTAGATATGAATTTCTGAATGAACACACTACTAAAATTCATTTCAGGTGCGACTCCTGTGTGAATCAATGTGGTTTTCAACCTTGAATCTACCTTAATTGAGAATATATCAGCATTTCCTGATACAGCCATCTGGGGCTGTATTTTCGCCTTCCTGGATCACATATGACACATGTGACACCACTGGGATACCAGATGTAATCCTAAAACCTATGCAGTCAGATTTAGTATGTGGCAAGTGATTTTTAGGCCAAATTTCAGACTTATAGACCAATATTTGGTACTGGTTTGGGCTGAATTACATCTATTTTTGGCTATATTTAGAACAATATTTTGGTGGAATAATTTCTGATTATACATGTAATGCTCCAAATGTGCCTAAAATATCCTCATTAATTATTAGAATATGCAGGAAATTAAATTTGGGCTTAATGTTAACAATATTATGACATACCTGACATCTTCCACCTGAGGGGTGGTATGGGGGGCTCCCCCACCCCGGAAATTGAAATTCCTAAAGTAGCCCTCGAGTGGGCCAGCCCTATACAAAATCATTCTCTGATATAAACTGAGTTTCCTGTGAAAATTGCAGCCAGATTGACCAACTTTAAGGGGTGTTTTGGGCTGGTCTGGCATTTAACCTTACCCTCGCCAACTACACTCCCTGAACCTGCACTTTGGGCTAGATATGAATTTCTGAATGAACACGCTACTAAAATTCATTTCAGGGGCGACTCCTGTGTGAATCAATGTGGTTTTCAACCTTGAATCTACCTTAATTGAGAATATATCAGCATTTCCTGATACAGCCATCTGGGGCTGTATTTTCGCCTTCCTGGATCACATATGACACATGTGACACCACTGGGATACCAGATGTAATCCTAAAACCTATGCAGTCAGATTTAGTATGTGGCAAGTGATTTTTAGGCCAAATTTCAGACTTATAGACCAATATTTGGTACTGGTTTGGGCTGAATTACATCTATTTTTGGCTATATTTAGAACAATATTTTGGTGGAATAATTTCTGATTAGACATGTAATGCTCCAAATGTGCCTAAAATATCCTCATTAATTATTAGAATATGCAGGAAATTAAATTTGGGCTTAATGTTAACAATATTATGACATACCTGACATCTTCCACCTGAGGGGTGGTATGGGGGGCTCCCCACCCCGGAAATTGAAATTCCTAAAGTAGCCCTCGAGTGGGCCAGCCCTATACAAAATCATTCTCTGATATAAACTGAGTTTCCTGTGAAAATTGCAGCCAGATTGACCAACTTTAAGGGGTGTTTTGGGCTGGTCTGGCATTTAACCTTACCCTCGCCAACTACACTCCCTGAACCTGCACTTTGGGCTAGATATGAATTTCTGAATGAACACACTACTAAAATTCATTTCAGGGGCGACTCCTGTGTGAATCAATGTGGTTTTCAACCTTGAATCTACCTTAATTGAGAATATATCAGCATTTCCTGATACAGCCATCTGGGGCTGTATTTTCGCCTTCCTGGATCACATATGACACATGTGACACCACTGGGATACCAGATGTAATCCTAAAACCTATGCAGTCAGATTTAGTATGTGGCAAGTGATTTTTAGGCCAAATTTCAGACTTATAGACCAATATTTGGTACTGGTTTGGGCTGAATTACATCTATTTTTGGTTATATTTAGAACAATATTTTGGTGGAATAATTTCTGATTAGACATGTAGTGCTCCAAATGTGCCTAAAATATGGTAACCCTAAAATATCCTCATTAATTATTAGAATATGCAGGAAATTAAATTTGGGCTTAATGTTAACAATATTATGACATACCTGACATCTTCCACCTGAGGGGTGGTATGGGGGGGGCCCCCAACCCCGGAAATTGAAATTCCTAAAGTAGCCCTCGAGTGGGCCAGCCCTATACAAAATCATTCTCTGATATAAACTGAGTTTCCTGTGAAAATTGCAGCCAGATTGACCAACTTTAAGTGGTGTTTTGGGCTGGTCTGGCATTTATCCTTACCCTCGCCAACTACACTCCCTGAACCTGCACTTTGGGCTAGATATGAATTTCTGAATGAACACGCTACTAAAATTCATTTCAGGGGCGACTCCTGTGTGAATCAATGTGGTTTTCAACCTTGAATCTACCTTAATTGAGAATATATCAGCATTTCCTGATACAGCCATCTGGGGCTGTATTTTCGCCTTCCTGGATCACATATGACACATGTGACACCACTGGGATACCAGATGTAATCCTAAAACCTATGCAGTCAGATTTAGTATGTGGCAAGTGATTTTTAGGCCAAATTTCAGACTTATAGACCAATATTTGGTACTGGTTTGGGCTGAATTACATCTATTTTTGGCTATATTTAGAACAATATTTTGGTGGAATAATTTCTGATTAGACATGTAATGCTCCAAATGTGCCTAAAATATCCTCATTAATTATTAGAATATGCAGGAAATTAAATTTGGGCTTAATGTTAACAATATTATGACATACCTGACATCTTCCACCTGAGGGGTGGTATGTGGGGGCCCCCCACCACGGAAATTGAAATTCCTAAAGTAGCCCTCGAGTGGGCCAGCCCTATACAAAATCATTCTCTGATATAAACTGAGTTTCCTGTGAAAATTGCAGCCAGATTGACCAACTTTAAGGGGTGTTTTGGGCTGGTCTGGCATTTAACCTTACCCTCGCCAACTACACTCCCTGAACCTGCACTTTGGGCTAGATATGAATTTCTGAATGAACACACTACTAAAATTTATTTCAGGGGCGACTCCTGTGTGAATCAATGTGGTTTTCAACCTTGAATCTACCTTAATTGAGAATATATCAGCATTTCCTGATACAGCCATCTGGGGCTGTATTTTCGCCTTCCTGGATCACATATGACACATGTGACACCACTGGGATACCAGATGTAATCCTAAAACCTATGCAGTCAGATTTAGTATGTGGCAAGTGATTTTTAGGCCAAATTTCAGACTTATAGACCAATATTTGGTACTGGTTTGGGCTGAATTACATCTATTTTTGGCTATATTTAGAACAATATTTTGGTGGAATAATTTCTGATTAGACATGTAATGCTCCAAATGTGCCTAAAATATCCTCATTAATTATTAGAATATGCAGGAAATTAAATTTGGGCTTAATGTTAACAATATTATGACATACCTGACATCTTCCACCTGAGGGGTGGTATGGGGGGCTCCCCCACCCCGGAAATTGAAATTCCTAAAGTAGCCCTCGAGTGGGCCAGCCCTATACAAAATCATTCTCTGATATAAACTGAGTTTCCTGTGAAAATTGCAGCCAGATTGACCAACTTTAAGGGGTGTTTTGGGCTGGTCTGGCATTTAACCTTACCCTCGCCAACTACACTCCCTGAACCTGCACTTTGGGCTAGATATGAATTTCTGAATGAACACACTACTAAAATTCATTTCAGGGGCGACTCCTGTGTGAATCAATGTGGTTTTCAACCTTGAATCTACCTTAATTGAGAATATATCAGCATTTCCTGATACAGCCATCTGGGGCTGTATTTTCGCCTTCCTGGATCACATATGACACATGTGACACCACTGGGATACCAGATGTAATCCTAAAACCTATGCAGTCAGATTTAGTATGTGGCAAGTGATTTTTAGGCCAAATTTCAGACTTATAGACCAATATTTGGTACTGGTTTGGGCTGAATTACATCTATTTTTGGCTATATTTAGAACAATATTTTGGTGGAATAATTTCTGATTAGACATGTAATGCTCCAAATGTGCCTAAAATATCCTCATTAATTATTAGAATATGCAGGAAATTAAATTTGGGCTTAATGTTAACAATATTATGACATACCTGACATCTTCCACCTGAGGGGTGGTATGGGGGGCTCCCCCACCCCGGAAATTGAAATTCCTAAAGTAGCCCTCGAGTGGGCCAGCCCTATACAAAATCATTCTCTGATATAAACTGAGTTTTCTGTGAAAATTGCAGCCAGATTGACCAACTTTAAGGGGTGTTTTGGGCTGATCTGGCATTTAACCTTACCCTCGCCAACTACACTCCCTGAACCTGCACTTTGGGCTAGATATGAATTTCTGAATGAACACACTACTAAAATTCATTTCAGGTGCGACTCCTGTGTGAATCAATGTGGTTTTCAACCTTGAATCTACCTTAATTGAGAATATATCAGCATTTCCTGATACAGCCATCTGGGGCTGTATTTTCGCCTTCCTGGATCACATATGACACATGTGACACCACTGGGATACCAGATGTAATCCTAAAACCTATGCAGTCAGATTTAGTATGTGGCAAGTGATTTTTAGGCCAAATTTCAGACTTATAGACCAATATTTGGTACTGGTTTGGGCTGAATTACATCTATTTTTGGCTATATTTAGAACAATATTTTGGTGGAATAATTTCTGATTAGACATGTAATGCTCCAAATGTGCCTAAAATATCCTCATTAATTATTAGAATATGCAGGAAATTAAATTTGGGCTTAATGTTAACAATATTATGACATACCTGACATCTTCCACCTGAGGGGTGGTATGGGGGGCTCCCCCACCCCGGAAATTGAAATTCCTAAAGTAGCCCTCGAGTGGGCCAGCCCTATACAAAATCATTCTCTGATATAAACTGAGTTTTCTGTGAAAATTGCAGCCAGATTGACCAACTTTAAGGGGTGTTTTGGGCTGGTCTGGCATTTAACCTTACCCTCGCCAACTACACTCCCTGAACCTGCACTTTGGGCTAGATACACTACTAAAATTCATTTCAGGTGCGATTCCTGTGTGAATCAATGTGGTTTTCAACCTTGAATCTACCTTAATTGAGAATATATCAGCATTTCCTGATACAGCCATCTGGGGCTGTATTTTCGCCTTCCTGGATCACATATAACACATGTGACACCACTGGGATACCAGATGTAATCCTAAAACCTATGCAGTCAGATTTAGTATGTGGCAAGTGATTTTTAGGCCAAATTTCAGACTTATAGACCAATATTTGGTACTGGTTTGGGCTGAATTACATCTATTTTTGGCTATATTTAGAACAATATTTTGGTGGAATAATTTCTGATTAGACATGTAATGCTCCAAATGTGCCTAAAATATCCTCATTAATTATTAGAATATGCAGGAAATTAAATTTGGGCTTAATGTTAACAATATTATGACATACCTGACATCTTCCACCTGAGGGGTGGTATGGGGGGGGCCCCCAACCCCGGAAATTGAAATTCCTAAAGTAGCCCTCGAGTGGGCCAGCCCTATACAAAATCATTCTCTGATATAAACTGAGTTTCCTGTGAAAATTGCAGCCAGATTGACCAACTTTAAGGGGTGTTTTGGGCTGGTCTGGCATTTAACCTTACCCTCGCCAACTACACTCCCTGAACCTGCACTTTGGGCTAGATATGAATTTCTGAATGAACACACTACTAAAATTCATTTCAGGTGCGACTCCTGTGTGAATCAATGTGGTTTTCAACCTTGAATCTACCTTAATTGAGAATATATCAGCATTTCCTGATACAGCCATCTGGGGCTGTATTTTCGCCTTCCTGGATCACATATGACACATGTGACACCACTGGGATACCAGATGTAATCCTAAAACCTATGCAGTCAGATTTAGTATGTGGCAAGTGATTTTTAGGCCAAATTTCAGACTTATAGACCAATATTTGGTACTGGTTTGGGCTGAATTACATCTATTTTTGGCTATATTTAGAACAATATTTTGGTGGAATAATTTCTGATTAGACATGTAATGCTCCAAATGTGCCTAAAATATCCTCATTAATTATTAGAATATGCAGGAAATTAAATTTGGGCTTAATGTTAACAATATTATGACATACCTGACATCTTCCACCTGAGGGGTGGTATGGGGGGCTCCCCCACCCCGGAAATTGAAATTCCTAAAGTAGCCCTCGAGTGGGACAGCCCTATATAAAATCATTCTCTGATATAAACTGAGTTTTCTGTGAAAATTGCAGCCAGATTGACCAACTTTAAGGGGTGTTTTGGGCTGGTCTGGCATTTAACCTTACCCTCGCCAACTACACTCCCTGAACCTGCACTTTGGGCTAGATATGAATTTCTGAATGAACACACTACTAAAATTCATTTCAGGTGCGACTCCTGTGTGAATCAATGTGGTTTTCAACCTTGAATCTACCTTAATTGAGAATATATCAGCATTTCCTGTTACAGCCATCTGGGGCTGTATTTTCGCCTTCCTGGATCACATATGACACATGTGACACCACTGGGATACCAGATGTAATCCTAAAACCTATGCAGTCAGATTTAGTATGTGGCAAGTGATTTTTAGGCCAAATTTCAGACTTATAGACCAATATTTGGTACTGGTTTGGGCTGAATTACATCTATTTTTGGCTATATTTAGAACAATATTTTGGTGGAATAATTTCTGATTAGACATGTAATGCTCCAAATGTGCCTAAAATATCCTCATTAATTATTAGAATATGCAGGAAATTAAATTTGGGCTTAATGTTAACAATATTATGACATACCTGACATCTTCCACCTGAGGGGTGGTATGTGGGGGCCCCCCACCACGGAAATTGAAATTCCTAAAGTAGCCCTCGAGTGGGCCAGCCCTATACAAAATCATTCTCTGATATAAACTGAGTTTCCTGTGAAAATTGCAGCCAGATTGACCAACTTTAAGGGGTGTTTTGGGCTGGTCTGGCATTTAACCTTACCCTCGCCAACTACACTCCCTGAACCTGCACTTTGGGCTAGATATGAATTTCTGAATGAACACACTACTAAAATTTATTTCAGGGGCGACTCCTGTGTGAATCAATGTGGTTTTCAACCTTGAATCTACCTTAATTGAGAATATATCAGCATTTCCTGATACAGCCATCTGGGGCTGTATTTTCGCCTTCCTGGATCACATATGACACATGTGACACCACTGGGATACCAGATGTAATCCTAAAACCTATGCAGTCAGATTTAGTATGTGGCAAGTGATTTTTAGGCCAAATTTCAGACTTATAGACCAATATTTGGTACTGGTTTGGGCTGAATTACATCTATTTTTGGCTATATTTAGAACAATATTTTGGTGGAATAATTTCTGATTAGACATGTAATGCTCCAAATGTGCCTAAAATATCCTCATTAATTATTAGAATATGCAGGAAATTAAATTTGGGCTTAATGTTAACAATATTATGACATACCTGACATCTTCCACCTGAGGGGTGGTATGGGGGGCTCCCCCACCCCGGAAATTGAAATTCCTAAAGTAGCCCTCGAGTGGGCCAGCCCTATACAAAATCATTCTCTGATATAAACTGAGTTTCCTGTGAAAATTGCAGCCAGATTGACCAACTTTAAGGGGTGTTTTGGGCTGGTCTGGCATTTAACCTTACCCTCGCCAACTACACTCCCTGAACCTGCACTTTGGGCTAGATATGAATTTCTGAATGAACACACTACTAAAATTCATTTCAGGGGCGACTCCTGTGTGAATCAATGTGGTTTTCAATCTTGAATCTACCTTAATTGAGAATATATCAGCATTTCCTGATACAGCCATCTGGGGCTGTATTTTCGCCTTCCTGGATCACATATGACACATGTGACACCACTGGGATACCAGGTGTAATCCTAAAACCTATGCAGTCAGATTTAGTATGTGGCAAGTGATTTTTAGGCCAAATTTCAGACTTATAGACCAATATTTGGTACTGGTTTGGGCTGAATTACATCTATTTTTGGCTATATTTAGAACAATATTTTGGTGGAATAATTTCTGATTAGACATGTAGTGCTCCAAATGTGCCTAAAATATGGTAACCCTAAAATATCCTCATTAATTATTAGAATATGCAGGAAATTAAATTTGGGCTTAATGTTAACAATATTATGACATACCTGACATCTTCCACCTGAGGGGTGGTATGGGGGGCTCCCCCACCCCGGAAATTGAAATTCCTAAAGTAGCCCTCGAGTGAGCCAGCCCTATACAAAATCATTCTCTGATATAAACTGAGTTTCCTGTGAAAATTGCAGCCAGATTGACCAACTTTAAGGGGTGTTTTGGGCTGATCTGGCATTTAACCTTACCCTCGCCAACTACACTCCCTGAACCTGCACTTTGGGCTAGATATGAATTTCTGAATGAACACACTACTAAAATTCATTTCAGGTGCGACTCCTGTGTGAATCAATGTGGTTTTCAACCTTGAATCTACCTTAATTGAGAATATATCAGCATTTCCTGATACAGCCATCTGGGGCTGTATTTTCGCCTTCCTGGATCACATATGACACATGTGACACCACTGGGATACCAGATGTAATCCTAAAACCTATGCAGTCAAATTTAGTATGTGGCAAGTGATTTTTAGGCCAAATTTCAGACTTATAGACCAATATTTGGTACTGGTTTGGGCTGAATTACATCTATTTTTGGCTATATTTAGAACAATATTTTGGTGGAATAATTTCTGATTAGACATGTAATGCTCCAAATGTGCCTAAAATATCCTCATTAATTATTAGAATATGCAGGAAATTAAATTTGGGCTTAATGTTAACAATATTATGACATACCTGACATCTTCCACCTGAGGGGTGGTATGGGGGGCTCCCCCACCCCGGAAATTGAAATTCCTAAAGTAGCCCTCGAGTGGGCCAGCCCTATACAAAATCATTCTCTGATATAAACTGAGTTTTCTGTGAAAATTGCAGCCAGATTGACCAACTTTAAGGGGTGTTTTGGGCTGATCTGGCATTTAACCTTACCCTCGCCAACTACACTCCCTGAACCTGCACTTTGGGCTAGATATGAATTTCTGAATGAACACACTACTAAAATTCATTTCAGGTGCGACTCCTGTGTGAATCAATGTGGTTTTCAACCTTGAATCTACCTTAATTGAGAATATATCAGCATTTCCTGATACAGCCATCTGGGGCTGTATTTTCGCCTTCCTGGATCACATATGACACATGTGACACCACTGGGATACCAGATGTAATCCTAAAACCTATGCAGTCAAATTTAGTATGTGGCAAGTGATTTTTAGGCCAAATTTCAGACTTATAGACCAATATTTGGTACTGGTTTGGGCTGAATTACATCTATTTTTGGCTATATTTAGAACAATATTTTGGTGGAATAATTTCTGATTAGACATGTAATGCTCCAAATGTGCCTAAAATATCCTCATTAATTATTAGAATATGCAGGAAATTAAATTTGGGCTTAATGTTAACAATATTATGACATACCTGACATCTTCCACCTGAGGGGTGGTATGGGGGGGGCCCCCACCCCGGAAATTGAAATTCCTAAAGTAGCCCTTGAGTGGGCCAGCCCTATACAAAATCATTCTCTGATATAAACTGAGTTTCCTGTGAAAAGTGCAGCCAGATTGACCAACTTTAAGGGGTGTTTTGGGCTGGTCTGGCATTTAACCTTACCCTCGCCAACTACACTCCCTGAACCTGCACTTTGGGCTAGATATGAATTTCTGAATGAACACACTACTAAAATTTATTTCAGGGGCGACTCCTATGTGAATCAATGTGGTTTTCAACCTTGAATCTACCTTAATTGAGAATATATCAGCATTTCCTGATACAGCCATCTGGGGCTGTATTTTCGCCTTCCTGGATCACATATGACACATGTGACACCACTGGGATACCAGATGTAATCCTAAAACCTATGCAGTCAGATTTAGTATGTGGCAAGTGATTTTTAGGCCAAATTTCAGACTTATAGACCAATATTTGGTACTGGTTTGGGCTGAATTACATCTATTTTTGGCTATATTTAGAACAATATTTTGGTGGAATAATTTCTGATTAGACATGTAATGCTCCAAATGTGCCTAAAATATCCTCATTAATTATTAGAATATGCAGGAAATTAAATTTGGGCTTAATGTTAACAATATTATGACATACCTGACATCTTCCACCTGAGGGGTGGTATGGGGGGCTCCCCCACCCCGGAAATTGAAATTCCTAAAGTAGCCCTCGAGTGGGCCAGCCCTATACAAAATCATTCTCTGATATAAACTGAGTTTTCTGTGAAAATTGCAGCCAGATTGACCAACTTTAAGGGGTGTTTTGGGCTGGTCTGGCATTTAACCTTACCCTCGCCAACTACACTCCCTGAACCTGCACTTTGGGCTAGATACACTACTAAAATTCATTTCAGGTGCGACTCCTGTGTGAATCAATGTGGTTTTCAACCTTGAATCTACCTTAATTGAGAATATATCAGCATTTCCTGATACAGCCATCTGGGGCTGTATTTTCGCCTTCCTGGATCACATATAACACATGTGACACCACTGGGATACCAGATGTAATCCTAAAACCTATGCAGTCAGATTTAGTATGTGGCAAGTGATTTTTAGGCCAAATTTCAGACTTATAGACCAATATTTGGTACTGGTTTGGGCTGAATTACATCTATTTTTGGCTATATTTAGAACAATATTTTGGTGGAATAATTTCTGATTAGACATGTAATGCTCCAAATGTGCCTAAAATATCCTCATTAATTATTAGAATATGCAGGAAATTAAATTTGGGCTTAATGTTAACAATATTATGACATACCTGACATCTTCCACCTGAGGGGTCGTATGGGGGGGGCCCCCAACCCCGGAAATTGAAATTCCTAAAGTAGCCCTCGAGTGGGCCAGCCCTATACAAAATCATTCTCTGATATAAACTGAGTTTCCTGTGAAAATTGCAGCCAGATTGACCAACTTTAAGGGGTGTTTTGGGCTGGTCTGGCATTTAACCTTACCCTCGCCAACTACACTCCCTGAACCTGCACTTTGGGCTAGATATGAATTTCTGAATGAACACACTACTAAAATTCATTTCAGGTGCGACTCCTGTGTGAATCAATGTGGTTTTCAACCTTGAATCTACCTTAATTGAGAATATATCAGCATTTCCTGATACAGCCATCTGGGGCTGTATTTTCGCCTTCCTGGATCACATATGACACATGTGACACCACTGGGATACCAGATGTAATCCTAAAACCTATGCAGTCAGATTTAGTATGTGGCAAGTGATTTTTAGGCCAAATTTCAGACTTATAGACCAATATTTGGTACTGGTTTGGGCTGAATTACATCTATTTTTGGCTATATTTAGAACAATATTTTGGTGGAATAATTTCTGATTAGACATGTAATGCTCCAAATGTGCCTAAAATATCCTCATTAATTATTAGAATATGCAGGAAATTAAATTTGGGCTTAATGTTAACAATATTATGACATACCTGACATCTTCCACCTGAGGGGTGGTATGGGGGGGGGGGGCCCCCACCCCGGAAATTAAAATTCCTAAAGTAGCCCTCGAGTGGGTCAGCCCTATACAAAATCATTCTCTGATATAAACTGAGTTTCCTGTGAAAAGTGCAGCCAGATTGACCAACTTTAAGGGGTGTTTTGGGCTGGTCTGGCATTTAACCTTACCCTCGCCAACTACACTCCCTGAACCTGCACTTTGGGCTAGATATGAATTTCTGAATGAACACACTACTAAAATTCATTTCAGGTGCGACTCCTGTGTGAATCAATGTGGTTTTCAACCTTGAATCTACCTTAATTGAGAATATATCAGCATTTCCTGATACAGCCATCTGGGGCTGTATTTTCGCCTTCCTGGATCACATATGACACATGTGACGCCACTGGGATACCAGATGTAATCCTAAAACCTATGCAGTCAGATTTAGTATGTGGCAAGTGATTTTTAGGCCAAATTTCAGACTTATAGACCAATATTTGGTACTGGTTTGGGCTGAATTACATCTATTTTTGGCTATATTTAGAACAATATTTTGGTGGAATAATTTCTGATTAGACATGTAATGCTCCAAATGTGCCTAAAATATCCTCATTAATTATTAGAATATGCAGGAAATTAAATTTGGGCTTAATGTTAACAATATTATGACATACCTGACATCTTCCACCTGAGGGGTGGTATGGGGGGGGGCCCCCACCCCGGAAATTGAAATTCCTAAAGTAGCCCTCGAGTGGGTCAGCCCTATACAAAATCATTCTCTGATATAAACTGAGTTTCCTGTGAAAAGTGCAGCCAGATTGACCAACTTTAAGGGGTGTTTTGGGCTGGTCTGGCATTTAACCTTACCCTCGCCAACTACACTCCCTGAACCTGCACTTTGGGCTAGATATGAATTTCTGAATGAACACACTACTAAAATTCATTTCAGGTGCGACTCCTGTGTGAATCAATGTGGTTTTCAACCTTGAATCTACCTTAATTGAGAATATATCAGCATTTCCTGATACAGCCATCTGGGGCTGTATTTTCGCCTTCCTGGATCACATATGACACATGTGACACCACTGGGATACCAGATGTAATCCTAAAACCTATGCAGTCAAATTTAGTATGTGGCAAGTGATTTTTAGGCCAAATTTCAGACTTATAGACCAATATTTGGTACTGGTTTGGGCTGAATTACATCCATTTTTGGTTATATTTAGAACAATATTTTGGTGGAATAATTTCTGATTAGACATGTAATGCTCCAAATGTGCCTAAAATATCCTCATTAATTATTAGAATATGCAGGAAATTAAATTTGGGCTTAATGTTAACAATATTATGACATACCTGACATCTTCCACCTGAGGGGTGGTATGGGGGGGGGGGGCCCACCCCGGAAATTGAAATTCCTAAAGTAGCCCTCGAGTGGGCCAGCCCTATACAAAATCATTCTCTGATATAAACTGAGTTTCCTGTGAAAAGTGCAGCCAGATTGACCAACTTTAAGGGGTGTTTTGGGCTGGTCTGGCATTTAACCTTACCCTCGCCAACTACACTCCCTGAACCTGCACTTTGGGCTAGATATGAATTTCTGAATGAACACACTACTAAAATTTATTTCAGTGGCGACTCCTGTGTGAATCAATGTGGTTTTCAACCTTGAATCTACCTTAATTGAGAATATATCAGCATTTCCTGATACAGCCATCTGGGGCTGTATTTTCGCCTTCCTGGATCACATATGACACATGTGACGCCACTGGGATACCAGATGTAATCCTAAAACCTATGCAGTCAGATTTAGTATGTGGCAAGTGATTTTTAGGCCAAATTTCAGACTTATAGACCAATATTTGGTACTGGTTTGGGCTGAATTACATCTATTTTTGGCTATATTTAGAACAATATTTTGGTGGAATAATTTCTGATTAGACATGTAATGCTCCAAATGTGCCTAAAATATCCTCATTAATTATTAGAATATGCAGGAAATTAAATTTGGGCTTAATGTTAACAATATTATGACATACCTGACATCTTCCACCTGAGGGGTGGTATGGGGGGGGGCCCCCACCCCGGAAATTGAAATTCCTAAAGTAGCCCTCGAGTGGGTCAGCCCTATACAAAATCATTCTCTGATATAAACTGAGTTTCCTGTGAAAAGTGCAGCCAGATTGACCAACTTTAAGGGGTGTTTTGGGCTGGTCTGGCATTTAACCTTACCCTCGCCAACTACACTCCCTGAACCTGCACTTTGGGCTAGATATGAATTTCTGAATGAACACACTACTAAAATTCATTTCAGGTGCGACTCCTGTGTGAATCAATGTGGTTTTCAACCTTGAATCTACCTTAATTGAGAATATATCAGCATTTCCTGATACAGCCATCTGGGGCTGTATTTTCGCCTTCCTGGATCACATATGACACATGTGACACCACTGGGATACCAGATGTAATCCTAAAACCTATGCAGTCAAATTTAGTATGTGGCAAGTGATTTTTAGGCCAAATTTCAGACTTATAGACCAATATTTGGTACTGGTTTGGGCTGAATTACATCCATTTTTGGTTATATTTAGAACAATATTTTGGTGGAATAATTTCTGATTAGACATGTAATGCTCCAAATGTGCCTAAAATATCCTCATTAATTATTAGAATATGCAGGAAATTAAATTTGGGCTTAATGTTAACAATATTATGACATACCTGACATCTTCCACCTGAGGGGTGGTATGGGGGGGGGGGGGGCCCACCCCGGAAATTGAAATTCCTAAAGTAGCCCTCGAGTGGGCCAGCCCTATACAAAATCATTCTCTGATATAAACTGAGTTTCCTGTGAAAAGTGCAGCCAGATTGACCAACTTTAAGGGGTGTTTTGGGCTGGTCTGGCATTTAACCTTACCCTCGCCAACTACACTCCCTGAACCTGCACTTTGGGCTAGATATGAATTTCTGAATGAACACACTACTAAAATTTATTTCAGTGGCGACTCCTGTGTGAATCAATGTGGTTTTCAACCTTGAATCTACCTTAATTGAGAATATATCAGCATTTCCTGATACAGCCATCTGGGGCTGTATTTTCGCCTTCCTGGATCACATATGACACATGTGACACCACTGGGATACCAGATGTAATCCTAAAACCTATGCAGTCAGATTTAGTATGTGGCAAGTGATTTTTAGGCCAAATTTCAGACTTATAGACCAATATTTGGTACTGGTTTGGGCTGAATTACATCTATTTTTGGCTATATTTAGAACAATATTTTGGTGGAATAATTTCTGATTAGACATGTAATGCTCCAAATGTGCCTAAAATATCCTCATTAATTATTAGAATATGCAGGAAATTAAATTTGGGCTTAATGTTAACAATATTATGACATACCTGACATCTTCCACCTGAGGGGTGGTATGGGGGGCTCCCCCACCCCGGAAATTGAAATTCCTAAAGTAGCCCTCGAGTGGGCCAGCCCTATACAAAATCATTCTCTGATATAAACTGAGTTTTCTGTGAAAATTGCAGCCAGATTGACCAACTTTAAGGGGTGTTTTGGGCTGGTCTGGCATTTAACCTTACCCTCGCCAACTACACTCCCTGAACCTGCACTTTGGGCTAGATATGAATTTCTGAATGAACACACTACTAAAATTCATTTCAGGTGCGACTCCTGTGTGAATCAATGTGGTTTTCAACCTTGAATCTACCTTAATTGAGAATATATCAGCATTTCCTGATACAGCCATCTGGGGCTGTATTTTCGCCTTCCTGGATCACATATGACACATGTGACACCACTGGGATACCAGATGTAATCCTAAAACCTATGCAGTCAGATTTAGTATGTGGCAAGTGATTTTTAGGCCAAATTTCAGACTTATAGACCAATATTTGGTACTGGTTTGGGCTGAATTACATCTATTTTTGGCTATATTTAGAACAATATTTTGGTGGAATAATTTCTGATTAGACATGTAATGCTCCAAATGTGCCTAAAATATCCTCATTAATTATTAGAATATGCAGGAAATTAAATTTGGGCTTAATGTTAACAATATTATGACATACCTGACATCTTCCACCTAAGGGGTGGTATGGGGGGGGGCTCCAACCCCGGAAATTGAAATTCCTAAAGTAGCCCTCGAGTGGGCCAGCCCTATACAAAATCATTCTCTGATATAAACTGAGTTTCCTGTGAAAATTGCAGCCAGATTGACCAACTTTAAGGGGTGTTTTGGGCTGGTCTGGCATTTAACCTTACCCTCGCCAACTACACTCCCTGAACCTGCACTTTGGGCTAGATATGAATTTCTGAATGAACACACTACTAAAATTCATTTCAGGTGCGACTCCTGTGTGAATCAATGTGGTTTTCAACCTTGAATCTACCTTAATTGAGAATATATCAGCATTTCCTGATACAGCCATCTGGGGCTGTATTTTCGCCTTCCTGGATCACATATGACACATGTGACACCACTGGGATACCAGATGTAATCCTAAAACCTATGCAGTCAGATTTAGTATGTGGCAAGTGATTTTTAGGCCAAATTTCAGACTTATAGACCAATATTTGATACTGGTTTGGGCTGAATTACATCTATTTTTGGTTATATTTAGAACAATATTTTGGTGGAATAATTTCTGATTAGACATGTAATGCTCCAAATGTGCCTAAAATATCCTCATTAATTATTAGAATATGCAGGAAATTAAATTTGGGCTTAATGTTAACAATATTATGACATACCTGACATCTTCCACCTGAGGGGTGGTATGGGGGGGCCCCCAACCCCGGAAATTGAAATTCCTAAAGTAGCCCTCGAGTGGGCCAGCCCTATACAAAATCATTCTCTGATATAAACTGAGTTTCCTGTGAAAATTGCAGCCAGATTGACCAACTTTAAGGGGTGTTTTGGGCTGGTCTGGCATTTAACCTTACCCTCGCCAACTACACTCCCTGAACCTGCACTTTGGGCTAGATATGAATTTCTGAATGAACACACTACTAAAATTCATTTCAGGTGCGACTCCTGTGTGAATCAATGTGGTTTTCAACCTTGAATCTACCTTAATTGAGAATATATCAGCATTTCCTGATACAGCCATCTGGGGCTGTATTTTCGCCTTCCTGGATCACATATGACACATGTGACACCACTGGGATACCAGATGTAATCCTAAAACCTATGCAGTCAGATTTAGTATGTGGCAAGTGATTTTTAGGCCAAATTTCAGACTTATAGACCAATATTTGGTACTGGTTTGGGCTGAATTACATCTATTTTTGGCTATATTTAGAACAATATTTTGGTGGAATAATTTCTGATTAGACATGTAATGCTCCAAATGTGCCTAAAATATCCTCATTAATTATTAGAATATGCAGGAAATTAAATTTGGGCTTAATGTTAACAATATTATGACATACCTGACATCTTCCACCTGAGGGGTGGTATGGGGGGGGGCCCCCACCCCGGAAATTGAAATTCCTAAAGTAGCCCTCGAGTGGGCCAGCCCTATACAAAATCATTCTCTGATATAAACTGAGTTTCCTGTGAAAAGTGCAGCCAGATTGACCAACTTTAAGGGGTGTTTTGGGCTGGTCTGGCATTTAACCTTACCCTCGCCAACTACACTCCCTGAACCTGCACTTTGGGCTAGATATGAATTTCTGAATGAACACACTACTAAAATTTATTTCAGGGGCGACTCCTGTGTGAATCAATGTGGTTTTCAACCTTGAATCTACCTTAATTGAGAATATATCAGCATTTCCTGATACAGCCATCTGGGGCTGTATTTTCGCCTTCCTGGATCACATATGACACATGTGACACCACTGGGATACCAGATGTAATCCTAAAACGTATGCAGTCAAATTTAGTATGTGGCAAGTGATTTTTAGGCCAAATTTCAGACTTATAGACCAATATTTGGTACTGGTTTGGGCTGAATTACATCTATTTTTGGCTATATTTAGAACAATATTTTGGTGGAATAATTTCTGATTAGACATGTAATGCTCCAAATGTGCCTAAAATATCCTCATTAATTATTAGAATATGCTGGAAATTAAATTTGGGCTTAATGTTAACAATATTATGACATACCTGACATCTTCCACCTGAGGGGTGGTATGGGGGGGCCCCCCACCCCGGAAATTGAAATTCCTAAAGTAGCCCTCGAGTGGGCCAGCCCTATACAAAATCATTCTCTGATATAAACTGAGTTTCCTGTGAAAATTGCAGCCAGATTGACCAACTTTAAGGGGTGTTTTGGGCTGGTCTGGCATTTAACCTTACCCTCGCCAACTACACTCCCTGAACCTGCACTTTGGGCTAGATATGAATTTCTGAATGAACACACTACTAAAATTCATTTCAGGTGCGACTCCTGTGTGAATCAATGTGGTTTTCAACCTTGAATCTACCTTAATTGAGAATATATCAGCATTTCCTGATACAGCCATCTGGGGCTGTATTTTCGCCTTCCTGGATCACATATGACACATGTGACACCACTGGGATACCAGATGTAATCCTAAAACCTATGCAGTCAGATTTAGTATGTGGCAAGTGATTTTTAGGCCAAATTTCAGACTTATAGACCAATATTTGATACTGGTTTGGGCTGAATTACATCTATTTTTGGTTATATTTAGAACAATATTTTGGTGGAATAATTTCTGATTAGACATGTAATGCTCCAAATGTGCCTAAAATATCCTCATTAATTATTAGAATATGCAGGAAATTAAATTTGGGCTTAATGTTAACAATATTATGACATACCTGACATCTTCCACCTGAGGGGTGGTATGGGGGGCTCCCCCACCCCGGAAATTGAAATTCCTAAAGTAGCCCTCGAGTGGGCCAGCCCTATACAAAATCATTCTCTGATATAAACTGAGTTTTCTGTGAAAATTGCAGCCAGATTGACCAACTTTAAGGGGTGTTTTGGGCTGGTCTGGCATTTAACCTTACCCTCGCCAACTACACTCCCTGAACCTGCACTTTGGGCTAGATATGAATTTCTGAATGAACACACTACTAAAATTCATTTCAGGTGCGACTCCTGTGTGAATCAATGTGGTTTTCAACCTTGAATCTACCTTAATTGAGAATATATCAGCATTTCCTGATACAGCCATCTGGGGCTGTATTTTCGCCTTCCTGGATCACATATGACACATGTGACACCACTGGGATACCAGATGTAATCCTAAAACCTATGCAGTCAGATTTAGTATGTGGCAAGTGATTTTTAGGCCAAATTTCAGACTTATAGACCAATATTTGGTACTGGTTTGGGCTGAATTACATCTATTTTTGGCTATATTTAGAACAATATTTTGGTGGAATAATTTCTGATTAGACATGTAATGCTCCAAATGTGCCTAAAATATCCTCATTAATTATTAGAATATGCAGGAAATTAAATTTGGGCTTAATGTTAACAATATTATGACATACCTGACATCTTCCACCTGAGGGGTGGTATGGGGGGGGCCCCCAACCCCGGAAATTGAAATTCCTAAAGTAGCCCTCGAGTGGGCCAGCCCTATACAAAATCATTCTCTGATATAAACTGAGTTTCCTGTGAAAATTGCAGCCAGATTGACCAACTTTAAGGGGTGTTTTGGGCTGGTCTGGCATTTAACCTTACCCTCGCCAACTACACTCCCTGAACCTGCACTTTGGGCTAGATATGAATTTCTGAATGAACACACTACTAAAATTCATTTCAGGTGCGACTCCTGTGTGAATCAATGTGGTTTTCAACCTTGAATCTACCTTAATTGAGAATATATCAGCATTTCCTGATACAGCCATCTGGGGCTGTATTTTCGCCTTCCTGGATCACATATGACACATGTGACACCACTGGGATACCAGATGTAATCCTAAAACCTATGCAGTCAGATTTAGTATGTGGCAAGTGATTTTTAGGCCAAATTTCAGACTTATAGACCAATATTTGGTACTGGTTTGGGCTGAATTACATCTATTTTTGGCTATATTTAGAACAATATTTTGGTGGAATAATTTCTGATTAGACATGTAATGCTCCAAATGTGCCTAAAATATCCTCATTAATTATTAGAATATGCAGGAAATTAAATTTGGGCTTAATGTTAACAATATTATGACATACCTGACATCTTCCACCTGAGGGGTGGTATGGGGGGGGGCCCCCACCCCGGAAATTGAAATTCCTAAAGTAGCCCTCGAGTGGGCCAGCCCTATACAAAATCATTCTCTGATATAAACTGAGTTTCCTGTGAAAAGTGCAGCCAGATTGACCAACTTTAAGGGGTGTTTTGGGCTGGTCTGGCATTTAACCTTACCCTCCCCAACTACACTCCCTGAACCTGCACTTTGGGCTAGATATGAATTTCTGAATGAACACACTACTAAAATTTATTTCAGGGGCGACTCCTGTGTGAATCAATGTGGTTTTCAACCTTGAATCTACCTTAATTGAGAATATATCAGCATTTCCTGATACAGCCATCTGGGGCTGTATTTTCGCCTTCCTGGATCACATATGACACATGTGACATCACTGGGATACCAGATGTAATCTTAAAACCTATGCAGTCAGATTTAGTATGTGGCAAGTGATTTTTAGGCCAAATTTCAGACTTATAGACCAATATTTGGTACTGGTTTGGGCTGAATTACATCTATTTTTGGCTATATTTAGAACAATATTTTGGTGGAATAATTTCTGATTAGACATGTAATGCTCCAAATGTGCCTAAAATATCCTCATTAATTATTAGAATATGCAGGAAATTAAATTTGGGCTTAATGTTAACAATATTATGACATACCTGACATCTTCCACCTGAGGGGTGGTATGGGGGGGGGGGCCCCCACCCCGGAAATTGAAATTCCTAAAGTAGCCCTCGAGTGGGCCAGCCCTATACAAAATCATTCTCTGATATAAACTGAGTTTCCTGTGAAAAGTGCAGCCAGATTGACCAACTTTAAGGGGTGTTTTCGGCTGGTCTGGCATTTAACCTTACCCTCCCCAACTACACTCCCTGAACCTGCACTTTGGGCTAGATATGAATTTCTGAATGAACACACTACTAAAATTTATTTCAGGGGCGACTCCTGTGTGAATCAATGTGGTTTTCAACCTTGAATCTACCTTAATTGAGAATATATCAGCATTTCCTGATACAGCCATCTGGGGCTGTATTTTCGCCTTCCTGGATCACATATGACACATGTGACACCACTGGGATACCAGATGTAATCCTAAAACCTATGCAGTCAGATTTAGTATGTGGCAAGTGATTTTTAGGCCAAATTTCAGACTTATAGACCAATATTTGGTACTGGTTTGGGCTGAATTACATCCATTTTTGGTTATATTTAGAACAATATTTTGGTGGAATAATTTCTGATTAGACATGTAATGCTCCAAATGTGCCTAAAATATCCTCATTAATTATTAGAATATGCAGGAAATTAAATTTGGGCTTAATGTTAACAATATTATGACATACCTGACATCTTCCACCTGAGGGGTGGTATGGGGGGGGGGGGGGGGGGCCCACCCCGGAAATTGAAATTCCTAAAGTAGCCCTCGAGTGGGCCAGCCCTATACAAAATCATTCTCTGATATAAACTGAGTTTCCTGTGAAAAGTGCAGCCAGATTGACCAACTTTAAGGGGTGTTTTGGGCTGGTCTGGCATTTAACCTTACCCTCGCCAACTACACTCCCTGAACCTGCACTTTGGGCTAGATATGAATTTCTGAATGAACACACTACTAAAATTTATTTCAGTGGCGACTCCTGTGTGAATCAATGTGGTTTTCAACCTTGAATCTACCTTAATTGAGAATATATCAGCATTTCCTGATACAGCCATCTGGGGCTGTATTTTCGCCTTCCTGGATCACATATGACACATGTGACACCACTGGGATACCAGATGTAATCCTAAAACCTATGCAGTCAGATTTTTATTTGTGGCAAGTGATTTTTAGGCCAAATTTCAGACTTATAGACCAATATTTGGTACTGGTTTGGGCTGAATTACATCTATTTTTGGCTATATTTAGAACAATATTTTGGTGGAATAATTTCTGATTAGACATGTAATGCTCCAAATGTGCCTAAAATATCCTCATTAATTATTAGAATATGCAGGAAATTAAATTTGGGCTTAATGTTAACAATATTATGACATACCTGACATCTTCCACCTGAGGGGTGGTATGGGGGGCTCCCCCACCCCGGAAATTGAAATTCCTAAAGTAGCCCTCGAGTGGGCCAGCCCTATACAAAATCATTCTCTGATATAAACTGAGTTTTCTGTGAAAATTGCAGCCAGATTGACCAACTTTAAGGGGTGTTTTGGGCTGGTCTGGCATTTAACCTTACCCTCGCCAACTACACTCCCTGAACCTGCACTTTGGGCTAGATATGAATTTCTGAATGAACACACTACTAAAATTCATTTCAGGTGCGACTCCTGTGTGAATCAATGTGGTTTTCAACCTTGAATCTACCTTAATTGAGAATATATCAGCATTTCCTGATACAGCCATCTGGGGCTGTATTTTCGCCTTCCTGGATCACATATGACACATGTGACACCACTGGGATACCAGATGTAATCCTAAAACCTATGCAGTCAGATTTAGTATGTGGCAAGTGATTTTTAGGCCAAATTTCAGACTTATAGACCAATATTTGGTACTGGTTTGGGCTGAATTACATCTATTTTTGGCTATATTTAGAACAATATTTTGGTGGAATAATTTCTGATTAGACATGTAATGCTCCAAATGTGCCTAAAATATCCTCATTAATTATTAGAATATGCAGGAAATTAAATTTGGGCTTAATGTTAACAATATTATGACATACCTGACATCTTCCACCTGAGGGGTGGTATGGGGGGGGGCTCCAACCCCGGAAATTGAAATTCCTAAAGTAGCCCTCGAGTGGGCCAGCCCTATACAAAATCATTCTCTGATATAAACTGAGTTTCCTGTGAAAATTGCAGCCAGATTGACCAACTTTAAGGGGTGTTTTGGGCTGGTCTGGCATTTAACCTTACCCTCGCCAACTACACTCCCTGAACCTGCACTTTGGGCTAGATATGAATTTCTGAATGAACACACTACTAAAATTCATTTCAGGTGCGACTCCTGTGTGAATCAATGTGGTTTTCAACCTTGAATCTACCTTAATTGAGAATATATCAGCATTTCCTGATACAGCCATCTGGGGCTGTATTTTCGCCTTCCTGGATCACATATGACACATGTGACACCACTGGGATACCAGATGTAATCCTAAAACCTATGCAGTCAGATTTAGTATGTGGCAAGTGATTTTTAGGCCAAATTTCAGACTTATAGACCAATATTTGATACTGGTTTGGGCTGAATTACATCTATTTTTGGTTATATTTAGAACAATATTTTGGTGGAATAATTTCTGATTAGACATGTAATGCTCCAAATGTGCCTAAAATATCCTCATTAATTATTAGAATATGCAGGAAATTAAATTTGGGCTTAATGTTAACAATATTATGACATACCTGACATCTTCCACCTGAGGGGTGGTATGGGGGGGGCCCCCAACCCCGGAAATTGAAATTCCTAAAGTAGCCCTCGAGTGGGCCAGCCCTATACAAAATCATTCTCTGATATAAACTGAGTTTCCTGTGAAAATTGCAGCCAGATTGACCAACTTTAAGGGGTGTTTTGGGCTGGTCTGGCATTTAACCTTACCCTCGCCAACTACACTCCCTGAACCTGCACTTTGGGCTAGATATGAATTTCTGAATGAACACACTACTAAAATTCATTTCAGGTGCGACTCCTGTGTGAATCAATGTGGTTTTCAACCTTGAATCTACCTTAATTGAGAATATATCAGCATTTCCTGATACAGCCATCTGGGGCTGTATTTTCGCCTTCCTGGATCACATATGACACATGTGACACCACTGGGATACCAGATGTAATCCTAAAACCTATGCAGTCAGATTTAGTATGTGGCAAGTGATTTTTAGGCCAAATTTCAGACTTATAGACCAATATTTGGTACTGGTTTGGGCTGAATTACATCTATTTTTGGCTATATTTAGAACAATATTTTGGTGGAATAATTTCTGATTAGACATGTAATGCTCCAAATGTGCCTAAAATATCCTCATTAATTATTAGAATATGCAGGAAATTAAATTTGGGCTTAATGTTAACAATATTATGACATACCTGACATCTTCCACCTGAGGGGTGGTATGGGGGGGGGCCCCCACCCCGGAAATTGAAATTCCTAAAGTAGCCCTCGAGTGGGCCAGCCCTATACAAAATCATTCTCTGATATAAACTGAGTTTCCTGTGAAAAGTGCAGCCAGATTGACCAACTTTAAGGGGTGTTTTGGGCTGGTCTGGCATTTAACCTTACCCTCGCCAACTACACTCCCTGAACCTGCACTTTGGGCTAGATATGAATTTCTGAATGAACACACTACTAAAATTCATTTCAGGTGCGACTCCTGTGTGAATCAATGTGGTTTTCAACCTTGAATCTACCTTAATTGAGAATATATCAGCATTTCCTGATACAGCCATCTGGGGCTGTATTTTCGCCTTCCTGGATCACATATGACACATGTGACACCACTGGGATACCAGATGTAATCCTAAAACCTATGCAGTCAGATTTAGTATGTGGCAAGTGATTTTTAGGCCAAATTTCAGACTTATAGACCAATATTTGGTACTGGTTTGGGCTGAATTACATCTATTTTTGGCTATATTTAGAACAATATTTTGGTGGAATAATTTCTGATTAGACATGTAATGCTCCAAATGTGCCTAAAATATCCTCATTAATTATTAGAATATGCAGGAAATTAAATTTGGGCTTAATGTTAACAATATTATGACATACCTGACATCTTCCACCTGAGGGGTGGTATGGGGGGGGGGCCCCCACCCCGGAAATTGAAATTCCTAAAGTAGCCCTCGAGTGGGCCAGCCCTATACAAAATCATTCTCTGATATAAACTGAGTTTCCTGTGAAAAGTGCAGCCAGATTGACCAACTTTAAGGGGTGTTTTGGGCTGGTCTGGCATTTAACCTTACCCTCGCCAACTACACTCCCTGAACCTGCACTTTGGGCTAGATATGAATTTCTGAATGAACACACTACTAAAATTCATTTCAGGGGCGACTCCTGTGTGAATCAATGTGGTTTTCAACCTTGAATCTACCTTAATTGAGAATATATCAGCATTTCCTGATACAGCCATCTGGGGCTGTATTTTCGCCTTCCTGGATCACATATGACACATGTGACACCACTGGGATACCAGATGTAATCCTAAAACCTATGCAGTCAGATTTAGTATGTGGCAAGTGATTTTTAGGCCAAATTTCAGACTTATAGACCAATATTTGGTACTGGTTTGGGCTGAATTACATCTATTTTTGGCTATATTTAGAACAATATTTTGGTGGAATAATTTCTGATTAGACATGTAATGCTCCAAATGTGCCTAAAATATCCTCATTAATTATTAGAATATGCTGGAAATTAAATTTGGGCTTAATGTTAACAATATTATGACATACCTGACATCTTCCACCTGAGGGGTGGTATGGGGGGGCCCCCCACCCCGGAAATTGAAATTCCTAAAGTAGCCCTCGAGTGGGCCAGCCCTATACAAAATCATTCTCTGATATAAACTGAGTTTCCTGTGAAAATTGCAGCCAGATTGACCAACTTTAAGGGGTGTTTTGGGCTGGTCTGGCATTTAACCTTACCCTCGCCAACTACACTCCCTGAACCTGCACTTTGGGCTAGATATGAATTTCTGAATGAACACACTACTAAAATTCATTTCAGGTGCGACTCCTGTGTGAATCAATGTGGTTTTCAACCTTGAATCTACCTTAATTGAGAATATATCAGCATTTCCTGATACAGCCATCTGGGGCTGTATTTTCGCCTTCCTGGATCACATATGACACATGTGACACCACTGGGATACCAGATGTAATCCTAAAACCTATGCAGTCAGATTTAGTATGTGGCAAGTGATTTTTAGGCCAAATTTCAGACTTATAGACCAATATTTGATACTGGTTTGGGCTGAATTACATCTATTTTTGGTTATATTTAGAACAATATTTTGGTGGAATAATTTCTGATTAGACATGTAATGCTCCAAATGTGCCTAAAATATCCTCATTAATTATTAGAATATGCAGGAAATTAAATTTGGGCTTAATGTTAACAATATTATGACATACCTGACATCTTCCACCTGAGGGGTGGTATGGGGGGCTCCCCCACCCCGGAAATTGAAATTCCTAAAGTAGCCCTCGAGTGGGCCAGCCCTATACAAAATCATTCTCTGATATAAACTGAGTTTTCTGTGAAAATTGCAGCCAGATTGACCAACTTTAAGGGGTGTTTTGGGCTGGTCTGGCATTTAACCTTACCCTCGCCAACTACACTCCCTGAACCTGCACTTTGGGCTAGATATGAATTTCTGAATGAACACACTACTAAAATTCATTTCAGGTGCGACTCCTGTGTGAATCAATGTGGTTTTCAACCTTGAATCTACCTTAATTGAGAATATATCAGCATTTCCTGATACAGCCATCTGGGGCTGTATTTTCGCCTTCCTGGATCACATATGACACATGTGACACCACTGGGATACCAGATGTAATCCTAAAACCTATGCAGTCAGATTTAGTATGTGGCAAGTGATTTTTAGGCCAAATTTCAGACTTATAGACCAATATTTGGTACTGGTTTGGGCTGAATTACATCTATTTTTGGCTATATTTAGAACAATATTTTGGTGGAATAATTTCTGATTAGACATGTAATGCTCCAAATGTGCCTAAAATATCCTCATTAATTATTAGAATATGCAGGAAATTAAATTTGGGCTTAATGTTAACAATATTATGACATACCTGACATCTTCCACCTGAGGGGTGGTATGGAGGGGGCCCCCAACCCCGGAAATTGAAATTCCTAAAGTAGCCCTCGAGTGGGCCAGCCCTATACAAAATCATTCTCTGATATAAACTGAGTTTCCTGTGAAAATTGCAGCCAGATTGACCAACTTTAAGGGGTGTTTTGGGCTGGTCTGGCATTTAACCTTACCCTCGCCAACTACACTCCCTGAACCTGCACTTTGGGCTAGATATGAATTTCTGAATGAACACACTACTAAAATTCATTTCAGGTGCGACTCCTGTGTGAATCAATGTGGTTTTCAACCTTGAATCTACCTTAATTGAGAATATATCAGCATTTCCTGATACAGCCATCTGGGGCTGTATTTTCGCCTTCCTGGATCACATATGACACATGTGACACCACTGGGATACCAGATGTAATCCTAAAACCTATGCAGTCAGATTTAGTATGTGGCAAGTGATTTTTAGGCCAAATTTCAGACTTATAGACCAATATTTGGTACTGGTTTGGGCTGAATTACATCTATTTTTGGCTATATTTAGAACAATATTTTGGTGGAATAATTTCTGATTAGACATGTAATGCTCCAAATGTGCCTAAAATATCCTCATTAATTATTAGAATATGCAGGAAATTAAATTTGGGCTTAATGTTAACAATATTATGACATACCTGACATCTTCCACCTGAGGGGTGGTATGGGGGGGGGCCCCCACCCCGGAAATTGAAATTCCTAAAGTAGCCCTCGAGTGGGCCAGCCCTATACAAAATCATTCTCTGATATAAACTGAGTTTCCTGTGAAAAGTGCAGCCAGATTGACCAACTTTAAGGGGTGTTTTGGGCTGGTCTGGCATTTAACCTTACCCTCCCCAACTACACTCCCTGAACCTGCACTTTGGGCTAGATATGAATTTCTGAATGAACACACTACTAAAATTTATTTCAGGGGCGACTCCTGTGTGAATCAATGTGGTTTTCAACCTTGAATCTACCTTAATTGAGAATATATCAGCATTTCCTGATACAGCCATCTGGGGCTGTATTTTCGCCTTCCTGGATCACATATGACACATGTGACACCACTGGGATACCAGATGTAATCTTAAAACCTATGCAGTCAGATTTAGTATGTGGCAAGTGATTTTTAGGCCAAATTTCAGACTTATAGACCAATATTTGGTACTGGTTTGGGCTGAATTACATCTATTTTTGGCTATATTTAGAACAATATTTTGGTGGAATAATTTCTGATTAGACATGTAATGCTCCAAATGTGCCTAAAATATCCTCATTAATTATTAGAATATGCAGGAAATTAAATTTGGGCTTAATGTTAACAATATTATGACATACCTGACATCTTCCACCTGAGGGGTGGTATGGGGGGGGGCCCCCACCCCGGAAATTGAAATTCCTAAAGTAGCCCTCGAGTGGGCCAGCCCTATACAAAATCATTCTCTGATATAAACTGAGTTTCCTGTGAAAAGTGCAGCCAGATTGACCAACTTTAAGGGGTGTTTTCGGCTGGTCTGGCATTTAACCTTACCCTCCCCAACTACACTCCCTGAACCTGCACTTTGGGCTAGATATGAATTTCTGAATGAACACACTACTAAAATTTATTTCAGGGGCGACTCCTGTGTGAATCAATGTGGTTTTCAACCTTGAATCTACCTTAATTGAGAATATATCAGCATTTCCTGATACAGCCATCTGGGGCTGTATTTTCGCCTTCCTGGATCACATATGACACATGTGACACCACTGGGATACCAGATGTAATCCTAAAACCTATGCAGTCAGATTTAGTATGTGGCAAGTGATTTTTAGGCCAAATTTCAGACTTATAGACCAATATTTGGTACTGGTTTGGGCTGAATTACATCTATTTTTGGCTATATTTAGAACAATATTTTGGTGGAATAATTTCTGATTAGACATGTAATGCTCCAAATGTGCCTAAAATATCCTCATTAATTATTAGAATATGCAGGAAATTAAATTTGGGCTTAATGTTAACAATATTATGACATACCTGACATCTTCCACCTGAGGGGTGGTATGGGGGGCTCCCCCACCCCGGAAATTGAAATTCCTAAAGTAGCCCTCGAGTGGGCCAGCCCTATACAAAATCATTCTCTGATATAAACTGAGTTTTCTGTGAAAATTGCAGCCAGATTGACCAACTTTAAGGGGTGTTTTGGGCTGGTCTGGCATTTAACCTTACCCTCGCCAACTACACTCCCTGAACCTGCACTTTGGGCTAGATATGAATTTCTGAATGAACACACTACTAAAATTCATTTCAGGTGCGACTCCTGTGTGAATCAATGTGGTTTTCAACCTTGAATCTACCTTAATTGAGAATATATCAGCATTTCCTGATACAGCCATCTGGGGCTGTATTTTCGCCTTCCTGGATCACATATGACACATGTGACACCACTGGGATACCAGATGTAATCCTAAAACCTATGCAGTCAGATTTAGTATGTGGCAAGTGATTTTTAGGCCAAATTTCAGACTTATAGACCAATATTTGGTACTGGTTTGGGCTGAATTACATCTATTTTTGGCTATATTTAGAACAATATTTTGGTGGAATAATTTCTGATTAGACATGTAATGCTCCAAATGTGCCTAAAATATCCTCATTAATTATTAGAATATGCAGGAAATTAAATTTGGGCTTAATGTTAACAATATTATGACATACCTGACATCTTCCACCTGAGGGGTGGTATGGGGGGGGCCCCCAACCCCGGAAATTGAAATTCCTAAAGTAGCCCTCGAGTGGGCCAGCCCTATACAAAATCATTCTCTGATATAAACTGAGTTTCCTGTGAAAAGTGCAGCCAGATTGACCAACTTTAAGGGGTGTTTTCGGCTGGTCTGGCATTTAACCTTACCCTCCCCAACTACACTCCCTGAACCTGCACTTTGGGCTAGATATGAATTTCTGAATGAACACACTACTAAAATTCATTTCAGGGGCGACTCCTGTGTGAATCAATGTGGTTTTCAACCTTGAATCTACCTTAATTGAGAATATATCAGCATTTCCTGATACAGCCATCTGGGGCTGTATTTTCGCCTTCCTGGATCACATATGACACATGTGACACCACTGGGATACCAGATGTAATCCTAAAACCTATGCAGTCAGATTTAGTATGTGGCAAGTGATTTTTAGGCCAAATTTCAGACTTATAGACCAATATTTGGTACTGGTTTGGGCTGAATTACATCTATTTTTGGCTATATTTAGAACAATATTTTGGTGGAATAATTTCTGATTAGACATGTAATGCTCCAAATGTGCCTAAAATATCCTCATTAATTATTAGAATATGCAGGAAATTAAATTTGGGCTTAATGTTAACAATATTATGACATACCTGACATCTTCCACCTGAGGGGTGGTATGGGGGGGGGCCCGCAACCCCGGAAATTGAAATTCCTAAAGTAGCCCTCGAGTGGGCCAGCCCTATACAAAATCATTCTCTGATATAAACTGAGTTTCCTGTGAAAATTGCAGCCAGATTGACCAACTTTAAGGGGTGTTTTGGGCTGGTCTGGCATTTAACCTTACCCTCGCCAACTACACTCCCTGAACCTGCACTTTGGGCTAGATATGAATTTCTGAATGAACACACTACTAAAATTTATTTCAGGGGCGACTCCTGTGTGAATCAATGTGGTTTTCAACCTTGAATCTACCTTAATTGAGAATATATCAGCATTTCCTGATACAGCCATCTGGGGCTGTATTTTCGCCTTCCTGGATCACATATGACACATGTGACACCACTGGGATACCAGATGTAATCCTAAAACCTATGCAGTCAGATTTAGTATGTGGCAAGTGATTTTTAGGCCAAATTTCAGACTTATAGACCAATATTTGGTACTGGTTTGGGCTGAATTACATCTATTTTTGGCTATATTTAGAACAATATTTTGGTGGAATAATTTCTGATTAGACATGTAATGCTCCAAATGTGCCTAAAATATCCTCATTAATTATTAGAATATGCAGGAAATTAAATTTGGGCTTAATGTTAACAATATTATGACATACCTGACATCTTCCACCTGAGGGGTGGTATGGGGGGGGGGGCCCCCACCCCGGAAATTGAAATTCCTAAAGTAGCCCTCGAGTGGGCCAGCCCTATACAAAATCATTCTCTGATATAAACTGAGTTTCCTGTGAAAATTGCAGCCAGATTGACCAACTTTAAGGGGTGTTTTGGGCTGGTCTGGCATTTAACCTTACCCTCGCCAACTACACTCCCTGAACCTGCACTTTGGGCTAGATATGAATTTCTGAATGAACACACTACTAAAATTTATTTCAGGGGCGACTCCTGTGTGAATCAATGTGGTTTTCAACCTTGAATCTACCTTAATTGAGAATATATCAGCATTTCCTGATACAGCCATCTGGGGCTGTATTTTCGCCTTCCTGGATCACATATGACACATGTGACACCACTGGGATACCAGATGTAATCCTAAAACCTATGCAGTCAGATTTAGTATGTGGCAAGTGATTTTTAGGCCAAATTTCAGACTTATAGACCAATATTTGGTACTGGTTTGGGCTGAATTACATCTATTTTTGGTTATATTTAGAACAATATTTTGGTGGAATAATTTCTGATTAGACATGTAATGCTCCAAATGTGCCTAAAATATCCTCATTAATTATTAGAATATGCAGGAAATTAAATTTGGGCTTAATGTTAACAATATTATGACATACCTGACATCTTCCACCTGAGGGGTGGTATGGGGGGCTCCCCCACCCCGGAAATTGAAATTCCTAAAGTAGCCCTCGAGTGGGCCAGCCCTATACAAAATCATTCTCTGATATAAACTGAGTTTTCTGTGAAAATTGCAGCCAGATTGACCAACTTTAAGGGGTGTTTTGGGCTGGTCTGGCATTTAACCTTACCCTCGCCAACTACACTCCCTGAACCTGCACTTTGGGCTAGATATGAATTTCTGAATGAACACACTACTAAAATTCATTTCAGGTGCGACTCCTGTGTGAATCAATGTGGTTTTCAACCTTGAATCTACCTTAATTGAGAATATATCAGCATTTCCTGATACAGCCATCTGGGGCTGTATTTTCGCCTTCCTGGATCACATATGACACATGTGACACCACTGGGATACCAGATGTAATCCTAAAACCTATGCAGTCAGATTTAGTATGTGGCAAGTGATTTTTAGGCCAAATTTCAGACTTATAGACCAATATTTGGTACTGGTTTGGGCTGAATTACATCTATTTTTGGCTATATTTAGAACAATATTTTGGTGGAATAATTTCTGATTAGACATGTAATGCTCCAAATGTGCCTAAAATATCCTCATTAATTATTAGAATATGCAGGAAATTAAATTTGGGCTTAATGTTAACAATATTATGACATACCTGACATCTTCCACCTGAGGGGTGGTATGGGGGGGGCCCCCAACCCCGGAAATTGAAATTCCTAAAGTAGCCCTCGAGTGGGCCAGCCGTATACAAAATCATTCTCTGATATAAACTGAGTTTCCTGTGAAAATTGCAGCCAGATTGACCAACTTTAAGGGGTGTTTTGGGCTGGTCTGGCATTTAACCTTACCCTCGCCAACTACACTCCCTGAACCTGCACTTTGGGCTAGATATGAATTTCTGAATGAACACACTACTAAAATTCATTTCAGGTGCGACTCCTGTGTGAATCAATGTGGTTTTCAACCTTGAATCTACCTTAATTGAGAATATATCAGCATTTCCTGATACAGCCATCTGGGGCTGTATTTTCGCCTTCCTGGATCACATATGACACATGTGACACCACTGGGATACCAGATGTAATCCTAAAACCTATGCAGTCAGATTTAGTATGTGGCAAGTGATTTTTAGGCCAAATTTCAGACTTATAGACCAATATTTGGTACTGGTTTGGGCTGAATTACATCTATTTTTGGCTATATTTAGAACAATATTTTGGTGGAATAATTTCTGATTAGACATGTAATGCTCCAAATGTGCCTAAAATATCCTCATTAATTATTAGAATATGCAGGAAATTAAATTTGGGCTTAATGTTAACAATATTATGACATACCTGACATCTTCCACCTGAGGGGTGGTATGGGGGGCTCCCCCACCCCGGAAATTGAAATTCCTAAAGTAGCCCTCGAGTGGGCCAGCCCTATACAAAATCATTCTCTGATATAAACTGAGTTTTCTGTGAAAATTGCAGCCAGATTGACCAACTTTAAGGGGTGTTTTGGGCTGGTCTGGCATTTAACCTTACCCTCGCCAACTACACTCCCTGAACCTGCACTTTGGGCTAGATATGAATTTCTGAATGAACACACTACTAAAATTCATTTCAGGTGCGACTCCTGTGTGAATCAATGTGGTTTTCAACCTTGAATCTACCTTAATTGAGAATATATCAGCATTTCCTGATACAGCCATCTGGGGCTGTATTTTCGCCTTCCTGGATCACATATGACACATGTGACACCACTGGGATACCAGATGTAATCCTAAAACCTATGCAGTCAGATTTAGTATGTGGCAAGTGATTTTTAGGCCAAATTTCAGACTTATAGACCAATATTTGGTACTGGTTTGGGCTGAATTACATCTATTTTTGGCTATATTTAGAACAATATTTTGGTGGAATAATTTCTGATTAGACATGTAATGCTCCAAATGTGCCTAAAATATCCTCATTAATTATTAGAATATGCAGGAAATTAAATTTGGGCTTAATGTTAACAATATTATGACATACCTGACATCTTCCACCTGAGGGGTGGTATGGGGGGCTCCCCCACCCCGGAAATTGAAATTCCTAAAGTAGCCCTCGAGTGGGCCAGCCCTATACAAAATCATTCTTTGATATAAACTGAGTTTCCTGTGAAAATTGCAGCCAGATTGACCAACTTTAAGGGGTGTTTTGGGCTGGTCTGGCATTTAACCTTACCCTCGCCAACTACACTTCCTGAACCTGCACTTTGGGCTAGATATGAATTTCTGAATGAACACACTACTAAAATTCATTTCAGGAGCGACTCCTGTGTGAATCAATGTGGTTTTCAACCTTGAATCTACCTTAATTGAGAATATATCAGCATTTCCTGATACAGCCATCTGGGGCTGTATTTTCGCCTTCCTGGATCACATATGACACATGTGACACCACTGGGATACCAGATGTAATCCTAAAACCTATGCAGTCAGATTTAGTATGTGGCAAGTGATTTTTAGGCCAAATTTCAGACTTATAGACCAATATTTGGTACTGGTTTGGGCTGAATTACATCTATTTTTGGCTATATTTAGAACAATATTTTGGTGGAATAATTTCTGATTAGACATGTAATGCTCCAAATGTGCCTAAAATATCCTCATTAATTATTAGAATATGCAGGAAATTAAATTTGGGCTTAATGTTAACAATATTATGACATACCTGACATCTTCCACCTGAGGGGTGGTATGGGGGGCTCCCCCACCCCGGAAATTGAAATTCCTAAAGTAGCCCTCGAGTGACCCAGCCCTATACAAAATCATTCTCTGATATAAACTGAGTTTTCTGTGAAAATTGCAGGCAGATTGACCAACTTTAAGGGGTGTTTTGGGCTTGTCTGGCATTTAACCTTACCCTCGCCAACTACACTCCCTGAACCTGCACTTTGGGCTAGATATGAATTTCTGAATGAACACACTACTAAAATTCATTTCAGGTGCGACTCCTGTGTGAATCAATGTGGTTTTCAACCTTGAATCTACCTTAATTGAGAATATATCAGCATTTCCTGATACAGCCATCTGGGGCTGTATTTTCGCCTTCCTGGATCACATATGACACATGTGACACCACTGGGATACCAGATGTAATCCTAAAACCTATGCAGTCAGATTTAGTATGTGGCAAGTGATTTTTAGGCCAAATTTCAGACTTATAGACCAATATTTGGTACTGGTTTGGGCTGAATTACATCTATTTTTGGCTATATTTAGAACAATATTTTGGTGGAATAATTTCTGATTAGACATGTAATGCTCCAAATGTGCCTAAAATATCCTCATTAATTATTAGAATATGCAGGAAATTAAATTTGGGCTTAATGTTAACAATATTATGACATACCTGACATCTTCCACCTGAGGGGTGGTATGGGGGGGGGCACCCAACCCCGGAAATTGAAATTCCTAAAGTAGCCCTCGAGTGGGCCAGCCCTATACAAAATCATTCTCTGATATAAACTGAGTTTCCTGTGAAAATTGCAGCCAGATTGACCAACTTTAAGGGGTGTTTTGGGCTGGTCTGGCATTTAACCTTACCCTCGCCAACTACACTCCCTGAACCTGCACTTTGGGCTAGATATGAATTTCTGAATGAACACACTACTAAAATTCATTTCAGGTGCGACTCCTGTGTGAATCAATGTGGTTTTCAACCTTGAATCTACCTTAATTGAGAATATATCAGCATTTCCTGATACAGCCATCTGGGGCTGTATTTTCGCCTTCCTGGATCACATATGACACATGTGACACCACTGGGATACCAGATGTAATCCTAAAACCTATGCAGTCAGATTTAGTATGTGGCAAGTGATTTTTAGGCCAAATTTCAGACTTATAGACCAATATTTGGTACTGGTTTGGGCTGAATTACATCTATTTTTGGCTATATTTAGAACAATATTTTGGTGGAATAATTTCTGATTAGACATGTAATGCTCCAAATGTGCCTAAAATATCCTCATTAATTATTAGAATATGCAGGAAATTAAATTTGGGCTTAATGTTAACAATATTATGACATACCTGACATCTTCCACCTGAAGGGTGGTATGGGGGGCTCCCGCACCCCGGAAATTGAAATTCCTAAAGTAGCCCTCGAGTGGGCCAGCCCTATACAAAATCATTCTCTGATATAAACTGAGTTTCCTGTGAAAATTGCAGCCAGATTGACCAACTTTAAGGGGTGTTTTGGGCTGGTCTGGCATTTAACCTTACCCTCGCCAACTACACTCCCTGAACCTGCACTTTGGGCTAGATATGAATTTCTGAATGAACACACTACTAAAATTCATTTCAGGGGCGACTCCTGTGTGAATCAATGTGGTTTTCAACCTTGAATCTACCTTAATTGAGAATATATCAGCATTTCCTGATACAGCCATCTGGGGCTGTATTTTCGCCTTCCTGGATCACATATGACACATGTGACACCACTGGGATACCAGATGTAATCCTAAAACCTATGCAGTCAGATTTAGTATGTGGCAAGTGATTTTTAGGCCAAATTTCAGACTTATAGACCAATATTTGGTACTGGTTTGGGCTGAATTACATCTATTTTTGGCTATATTTAGAACAATATTTTGGTGGAATAATTTCTGATTAGACATGTAATGCTCCAAATGTGCCTAAAATATCCTCATTAATTATTAGAATATGCAGGAAATTAAATTTGGGCTTAATGTTAACAATATTATGACATACCTGACATCTTCCACCTGAGGGTGGTATGGGGGGCTCCCCCACCCCGGAAATTGAAATTCCTAAAGTAGCCCTCGAGTGGGCCAGCCCTATACAAAATCATTCTCTGATATAAACTGAGTTTCCTGTGAAAATTGCAGCCAGATTGACCAACTTTAAGGGGTGTTTTGGGCTGGTCTGGCATTTAACCTTACCCTCGCCAACTACACTCCCTGAACCTGCACTTTGGGCTAGATATGAATTTCTGAATGAACACACTACTAAAATTCATTTCAGGTGCGACTCCTGTGTGAATCAATGTGGTTTTCAACCTTGAATCTACCTTAATTGAGAATATATCAGCATTTCCTGATACAGCCATCTGGGGCTGTATTTTCGCCTTCCTGGATCACATATGACACATGTGACACCACTGGGATACCAGATGTAATCCTAAAACCTATGCAGTCAGATTTAGTATGTGGCAAGTGATTTTTAGGCCAAATTTCAGACTTATAGACCAATATTTGGTACTGGTTTGGGCTGAATTACATCTATTTTTGGCTATATTTAGAACAATATTTTGGTGGAATAATTTCTGATTAGACATGTAATGCTCCAAATGTGCCTAAAATATCCTCATTAATTATTAGAATATGGAGGAAATTAAATTTGGGCTTAATGTTAACAATATTACGACATACCTGACATCTTCCACCTGAGGGGTGGTATGGGGGGCTCCCCCACCCCGGAAATTGAAATTCCTAAAGTAGCCCTCGAGTGGGCCAGCCCTATACAGAATCATTCTCTGATATAAACTGAGTTTCCTGTGAAAATTGCAGCCAGATTGACCACTTTAAGGGGTGTTTTGGGCTTATCTGGCATTTAACCTTACCCTCGCCAACTACACTCCCTGAACCTGCACTTTGGGCTAGATATGAATTTCTGAATGAACACACTACTAAAATTCATTTCAGGGGCGACTCCTGTGTGAATCAATGTGGTTTTCAACCTTGAATCTACCTTAATTGAGAATATATCAGCATTTCCTGATACAGCCATCTGGGGCTGTATTTTCGCCTTCCTGGATCACATATGACACATGTGACACCACTGGGATACCAGATGTAATCCTAAAACCTATGCAGTCAGATTTAGTATGTGGCAAGTGATTTTTAGGCCAAATTTCAGATTTATAGACCAATATTTGGTACTGGTTTGGGCTGAATTACATCTATTTTTGGCTATATTTAGAACAATATTTTGGTGGAATAATTTCTGATTAGACATGTAATGCTCCAAATGTGCCTAAAATATCCTCATTAATTATTAGAATATGCAGGAAATTAAATTTGGGCTTAATGTTAACAATATTATGACATACCTGACATCTTCCACCTGAGGGGTGGTATGGGGGGCTCCCCCACCCCGGAAATTGAAATTCCTAAAGTAGCCCTCGAGTGGGCCAGCCCTATACAAAATCATTCTCTGATATAAACTGAGTTTTCTGTGAAAATTGCAGCCAGATTGACCAACTTTAAGGGGTGTTTTGGGCTGGTCTGGCATTTAACCTTACCCTCGCCAACTACACTCCCTGAACCTGCACTTTGGGCTAGATATGAATTTCTGAATGAACACACTACTAAAATTTATTTCAGGTGCGACTCCTGTGTGAATCAATGTGGTTTTCAACCTTGAATCTACCTTAATTGAGAATATATCAGCATTTCCTGATACAGCCATCTGGGGCTGTATTTTCGCCTTCCTGGATCACATATGACACATGTGACACCACTGGGATACCAGATGTAATCCTAAAACCTATGCAGTCAGATTTAGTATGTGGCAAGTGATTTTTAGGCCAAATTTCAGACTTATAGACCAATATTTGGTACTGGTTTGGGCTGAATTACATCTATTTTTGGCTATATTTAGAACAATATTTTGGTGGAATAATTTCTGATTAGACATGTAATGCTCCAAATGTGCCTAAAATATCCTCATTAATTATTAGAATATGCAGGAAATTAAATTTGGGCTTAATGTTAACAATATTATGACATACCTGACATCTTCCACCTGAGGGGTGGTATGGGGGGCTCCCCCACCCCGGAAATTGAAATTCCTAAAGTAGCCCTCGAGTGGGCCAGCCCTATACAAAATCATTCTTTGATATAAACTGAGTTTCCTGTGAAAATTGCAGCCAGATTGACCAACTTTAAGGGGTGTTTTGGGCTGGTCTGGCATTTAACCTTACCCTCGCCAACTACACTTCCTGAACCTGCACTTTGGGCTAGATATGAATTTCTGAATGAACACACTACTAAAATTCATTTCAGGGGCGACTCCTGTGTGAATCAATGTGGTTTTCAACCTTGAATCTACCTTAATTGAGAATATATCAGCATTTCCTGATACAGCCATCTGGGGCTGTATTTTCGCCTTCCTGGATCACATATGACACATGTGACACCACTGGGATACCAGATGTAATCCTAAAACCTATGCAGTCAGATTTAGTATGTGGCAAGTGATTTTTAGGCCAAATTTCAGACTTATAGACCAATATTTGGTACTGGTTTGGGCTGAATTACATCTATTTTTGGCTATATTTAGAACAATATTTTGGTGGAATAATTTCTGATTAGACATGTAATGCTCCAAATGTGCCTAAAATATCCTCATTAATTATTAGAATATGCAGGAAATTAAATTTGGGCTTAATGTTAACAATATTATGACATACCTGACATCTTCCACCTGAGGGGTGGTATGGGGGGCTCCCCCACCCCGGAAATTGAAATTCCTAAAGTAGCCCTCGAGTGACCCAGCCCTATACAAAATCATTCTCTGATATAAACTGAGTTTTCTGTGAAAATTGCAGGCAGATTGACCAACTTTAAGGGGTGTTTTGGGCTTGTCTGGCATTTAACCTTACCCTCGCCAACTACACTCCCTGAACCTGCACTTTGGGCTAGATATGAATTTCTGAATGAACACACTACTAAAATTCATTTCAGGTGCGACTCCTGTGTGAATCAATGTGGTTTTCAACCTTGAATCTACCTTAATTGAGAATATATCAGCATTTCCTGATACAGCCATCTGGGGCTGTATTTTCGCCTTCCTGGATCACATATGACACATGTGACACCACTGGGATACCAGATGTAATCCTAAAACCTATGCAGTCAGATTTAGTATGTGGCAAGTGATTTTTAGGCCAAATTTCAGACTTATAGACCAATATTTGGTACTGGTTTGGGCTGAATTACATCTATTTTTGGCTATATTTAGAACAATATTTTGGTGGAATAATTTCTGATTAGACATGTAATGCTCCAAATGTGCCTAAAATATCCTCATTAATTATTAGAATATGCAGGAAATTAAATTTGGGCTTAATGTTAACAATATTATGACATACCTGACATCTTCCACCTGAGGGGTGGTATGGGGGGGGGCCCCCAACCCCGGAAATTGAAATTCCTAAAGTAGCCCTCGAGTGGGCCAGCCCTATACAAAATCATTCTCTGATATAAACTGAGTTTCCTGTGAAAATTGCAGCCAGATTGACCAACTTTAAGGGGTGTTTTGGGCTGGTCTGGCATTTAACCTTACCCTCGCCAACTACACTCCCTGAACCTGCACTTTGGGCTAGATATGAATTTCTGAATGAACACACTACTAAAATTCATTTCAGGTGCGACTCCTGTGTGAATCAATGTGGTTTTCAACCTTGAATCTACCTTAATTGAGAATATATCAGCATTTCCTGATACAGCCATCTGGGGCTGTATTTTCGCCTTCCTGGATCACATATGACACATGTGACACCACTGGGATACCAGATGTAATCCTAAAACCTATGCAGTCAGATTTAGTATGTGGCAAGTGATTTTTAGGCCAAATTTCAGACTTATAGACCAATATTTGGTACTGGTTTGGGCTGAATTACATCTATTTTTGGCTATATTTAGAACAATATTTTGGTGGAATAATTTCTGATTAGACATGTAATGCTCCAAATGTGCCTAAAATATCCTCATTAATTATTAGAATATGCAGGAAATTAAATTTGGGCTTAATGTTAACAATATTATGACATACCTGACATCTTCCACCTGAAGGGTGGTATGGGGGGCTCCCGCACCCCGGAAATTGAAATTCCTAAAGTAGCCCTCGAGTGGGCCAGCCCTATACAAAATCATTCTCTGATATAAACTGAGTTTCCTGTGAAAATTGCAGCCAGATTGACCAACTTTAAGGGGTGTTTTGGGCTGGTCTGGCATTTAACCTTACCCTCGCCAACTACACTCCCTGAACCTGCACTTTGGGCTAGATATGAATTTCTGAATGAACACACTACTAAAATTCATTTCAGGGGCGACTCCTGTGTGAATCAATGTGGTTTTCAACCTTGAATCTACCTTAATTGAGAATATATCAGCATTTCCTGATACAGCCATCTGGGGCTGTATTTTCGCCTTCCTGGATCACATATGACACATGTGACACCACTGGGATACCAGATGTAATCCTAAAACCTATGCAGTCAGATTTAGTATGTGGCAAGTGATTTTTAGGCCAAATTTCAGACTTATAGACCAATATTTGGTACTGGTTTGGGCTGAATTACATCTATTTTTGGCTATATTTAGAACAATATTTTGGTGGAATAATTTCTGATTAGACATGTAATGCTCCAAATGTGCCTAAAATATCCTCATTAATTATTAGAATATGCAGGAAATTAAATTTGGGCTTAATGTTAACAATATTATGACATACCTGACATCTTCCACCTGAGGGTGGTATGGGGGGCTCCCCCACCCCGGAAATTGAAATTCCTAAAGTAGCCCTCGAGTGGGCCAGCCCTATACAAAATCATTCTCTGATATAAACTGAGTTTCCTGTGAAAATTGCAGCCAGATTGACCAACTTTAAGGGGTGTTTTGGGCTGGTCTGGCATTTAACCTTACCCTCGCCAACTACACTCCCTGAACCTGCACTTTGGGCTAGATATGAATTTCTGAATGAACACACTACTAAAATTCATTTCAGGTGCGACTCCTGTGTGAATCAATGTGGTTTTCAACCTTGAATCTACCTTAATTGAGAATATATCAGCATTTCCTGATACAGCCATCTGGGGCTGTATTTTCGCCTTCCTGGATCACATATGACACATGTGACACCACTGGGATACCAGATGTAATCCTAAAACCTATGCAGTCAGATTTAGTATGTGGCAAGTGATTTTTAGGCCAAATTTCAGACTTATAGACCAATATTTGGTACTGGTTTGGGCTGAATTACATCTATTTTTGGCTATATTTAGAACAATATTTTGGTGGAATAATTTCTGATTAGACATGTAATGCTCCAAATGTGCCTAAAATATCCTCATTAATTATTAGAATATGGAGGAAATTAAATTTGGGCTTAATGTTAACAATATTACGACATACCTGACATCTTCCACCTGAGGGGTGGTATGGGGGGCTCCCCCACCCCGGAAATTGAAATTCCTAAAGTAGCCCTCGAGTGGGCCAGCCCTATACAGAATCATTCTCTGATATAAACTGAGTTTCCTGTGAAAATTGCAGCCAGATTGACCACTTTAAGGGGTGTTTTGGGCTTATCTGGCATTTAACCTTACCCTCGCCAACTACACTCCCTGAACCTGCACTTTGGGCTAGATATGAATTTCTGAATGAACACACTACTAAAATTCATTTCAGGGGCGACTCCTGTGTGAATCAATGTGGTTTTCAACCTTGAATCTACCTTAATTGAGAATATATCAGCATTTCCTGATACAGCCATCTGGGGCTGTATTTTCGCCTTCCTGGATCACATATGACACATGTGACACCACTGGGATACCAGATGTAATCCTAAAACCTATGCAGTCAGATTTAGTATGTGGCAAGTGATTTTTAGGCCAAATTTCAGATTTATAGACCAATATTTGGTACTGGTTTGGGCTGAATTACATCTATTTTTGGCTATATTTAGAACAATATTTTGGTGGAATAATTTCTGATTAGACATGTAATGCTCCAAATGTGCCTAAAATATCCTCATTAATTATTAGAATATGCAGGAAATTAAATTTGGGCTTAATGTTAACAATATTATGACATACCTGACATCTTCCACCTGAGGGGTGGTATGGGGGGCTCCCCCACCCCGGAAATTGAAATTCCTAAAGTAGCCCTCGAGTGGGCCAGCCCTATACAAAATCATTCTCTGATATAAACTGAGTTTCCTGTGAAAATTGCAGCCAGATTGACCAACTTTAAGGGGTGTTTTGGGCTGGTCTGGCATTTAACCTTACCCTCGCCAACTACACTCCCTGAACCTGCACTTTGGGCTAGATATGAATTTCTGAATGAACACACTACTAAAATTCATTTCAGGTGCGACTCCTGTGTGAATCAATGTGGTTTTCAACCTTGAATCTACCTTAATTGAGAATATATCAGCATTTCCTGATACAGCCATCTGGGGCTGTATTTTCGCCTTCCTGGATCACATATGACACATGTGACACCACTGGGATACCAGATGTAATCCTAAAACCTATGCAGTCAGATTTAGTATGTGGCAAGTGATTTTTAGGCCAAATTTCAGACTTATAGACCAATATTTGGTACTGGTTTGGGCTGAATTACATCTATTTTTGGCTATATTTAGAACAATATTTTGGTGGAATAATTTCTGATTAGACATGTAATGCTCCAAATGTGCCTAAAATATCCTCATTAATTATTAGAGTATGGAGGAAATTAAATTTGGGCTTAATGTTAACAATATTACGACATACCTGACATCTTCCACCTGAGGGGTGGTATGGGGGGCTCCCCCACCCCGGAAATTGAAATTCCTAAAGTAGCCCTCGAGTGGGCCAGCCCTATACAAAATCATTCTCTGATATAAACTGAGTTTCCTGTGAAAATTGCAGCCAGATTGACCACTTTAAGGGGTGTTTTGGGCTGATCTGGCATTTAACCTTACCCTCGCCAACTACACTCCCTGAACCTGCACTTTGGGCTAGATATGAATTTCTGAATGAACACACTACTAAAATTCATTTCAGGGGCGACTCCTGTGTGAATCAATGTGGTTTTCAACCTTGAATCTACCTTAATTGAGAATATATCAGCATTTCCTGATACAGCCATCTGGGGCTGTATTTTCGCCTTCCTGGATCACATATGACACATGTGACACCACTGGGATACCAGATGTAATCCTAAAACCTATGCAGTCAGATTTAGTATGTGGCAAGTGATTTTTAGGCCAAATTTCAGACTTATAGACCAATATTTGGTTCTGGTTTGGGCTGAATTACATCTATTTTTGGCTATATTTAGAACAATATTTTGGTGGAATAATTTCTGATTAGACATGTAATGCTCCAAATGTGCCTAAAATATCCTCATTAATTATTAGAATATGCAGGAAATTAAATTTGGGCTTAATGTTAACAATATTATGACATACCTGACATCTTCCACCTGAGGGGTGGTATGGGGGGCTCCCCCACCCCGGAAATTGAAATTCCTAAAGTAGCCCTCGAGTGGGCCAGCCCTATACAAAATCATTCTCTGATATAAACTGAGTTTCCTGTGAAAATTGCAGCCAGATTGACCAACTTTAAGGGGTGTTTTGGGCTGGTCTGGCATTTAACCTTACCCTCGCCAACTACACTCCCTGAACCTGCACTTTGGGCTAGATATGAATTTCTGAATGAACACACTACTAAAATTCATTTCAGGTGCGACTCCTGTGTGAATCAATGTGGTTTTCAACCTTGAATCTACCTTAATTGAGAATATATCAGCATTTCCTGATACAGCCATCTGGGGCTGTATTTTCGCCTTCCTGGATCACATATGACACATGTGACACCACTGGGATACCAGATGTAATCCTAAAACCTATGCAGTCAGATTTAGTATGTGGCAAGTGATTTTTAGGCCAAATTTCAGACTTATAGACCAATATTTGGTACTGGTTTGGGCTGAATTACATCTATTTTTGGCTATATTTAGAACAATATTTTGGTGGAATAATTTCTGATTAGACATGTAATGCTCCAAATGTGCCTAAAATATCCTCATTAATTATTAGAATATGCAGGAAATTAAATTTGGGCTTAATGTTAACAATATTATGACATACCTGACATCTTCCACCTGAGGGGTGGTATGGGGGGCTCCCCCACCCCGGAAATTGAAATTCCTAAAGTAGCCCTCGAGTGGGCCAGCCCTATACAGAATCATTCTCTGATATAAACTGAGTTTCCTGTGAAAATTGCAGCCAGATTGACCACTTTAAGGGGTGTTTTGGGCTTATCTGGCATTTAACCTTACCCTCGCCAACTACACTCCCTGAACCTGCACTTTGGGCTAGATATGAATTTCTGAATGAACACACTACTAAAATTCATTACAGGGGCGACTCCTGTGTGAATCAATGTGGTTTTCAACCTTGAATCTACCTTAATTGAGAATATATCAGCATTTCCTGATACAGCCATCTGGGGCTGTATTTTCGCCTTCCTGGATCACATATGACACATGTGACACCACTGGGATACCAGATGTAATCCTAAAACCTATGCAGTCAGATTTAGTATGTGGCAAGTGATTTTTAGGCCAAATTTCAGATTTATAGACCAATATTTGGTTCTGGTTTGGGCTGAATTACATCTATTTTTGGCTATATTTAGAACAATATTTTGGTGGAATAATTTCTGATTAGACATGTAATGCTCCAAATGTGCCTAAAATATCCTCATTAATTATTAGAATATGCAGGAAATTAAATTTGGGCTTAATGTTAACAATATTATGACATACCTGACATCTTCCACCTGAGGGGTGGTATTGGGGGCTGCCCCACCCCGGAAATTGAAATTCCTAAAGTAGCCCTCGAGTGGGCCAGCCCTATACAAAATCATTCTCTGATATAAACTGAGTTTCCTGTGAAAATTGCAGCCAGATTGACCACTTTAAGGGGTGTTTTGGGCTGATCTGGCATTTAACCTTACCCTCGCCAACTACACTCCCTGAACCTGCACTTTGGGCTAGATATGAATTTCTGAATGAACACACTACTAAAATTCATTTCAGGGGCGACTCCTGTGTGAATCAATGTGGTTTTCAACCTTGAATCTACCTTAATTGAGAATATATCAGCATTTCCTGATACAGCCATCTGGGGCTGTATTTTCGCCTTCCTGGATCACATATGACACATGTGACACCACTGGGATACCAGATGTAATCCTAAAACCTATGCAGTCAGATTTAGTATGTGGCAAGTGATTTTTAGGCCAAATTTCAGACTTATAGACCAATATTTGGTTCTGGTTTGGGCTGAATTACATCTATTTTTGGCTATATTTAGAACAATATTTTGGTGGAATAATTTCTGATTAGACATGTAATGCTCCAAATGTGCCTAAAATATCCTCATTAATTATTAGAATATGCAGGAAATTAAATTTGGGCTTAATGTTAACAATATTATGACATACCTGACATCTTCCACCTGAGGGGTGGTATGGGGGGCTCCCCCACCCCGGAAATTGAAATTCCTAAAGTAGCCCTCGAGTGGGCCAGCCCTATACAAAATCATTCTCTGATATAAACTGAGTTTCCTGTGAAAATTGCAGCCAGATTGACCAACTTTAAGGGGTGTTTTGGGCTGGTCTGGCATTTAACCTTACCCTCGCCAACTACACTCCCTGAACCTGCACTTTGGGCTAGATATGAATTTCTGAATGAACACACTACTAAAATTCATTTCAGGTGCGACTCCTGTGTGAATCAATGTGGTTTTCAACCTTGAATCTACCTTAATTGAGAATATATCAGCATTTCCTGATACAGCCATCTGGGGCTGTATTTTCGCCTTCCTGGATCACATATGACACATGTGACACCACTGGGATACCAGATGTAATCCTAAAACCTATGCAGTCAGATTTAGTATGTGGCAAGTGATTTTTAGGCCAAATTTCAGACTTATAGACCAATATTTGGTACTGGTTTGGGCTGAATTACATCTATTTTTGGCTATATTTAGAACAATATTTTGGTGGAATAATTTCTGATTAGACATGTAATGCTCCAAATGTGCCTAAAATATCCTCATTAATTATTAGAATATGCAGGAAATTAAATTTGGGCTTAATGTTAACAATATTATGACATACCTGACATCTTCCACCTGAGGGGTGGTATGGGGGGCTCCCCCACCCCGGAAATTGAAATTCCTAAAGTAGCCCTCGAGTGGGCCAGCCCTATACAGAATCATTCTCTGATATAAACTGAGTTTCCTGTGAAAATTGCAGCCAGATTGACCACTTTAAGGGGTGTTTTGGGCTTATCTGGCATTTAACCTTACCCTCGCCAACTACACTCCCTGAACCTGCACTTTGGGCTAGATATGAATTTCTGAATGAACACACTACTAAAATTCATTACAGGGGCGACTCCTGTGTGAATCAATGTGGTTTTCAACCTTGAATCTACCTTAATTGAGAATATATCAGCATTTCCTGATACAGCCATCTGGGGCTGTATTTTCGCCTTCCTGGATCACATATGACACATGTGACACCACTGGGATACCAGATGTAATCCTAAAACCTATGCAGTCAGATTTAGTATGTGGCAAGTGATTTTTAGGCCAAATTTCAGATTTATAGACCAATATTTGGTTCTGGTTTGGGCTGAATTACATCTATTTTTGGCTATATTTAGAACAATATTTTGGTGGAATAATTTCTGATTAGACATGTAATGCTCCAAATGTGCCTAAAATATCCTCATTAATTATTAGAATATGCAGGAAATTAAATTTGGGCTTAATGTTAACAATATTATGACATACCTGACATCTTCCACCTGAGGGGTGGTATTGGGGGCTGCCCCACCCCGGAAATTGAAATTCCTAAAGTAGCCCTCGAGTGGGCCAGCCCTATACAAAATCATTCTCTGATATAAACTGAGTTTCCTGTGAAAATTGCAGCCAGATTGACCACTTTAAGGGGTGTTTTGGGCTGATCTGGCATTTAACCTTACCCTCGCCAACTACACTCCCTGAACCTGCACTTTGGGCTAGATATGAATTTCTGAATGAACACACTACTAAAATTCATTTCAGGGGCGACTCCTGTGTGAATCAATGTGGTTTTCAACCTTGAATCTACCTTAATTGAGAATATATCAGCATTTCCTGATACAGCCATCTGGGGCTGTATTTTCGCCTTCCTGGATCACATATGACACATGTGACACCACTGGGATACCAGATGTAATCCTAAAACCTATGCAGTCAGATTTAGTATGTGGCAAGTGATTTTTAGGCCAAATTTCAGACTTATAGACCAATATTTGGTACTGGTTTGGGCTGAATTACATCTATTTTTGGCTATATTTAGAACAATATTTTGGTGGAATAATTTCTGATTAGACATGTAATGCTCCAAATGTGCCTAAAATATCCTCATTAATTATTAGAATATGCAGGAAATTAAATTTGGGCTTAATGTTAACAATATTATGACATACCTGACATCTTCCACCTGAGGGGTGGTATGGGGGGCTCCCCCACCCCGGAAATTGAAATTCCTAAAGTAGCCCTCGAGTGGGCCAGCCCTATACAAAATCATTCTCTGATATAAACTGAGTTTCCTGTGAAAATTGCAGCCAGATTGACCACTTTAAGGGGTGTTTTGGGCTCATCTGGCATTTAACCTTACCCTCGCCAACTACACTCCCTGAACCTGCACTTTGGGCTAGATATGAATTTCTGAATGAACACACTACTAAAATTCATTTCAGGGGCGACTCCTGTGTGAATCAATGTGGTTTTCAACCTTGAATCTACCTTAATTGAGAATATATCAGCATTTCCTGATACAGCCATCTGGGGCTGTATTTTCGCCTTCCTGGATCACATATGACACATGTGACACCACTGGGATACCAGATGTAATCCTAAAACCTATGCAGTCAGATTTAGTATGTGGCAAGTGATTTTTAGGCCAAATTTCAGACTTATAGACCAATATTTGGTACTGGTTTGGGCTGAATTACATCTATTTTTGGCTATATTTAGAACAATATTTTGGTGGAATAATTTCTGATTAGACATGTAATGCTCCAAATGTGCCTAAAATATCCTCATTAATTATTAGAATATGCAGGAAATTAAATTTGGGCTTAATGTTAACAATATTACGACATACCTGACATCTTCCACCTGAGGGGTGGTATGGGGGGCTCCCCCACCCCGGAAATTGAAATTCCTAAAGTAGCCCTCGAGTGGGCCAGCCCTATACAAAATCATTCTCTGATATAGACTGAGTTTCCTGTGAAAATTGCAGCCAGATTGACCACTTTAAGGGGTGTTTTGGGCTGATCTGGCATTTAACCTTACCCTCGCCAACTACACTCCCTGAACCTGCACTTTGGGCTAGATATGAATTTCTGAATGAACACAGTACTAAAATTCATTTCAGGGGCGACTCCTGTGTGAATCAATGTGGTTTTCAACCTTGAATCTACCTTAATTGAGAATATATCAGCATTTCCTGATACAGCCATCTGGGGCTGTATTTTCGCCTTCCTGGATCACATATGACACATGTGACACCACTGGGATACCAGATGTAATCCTAAAACCTATGCAGTCAGATTTAGTATGTGGCAAGTGATTTTTAGGCCAAATTTCAGACTTATAGACCAATATTTGGTACTGGTTTGGGCTGAATTACATCTATTTTTGGCTATATTTAGAACAATATTTTGGTGGAATAATTTCTGATTAGACATGTAATGCTCCAAATGTGCCTAAAATATCCTCATTAATTATTAGAATATGCAGGAAATTAAATTTGGGCTTAATGTTAACAATATTATGACATACCTGACATCTTCCACCTGAGGGGTGGTATGGGGGGCTCCCCCACCCCGGAAATTGAAATTCCTAAAGTAGCCCTCGAGTGGGCCAGCCCTATACAAAATCATTCTCTGATATAACCTGAGTTTCCTGTGAAAATTGCAGCCAGATTGACCAACTTTAAGGGGTGTTTTGGGCTGATCTGGCATTTAACCTTACCCTCGCCAACTACACTCCCTGAACCTGCACTTTGGGCTAGATATGAATTTCTGAATGAACACACTACTAAAATTTATTTCAGGGGCGACTCCTGTGTGAATCAATGTGGTTTTCAACCTTGAATCTACCTTAATTGAGAATATATCAGCATTTCCTGATACAGCCATCTGGGGCTGTATTTTCGCCTTCCTGGATCACATATGACACATGTGACACCACTGGGATACCAGATGTAATCCTAAAACCTATGCAGTCAGATTTAGTATGTGGCAAGTGACTTTTAGGCCAAATTTCAGACTTATAGACCAATATTTGGTACTGGTTTGGGCTGAATTACATCTATTTTTGGCTATATTTAGAACAATATTTTGGTGGAATAATTTCTGATTAGACATGTAATGCTCCAAATGTGCCTAAAATATCCTCATTAATTATTAGAATATGCAGGAAATTAAATTTGGGCTTAATGTTAACAATATTGTGACATACCTGACATCTTCCACCTGAGGGGTGGTATGGGGGGCTCCCCCACCCCGGAAATTGAAATTCCTAAAGTAGCCCTCGAGTGGGCCAGCCCTATACAAAATCATTCTCTGATATAAACTGAGTTTCCTGTGAAAATTGCAGCCAGATTGACCAACTTTAAGGGGTGTTTTGGGCTGGTCTGGCATTTAACCTTACCCTCGCCAACTACACTCCCTGAACCTGCACTTTGGGCTAGATATGAATTTCTGAATGAACACACTACTAAAATTCATTTCAGGGGCGACTCCTGTGTGAATCAATGTGGTTTTCAACCTTGAATCTACCTTAATTGAGAATATATCAGCATTTCCTGATACAGCCATCTGGGGCTGTATTTTCGCCTTCCTGGATCACATATGACACATGTGACACCACTGGGATACCAGATGTAATCCTAAAACCTATGCAGTCAGATTTAGTATGTGGCAAGTGATTTTTAGGCCAAATTTCAGACTTATAGACCAATATTTGGTACTGGTTTGGGCTGAATTACATCTATTTTTGGCTATATTTAGAACAATATTTTGGTGGAATAATTTCTGATTAGACATGTAATGCTCCAAATGTGCCTAAAATATCCTCATTAATTATTAGAATATGCAGGAAATTAAATTTGGGCTTAATGTTAACAATATTACGACATACCTGACATCTTCCACCTGAGGGGTGGTATGGGGGGCTCCCCCACCCCGGAAATTGAAATTCCTAAAGTAGCCCTCGAGTGGGCCAGCCCTATACAAAATCATTCTCTGATATAAACTGAGTTTCCTGTGAAAATTGCAGCCAGATTGACCACTTTAAGGGGTGTTTTGGGCTGATCTGGCATTTAACCTTACCCTCGCCAACTACACTCCCTGAACCTGCACTTTGGGCTAGATATGAATTTCTGAATGAACACAGTACTAAAATTCATTTCAGGGGCGACTCCTGTGTGAATCAATGTGGTTTTCAACCTTGAATCTACCTTAATTGAGAATATATCAGCATTTCCTGATACAGCCATCTGGGGCTGTATTTTCGCCTTCCTGGATCACATATGACACATGTGACACCACTGGGATACCAGATGTAATCCTAAAACATATGCAGTCAGATTTAGTATGTGGCAAGTGACTTTTAGGCCAAATTTCAGACTTATAGACCAATATTTGGTACTGGTTTGGGCTGAATTACATCTATTTTTGGCTATATTTAGAACAATATTTTGGTGGAATAATTTCTGATTAGACATGTAATGCTCCAAATGTGCCTAAAATATCCTCATTAATTATTAGAATATGCAGGAAATTAAATTTGGGCTTAATGTTAACAATATTATGACATACCTGACATCTTCCACCTGAGGGGTGGTATGGGGGGCTCCCCCACCCCGGAAATTGAAATTCCTAAAGTAGCCCTCGAGTGGGCCAGCCCTATACAAAATCATTCTCTGATATAAACTGAGTTTCCTGTGAAAATTGCAGCCAGATTGACCAACTTTAAGGGGTGTTTTGGGCTGGTCTGGCATTTAACCTTACCCTCGCCAACTACACTCCCTGAACCTGCACTTTGGGCTAGATATGAATTTCTGAATGAACACACTACTAAAATTCATTTCAGGGGCGACTCCTGTGTGAATCAATGTGGTTTTCAACCTTGAATCTACCTTAATTGAGAATATATCAGCATTTCCTGATACAGCCATCTGGGGCTGTATTTTCGCCTTCCTGGATCACATATGACACATGTGACACCACTGGGATACCAGATGTAATCCTAAAACCTATGCAGTCAGATTTAGTATGTGGCAAGTGATTTTTAGGCCAAATTTCAGACTTATAGACCAATATTTGGTACTGGTTTGGGCTGAATTACATCTATTTTTGGCTATATTTAGAACAATATTTTGGTGGAATAATTTCTGATTAGACATGTAATGCTCCAAATGTGCCTAAAATATCCTCATTAATTATTAGAATATGCAGGAAATTAAATTTGGGCTTAATGTTAACAATATTATGACATACCTGACATCTTCCACCTGAAGGGTGGTATGGGGGGCTCCCGCACCCCGGAAATTGAAATTCCTAAAGTAGCCCTCGAGTGGGCCAGCCCTATACAAAATCATTCTCTGATATAAACTGAGTTTCCTGTGAAAATTGCAGCCAGATTGACCAACTTTAAGGGGTGTTTTGGGCTGGTCTGGCATTTAACCTTACCCTCGCCAACTACATTCCCTGAACCTGCACTTTGGGCTAGATATGAATTTCTGAATGAACACACTACTAAAATTCATTTCAGGGGCGACTCCTGTGTGAATCAATGTGGTTTTCAACCTTGAATCTACCTTAATTGAGAATATATCAGCATTTCCTGATACAGCCATCTGGGGCTGTATTTTCGCCTTCCTGGATCACATATGACACATGTGACACCACTGGGATACCAGATGTAATCCTAAAACCTATGCAGTCAGATTTAGTATGTGGCAAGTGATTTTTAGGCCAAATTTCAGACTTATAGACCAATATTTGGTTCTGGTTTGGGCTGAATTACATCTATTTTTGGCTATATTTAGAACAATATTTTGGTGGAATAATTTCTGATTAGACATGTAATGCTCCAAATGTGCCTAAAATATCCTCATTAATTATTAGAATATGCAGGAAATTAAATTTGGGCTTAATGTTAACAATATTATGACATACCTGACATCTTCCACCTGAGGGGTGGTATGGGGGGCTCCCCCACCCCGGAAATTGAAATTCCTAAAGTAGCCCTCGAGTGGGCCAGCCCTATACAAAATCATTCTCTGATATAAACTGAGTTTCCTGTGAAAATTGCAGCCAGATTGACCAACTTTAAGGGGTGTTTTGGGCTGGTCTGGCATTTAACCTTACCCTCGCCAACTACACTCCCTGAACCTGCACTTTGGGCTAGATATGAATTTCTGAATGAACACACTACTAAAATTCATTTCAGGTGCGACTCCTGTGTGAATCAATGTGGTTTTCAACCTTGAATCTACCTTAATTGAGAATATATCAGCATTTCCTGATACAGCCATCTGGGGCTGTATTTTCGCCTTCCTGGATCACATATGACACATGTGACACCACTGGGATACCAGATGTAATCCTAAAACCTATGCAGTCAGATTTAGTATGTGGCAAGTGATTTTTAGGCAAAATTTCAGACTTATAGACCAATATTTGGTACTGGTTTGGGCTGAATTACATCTATTTTTGGCTATATTTAGAACAATATTTTGGTGGAATAATTTCTGATTAGACATGTAATGCTCCAAATGTGCCTAAAATATCCTCATTAATTATTAGAATATGGAGGAAATTAAATTTGGGCTTAATGTTAACAATATTACGACATACCTGACATCTTCCACCTGAGGGGTGGTATGGGGGGCTCCCCCACCCCGGAAATTGAAATTCCTAAAGTAGCCCTCGAGTGGGCCAGCCCTATACAAAATCATTCTCTGATATAAACTGAGTTTCCTGTGAAAATTGCAGCCAGATTGACCAACTTTAAGGGGTGTTTTGGGCTGGTCTGGCATTTAACCTTACCCTCGCCAACTACACTCCCTGAACCTGCACTTTGGGCTAGATATGAATTTTTGTATGAACACACTACTAAAATTCATTTCAGGGGCGACTCCTGTGTGAATCAATGTGGTTTTCAACCTTGAATCTACCTTAATTGAGAATATATCAGCATTTCCTGATACAGCCATCTGGGGCTGTATTTTCGCCTTCCTGGATCACATATGACACATGTGACACCACTGGGATACCAGATGTAATCCTAAAACCTATGCAGTCAGATTTAGTATGTGGCAAGTGATTTTTAGGCCAAATTTCAGACTTATAGACCAATATTTGGTACTGGTTTGGGCTGAATTACATCTATTTTTGGCTATATTTAGAACAATATTTTGGTGGAATAATTTCTGATTAGACATGTAATGCTCCAAATGTGCCTAAAATATCCTCATTAATTATTAGAATATGCAGGAAATTAAATTTGGGCTTAATGTTAACAATATTATGACATACCTGACATCTTCCACCTGAGGGGTGGTATGGGGGGCTCCCCCACCCCGGAAATTGAAATTCCTAAAGTAGCCCTCGAGTGGGCCAGCCCTATACAAAATCATTCTCTGATATAAACTGAGTTTCCTGTGAAAATTGCAGCCAGATTGACCACTTTAAGGGGTGTTTTGGGCTCATCTGGCATTTAACCTTACCCTCGCCAACTACACTCCCTGAACCTGCACTTTGGGCTAGATATGAATTTCTGAATGAACACACTACTAAAATTCATTTCAGGGGCGACTCCTGTGTGAATCAATGTGGTTTTCAACCTTGAATCTACCTTAATTGAGAATATATCAGCATTTCCTGATACAGCCATCTGGGGCTGTATTTTCGCCTTCCTGGATCACATATGACACATGTGACACCACTGGGATACCAGATGTAATCCTAAAACCTATGCAGTCAGATTTAGTATGTGGCAAGTGATTTTTAGGCCAAATTTCAGACTTATAGACCAATATTTGGTACTGGTTTGGGCTGAATTACATCTATTTTTGGCTATATTTAGAACAATATTTTGGTGGAATAATTTCTGATTAGACATGTAATGCTCCAAATGTGCCTAAAATATCCTCATTAATTATTAGAATATGCAGGAAATTAAATTTGGGCTTAATGTTAACAATATTACGACATACCTGACATCTTCCACCTGAGGGGTGGTATGGGGGGCTCCCCCACCCCGGAAATTGAAATTCCTAAAGTAGCCCTCGAGTGGGCCAGCCCTATACAAAATCATTCTCTGATATAAACTGAGTTTCCTGTGAAAATTGCAGCCAGATTGACCACTTTAAGGGGTGTTTTGGGCTGATCTGGCATTTAACCTTACCCTCGCCAACTACACTCCCTGAACCTGCACT